>VWZF01001613.1:364985-849649 GCA_013396755.1 Sclerurus mexicanus | reverse complement strand
TGTCCTTATTCCATGTGTCCCTCTTCCCTGTGTCCCTATTCCATGTGTCCCTGCTCCCTGCGTCCCTGCTCCCTGCGTCCCTGCTCCCTGCGTCCCTGCTCCCTGCGTCCCTGCTCCCTGCGTCCCTGCTCCCTGCGTCCCTGCTCCCTGCGTCCCTATTCCCTGCGTCCCTATTCCCTGTGTCCCTATTCTCTGTGTCCCCACTCCCCGTGTCCCTATTCCTTGTGTCCCCGCTCCCTGTGTCCCCACTCCCTGTGTCCCTGTATCCCTGTGTCCCTGTATCCCTGTGTCCCTCTTCCCTGTGTCCCTCTTCCCTGTGTCCCTGTATCCCTGTGTCCCCACTCTCTGTATCCCTGTGTCCCCACTCCCCGTATCCCTCTTCCCTGTATCCCCATTCCTTGTATCCCCACTCCCTGCTCCCTGTATCCCCATTCCCTGTATCCCTGCTACCTGTGTATCCCCACTCCCTGTATCCCTGTGTCCCATCTCCCTGTGTCCCTGCTCCCTGTATCCTCACTCCCTGCATTCCCACTCCCTGTGTCCTCACTCCCTTTATCCCTGTGTATCCCCACTCTCTCTGTATTCCTGCTCCCTGTATCCCTGCTCCCTGTGTCCCCACTCCCCATGCCCCCACTCCCACTCAGGGCAGTGCGGGCTCAGACACCCCACGGTGCCTGGCCATAGGATATACCCACAAGGAAAGGTCCTTCACACTCCCTGTGCCTCCCTTACCTTTGTTAGACCGTGCCCAGCAGTGGGACAGAACCCACAAGGAAAGGTCTTTCCCCCTCTTTGTACCTCCCTTACCTTTGTTAGACCTTCACGGTTTTTCCAGGCTTGAATCAAAGAAAGGGGGATTATAAAAAGGAAGGGAAGCGACTTTTTGCATGGGCAGACTGATAGGACAAGGGGGAATGGATTTAAACTGAAAGAGGAGAGATTTAGGTTAAATATTAGGAAGAAATCCTTCCTGGCAGAATTCCAGCTGGCACACCTTGCCCGGAGAAGCTGTGGCTGCCCCATCCTTGGAAGTGTCCAAGGCCAGGTTGGACAGGGCTTGGAGCAACCTGGGCCAGTGGAAGGTGCCCCTGCCCATGGCAGGGTCTTTAGGGTCCCTTCCAACCCAAACCATTCTGTTCCCAGAACCCTTCCCAGATGAATTGCTTGGATGTTTAACAACATTTAGAATTGAAGCAGCAGCATCACAATGAATTTCAGGAGAGGCACTAACAAAACAATGTTGGATCTTTGTGCCAATGAAGCAGGAGGTTTCAAATGCAGGATTCAACCCTTAGATGTTTCCAAAGGGCTGCTTTACTCTTTGCTTGCTTCAGTGTCACTTCTTTGATGTCCCAGAACTGTTTCCTTGTATTTGTGCAGCACAGACCTAGTGAGATGGAGTGACATCTGCCCCAGACTGTGCTGCCCCTGTCCCACCTTCCAATGTGGTTGGCATGGAGCAGACAGCTGGGATCTCCCAAAGCCACCTGCTCTCAGCACAGTTCATGATGTTCCCAAGGAACAGAGAAACGCTCTCTGCAGCAGAGCCCCTGAGCTGTTTGTATGAGTTAAGGGGCACTGTGAAATGGAGGTGTGGAAGAGGTGGTTGTGCTGCTTTCCCACAGCTGACATGTATTCTGATCTCTTCCTGCTTCTCTAGCATCTGTTGGACTGACTGAGGATCAGAAGGAATTCCAAAAAGTTGCCCTTGATTTTGCTGCCAAGGAGATGGCTCCTTACATGGCTGAGTGGGATGAAAAGGTATGACAGCCTTGGAAGGGTTGTACTGCTCACTTTTTCCTCCCTTAGCATGTTGTTATCCTTGAGTCTCACCAAGGGGTTCCTGCAATAGCTCCTCGGTGCTGTCATGCCCTCTGTGGAGATTTTCATGGAAGCTGCTGCTGCAGCTGGGGTGGGAAGTCATCAGAAATACCTTAAAGCTTTCCTAGCCAGGCTATTCAGACATGTGAAACCTGGATTTACTCCTGAAGATGGAATGTATCTGTATAAGGAGACAGACTCTTCTTTAACCCACTCAGCCAGCTTAAACTCTGCAGGGGTGTGGGACGGGACTTGGTAGCCCAGGTGTACCAAAAGGTTGAATTGATGATGGATATTCATTTGGGCTATCTCTTCCTGCCCCAACAGGAAATATTCCCTGTGGAAACCATGCGAAAGGCAGCCCAGCTGGGATTTGGTGGGGTTTATGTGAAACCAGACGTTGGTGGCTCCGGATTGTCACGACTTGACACCTCCATAATCTTTGAAGCTTTATCAACAGGATGTACCAGCACCACCGCTTACATGAGCATCCACAAGTGAGTGTGTCTGCAGAGGGCTGGATGGAAAACACAGCTGTTCTGTGGGCTCTGAATGCAGCTGGAGACAGTTCCCTCGGTGCTGCTTATTATTTCAATATTTAAATTGTGACCTCGAGTAGACGCGTCCCTGTGAGGATCCCTGGGTGGCAGTAAACAAATAGGCTACAAGAACTGGGATGCCACCAAGAAGTAATTTTAGCTTTGTGGCATCCAAGATGGGATTAAGTTCTGGATTTTGTTCCCTGCCCTTCCACTTAAGCTGTCTATAGATAGTAACCTGCCTGGAAAAAGCCTTTGTGCATTGGCCACACTGTGACAGAGCCCAGAGGCACCACCTGATACCAGGGCCCTGTTCTGCTTGTAGAGACATGTCCAGGGAGAGGCTCACTTGGCACGGGAAGCTGGAATGATGATGCCTCCTCCTTCCAGGTGCAGTTTTCTAGGAGGGAGTAGGGCAAAGCCTGAGGCTATCAGTGCAGTTCCACAAGGCAGCAAGTTTGTGGTGAATGGCAGGTGATGATCTTCATCCTCCTGGCTTCCATGACTCCTCATTTTGCCCTGTGCTGAGGTGGAACAACACTCTTTCAGGCCTCAGGGCTTGTGGCTGCACCCTGTGGAGCTTTGCTCCGTTCAGCCAGGGATGTTCTTGTTGTGACCTGCCTTCCTCCCAGGGCTGTGTTCACAGCCTGTAAAGCTGCCCTTCCCTCCCACTCCAGCATGTGTGTTTGGATGATCGACACCTTTGGCAATGAGGAGCAGCGGCGCAGGTTCTGCCCATCGCTCTGTAGCATGGACAAATTTGCCTCTTACTGCCTGACTGAGCCAGGTGAGCATCCTCAACCAGGAAACCTTCTCCCTTCCCATGCTTCTAACATAGTTTAACTGGACATGAACATACATGGGGCTGGAGGTGAAAAGTTCCTTTTTGTGTTCATTTGGGAAGTTGGGGAGGGGCAGGTGGTGCTTGCTGAGATGCTCATGGTACAAACCAAGGTGTCAGGAGAATCTGTAGGCTCTGGAGACTCTGCTTCACTGTCTGCTTCCTCACCTCTCCAACAGGGAGTGGGAGTGATGCAGCTTCCCTGCTGACCTCAGCTCAGAGGAAGGGGGACACCTATGTCCTGAATGGCTCCAAGGTACCTCTTTGCTCCTCCTAAAGCTGCCTGCACACTGGGGCCTGAGTCTCACTGTCCTGCCCATCCTCTGCTGTCTCCTCATCTCTGCGTTCTCCCAGGGCAGGATGTGCTCTGCAGAGCTTTCACCAGAGCTTAGTACAGCTGGGTTCCTAAACACCTCCTGGCCGTGCGGTCTTTGCCCCTCCATCTTCGTATCCCAGCTGCTGCTGCAGGCTCAGGGTTAGCTTATGAAACCACCCCAAAGCCACACTCTTCTTTTTGTGCCCTTCTGCAGGCCTTCATCAGCGGGGGGGGTGACACTGATGTGTACGTGGTCATGTGTCGCACGGGAGGCCCAGGCCCCAAGGGCATCTCCTGCCTCGTGCTGGAGAAGGGGACACCAGGGCTCAGCTTTGGCAAGAAGGAGAAGAAGGTAAGAGGCTTGAGGGAAGTTCAGGACAGAGATCACACAATCACAGAATCATTTAGGTTTTAGGTTGGAAAATACCTCCTAACCTTGGACCGTTCATCACTTTGTCAACTAGACCAGAGCATTGAGTGTCACATCCAGTGATTCCTTGAACACCTTCAGGGATGGTGATTCCACCACCTCCATGGGCAGCCCCTTCCAATGCTTGACAGCCCCTTCAGTGAAGAAATCCTTCCCAATGTCCAACTTGAACCTCCCCTGACACAGCTTGAGGCCATGTCCTCTTGTCCTGATGAGCTCTTCTGTGCAAAGCTCTTCTTGGATGGGACTAGACCCCAAACCTGGCATGGCTTTACCAAGCCAAGTCCAGCTTTGGTGAAGTTTTTAGTCTCAGGAACATCAAGGTTCATTGGATCTGTGCCTCTTCTCAAATACATTCCAGTTTTCACACTGATGAAAAACCACGCAGAGGCAGCTTGGCAATGGGACCGAGGGGTTGAGTGCAGGCTGGGTGGTTCTCTGCGGGAGCTGGAGGTGTGCTCCTCCTCAGGCAGTCTGGAAGGAGCTCTGGTTTTTCCCAGGTAGGCTGGAATTCCCAGCCAACTCGGGCTGTGATCTTCGAGGACTGTGTTGTTCCTGTTGGCAACCGGCTGGGAGCTGAAGGGCAGGGCTTCAGCATCGCCATGCAGGGGCTGAATGGAGGCAGGATAAACATCGGTGAGAGGGGCATGGGAGGAGGGCAGGATCATCTTGCTGCTCATCTGAATTAGCTTCATATTCACCCTGTGTCTTGGCTTCTCCCACCAGCTTCGTGTTCCTTAGGAGCTGCTCATGCCTCCGTCCTCCTGACTCGGGAGCACCTCACTGTCCGCAAACAGTTCGGGGAACCCCTGGCAAACAACCAGGTAACTCTTCCAGCAGCTCTGCACCCCAGAGCTGTGCTCTTCCTCATCCTGCTCTTCCTCATCCTGCTGAACAAACAGCCAGAGGTACCACCCCTCCCTTCTTGGGGTCTTCCCTGGAGAAGCCAGGAACGTGCTTTTCCCGCGTAAGGAAGCGCGCCGGGGCTGAGCTGTGCCTGAAGGTGGTGGGGCTGCGGTCCGGGCCCCTCTGAGGGTGCTGACCTCATGTTCCCTGTGCTGCTGGCAGTACCTGCAGTTCAGGCTGGCAGAGATGGCCACGAGGCTGGTGGCAGCGCGGCTGATGGTCCGGAACGCGGCGCGGGCTCTGCAGGAGGGACGGGAGGATGCGGCCGTGCTCTGCTCCATGGCCAAGCTCTTCGCCACTGATGAGTGCTTCCTGGTAAGGTCACTTCAGCATGGTGTCGTAAGCTCTGAGACCCCCCTCCTTGGTGCCCAGGGTGGCAGGAAGAAGTTTGATGCTGTAGAGACCCAGAGCCAAGTGTGTTCATTGAGGCAGAGCCTCATTTAGATAGAAGGGCATGGAGTGAGTCCAGAGGAGGCCACCCAGGTGATCAGAGGGATGGAGTCCCTCTCATATGAGGAAAGGCTGAAAGAATTGGGTTTGTTCAGCCTGGAAAAAAGAAGGCTTTGGGGTGACCTAATTGCAGCCTCTGAGGACCTGAGTGAGCCTACAAGAAAGCTGGAGAGAGAATATTTACAACAGTGGGTAGTGACAGAACAAGGGGGAATGGCTTCCCACTGAAAGGGTGGGTTTGGATTAGAGATTAGGAGGAAGTTCTTTGCTGTGAGGGTGGGCAGGCCCTGGCACAGGGTGCCCAGAGAAGCTGTGGCTGCCCCATCCCTGGAAGTGTCCAAGGCCAGATTGGACAGGGCTTGGAGCAACCTGGGCTGGTGGAAGGTGCCCCTGCCCATGACAGGGGGTTGGAACAAGATGAGCTTTAATGTCCCTTCCAACCCAAACCGTTTTATGATTTGAGGACCAGGGTATTTTAAAAGATACAATTCTGCACCTGTGGGTGCTGCAGGATCAGTCTCTCCACAGTGCTTTCTGCACTACTTCCTAAGGGACCACGAAGGGACACAGGACAGGGAGCAGAGCATTTCTATTTCCAAAGGATAATCTTCATGTTGCCTATAGTGATCATTCCTAGGTATGAAGTGGTCTTTCCTAGACCACTGAAAAACATCTGATCGCTTTGAAAAACGCCTTATTGTTTTGATACCTCATCAAAATGTCCCTGAGAAGAGCAAGCAAGAAGAAAGAAAAAGGAAAAGGAAACCTGCCCTTTGACACTTCCTAGACCAGTGTCTTTTCGAAGCCACTGCATTTTCTCAGCACTCTGTATTTTTCCTATTATTATGTTTTATATCCCAAATTGACAGCTAGGAGTCGTGTTTCCATGGAAACCAGCGTCCTTCATGCTCTTCCCCTGACTGGGCGCCAGGTGGCGATCGGGCGGTTCGGGTTTGCAGCCACAAACCGCAGAAATGCAGCAAAAATCGCCTTATTCCCTAAAAATGCCCATTCCCGGGTATTTCTGTGCAATCCTTTTCACACCCTCCGTGTGAAACAGCACATAGGTATCATGATAGCAGCGAGAGCAGGTGGGGATGAAAGCACAGCCTTGGTGTCACACCATGCTTTTAGGAGATGAGATGGGGTGACCAGGAAAAAAAACAACGAGCCCAGGTTCCTGGGGTCTTACCGGGCTTCTGTCACTGATGTGGCCTCCAGAAGTCACCTCAGCAGCAATGTTCTCCTCTTAGATCTGTAACCAGGCTCTACAGATGCACGGGGGCTACGGCTACTTGAAGGACTATGCAGTGCAGCAGTTTGTGCGAGACATCAGAGTCCACCAGATCCTGGAAGGTAAGAGACACTCCTACTACCAGTGACTTGGCAGAGGAGTCAGGAGAGAAAACCCTCTCTGGAGGCCCCCACCTTCCCACATGACTCTGATTCTTGGGTTTCAGAGTTGCTGTTTTGCTCTGGGCACGAGGTGCCCCTGGGTGTCCTGTGTGTGAGTCCCCTGGCTGGGAGCTCTGGGTGTGTTGGAGCAGTTTCTGTCTATTTTAAGAGCCTTACAGCAGAGGAAGATATTTAGTTGTCATGTTAGCAGTGCCTCTGTCCAGTTTCATCCCGTTACTCCTTGTCACGTGATGATTCTCCCTAACAATTCCTTTCCTGTGATTCTGGGCTCTCTGCACTCTTTGACATCATGTCCCTAACAGTGTCTGGCCTCCTCTAATCTCAGTTTGGCCAGGGTATCTGATAAAGGACATGTTCTGTCCAATACTGAGTGGGTTTGCAGCCCTTGTGTGTGTTATATATGTAAATGGTAAAGCAGAGAGCTCAGATGTTGGTATAAATCCAGTTCTGCTCGATGCCTGGTGCCTGCACCCTCCCAGTGCCCAAATAAAAAGCAGCACCAGCATCTGAAGCCTTTCCCAAGAAATGTGCTGGCACTTCGCAGCTCTGTTTTGGCCCAGCACCTCCTAAATGCCACCTCAGCTGGTGGGAAGAGCTTTTCTGTGCTGTAAACTGCAGATCAGGGAGGAATGCTCTTTGCCTTTTTTGGGAGGGAAATATTGAACCATCTCTTGACTGTCTGTCCTCTGTCCTGCTGCAGGTACCAACGAGGTCATGAGGATGATTGTGGCCAGGAATCTGCTGCAGGGCTGATGCCAGGAGCCACTCTCCAGCCTTAAAATTCCTTTGCCTGTTACAGCTCAGCCTGTTTCCCTCCCCTTCTCACCAGCTCTCTCTCTGGGAGTGGAGAGGGGGATCCTCCAGTGGAAACAGTCTTCCTGCCTTATCCCCATGGGAGCACAGCTGGATGGCACAGCTGCACTCTGTGCCTGGCAGAGCTGCTGTCACCAGCCTGGAGACATAAATCACAGCTGTGAACACAAGCCTCTATCTCCAAATCTCGTTCCTGGCATGCTTGCCACCCATCCTCCTTGGAAAGAGAAACTCCAGACCTGCTGCTCACCTCTGCCAAGCCGGGACTGAAATGGGAGCTCAGGCAGAGGTGCAGCCTGATCCCATGGGATGAGGGAAATCTTCAGTTTGAGGGAGTTAGTTGCTCTACTTAAAGGCCTGGGTGCTGAGAGCACCCATGGGAACAGGTGATCCACAGGTGCTGCAGCTCTAACCACCTGCAGAGTGCAAAGGCTTTCTAACCCCGGAGCAGGATGCCTCTTGTTTAGGTAGAAGCACTCCTCTCCCTCTTCTGCCAGCACACCTTTTCCTGATGTCCCCACCACTGCTTGTTCTCTGTATTCTCACCACATCTTGGTGCTTAATCTCAAAGAAGCCTTTGCAGCACAAAAGTGCAATTGAAAACTAAGGTTCTGCACAGAATTACTGAACTCTGTTGCCTCAGTGCTGTGAATGATGTAAGTGGAGTAAAAATATATGTAAATTAAACTGTTTTTTCCCCTCGGGTTTGGAATCAATAAAGCAATGATGGAAATGTTATTGGAGTGTCAGTTGTGATAATTTTCTTCTGTGGTATTTCAGGTGATTAAACAGAGCTAACAGGGAATTTTCGATACAGGGGTTGCAAAATAGTTCTGCTTGAGGGTTTTTTAGTTAATGTGTTTATTAATCTCTTCAAATCAACCAGCTCCTCTTTTCTCTCAGCAGTACCTGGCAGGGAAGGGCAATGACTGAGTATTAGCAGCAGAACGATGAAATGTTTTGGGTTGGAAGGGACCTTAAATACTATCTCTGGACACCTTCCACTAGAGGAAGTCTGGACAAAGGTCTTCTTTGATCTCAGAGTTTCCACACTGCAGGAGGCCGGTGCTGGCAGGCCCTCGTGTCTCCTCCTTTGGTTTATGGCACATTGTGCAAAGAGAATTTCTCTGGCAGGGCAGCGAGGGCAGTTTAGGGCGTGAACACCTGGGTCTGAGACAGGAACAGCCCCCTGCCCACCTGGGAGACCCCCTACCCGGGCACAGAGCTGCCCTGGGGCATGGGAGGGGGCTCTGGCCAGGGTCTCTCTTGGGGATCTCCAGCTGGGGTTTCTATTAGGAGCCTCCCTTTGGGATCTCTGTCGGGAATCTCGGGTTTCTCTATGGGGCCTCTATTGGGGGTCTGTATCCAGGGGTCTCTCTGGGGTCTCTCTCCCCCCAGGGTCTCTCTTCAAGGTCTCTGTTGGGGGTTTCTCTCCCCGGGGTGTCTGTCCGGGGGTCTCTCCCTGGGGTCTGTCCCCAGGGTCTCTACCAGGGGTATCTCCCAGGGGTCTCCATCGGGGGTCTGTGCCTGGAGTCTCTACCAGGTATCTCTGTCCGGGGGTCTCTCTGAGGGGTCTCTATCGAAGGTGTCTATCGGGGGTCTCTCTCTGGCGTCTCCATCAGGGGTCCCTGCTCAGGGTCTCTCTTGGGGGTCTCTCGCCAAGGTCTCTATAGAGGGTCTTTATTGGAAATCTCTCCCGGGGGGTCTCTCTCCCAAGTCCCTCCCAGGGTCTTTCCCACGNAGGGGCCGGGAGGGTGGCGGTGCCCTGCTGGGTGCAGGGCCCTGCCCGCCGGGAATGGGGTTTGGCTGCGGGAGAGCTGCGCATGGATGGGTGGATAGATGGATGGGTGGATGAATGGATGGACGGAACCGGCGGGGAGGGGGGGGGACGGTTATTAACGTAATTAACGTAATTAACGGCCGTGCCGGGGGGCCCAGGCTCGGCAGAACGGCGTGGTGTGAGATCGCAGCCCCCCGCCCCGCTGCCATCAGCATCCCGATGGGGGCCGTGGGGAGGAGCGCAGGAATTAGCCAGGGCTTTAAATAAATGCTGCACCTGATGGCCACGGCTCTTGCCCGGCATCGGAAGGAATGGCCAGCGCCCTAAATCGGGGGCTGTGTTCCGTAAATGCTCTCCTGCCCACCTTGGCTCCCGACGGGCTTTACATCATCGCGGCGCTGGTGGATGATGCACTTGGCACAGCGGTGGCCCCGGCAGGTCTCGCCGGAGCTCTCGGTGTCACAGGGTTGTTTCCCTGTCTCCAGCCTGGTCTGTGTCCCCAGGGATGGAGCAGGTGGTACCCAGGGGCTGTGCCCACCTGGTCTGTGTCCCCAGGGATGGAGTGGGTGGTACCCAGGGGCTGTGCCCACCTGGTCTGTGTCCCCAGGGATGGAGCAGGTGGTACCCAGGGGCTGTGCCCACCTGGTCTGTGTCCCCAGGGATGGAGCAGGTGGTACCCAGGGGCTGTGCCCACCTCTCCTGCCTGACCCTGTTACCTGCCTCCTTCTGGTGCTGTTCGTAGCTGTCCCTCTATAGCCCGCCTGTAATGCCCAGAAGTTGTTCAAGGTTCTAGCTTTGATCCCGTGTGTTTCAGATCGTGTTCATTTTGGGGGTGATGCTCTTTCCTGGATGAGTGTGTCCTCTGTCACAGCCAGAGGTGGCACAGTGGCTTCCAAGTGACAGGAGCTCTTCAGTGCCTGGCTGTGAAATGCTGGAGGTACACACGGGAATGTACATGGAAATGTATGGAGGTGGAATATACAGGCAAGGCAGGGTATAGTTATTTATTGCCGCTCGGATATTTTGTAATGGGTTCTTAAATTCGTTGTCAGGAGTTACCTGCTGCTCAGAGCCATAGAAAAGCCATGATAAGTCTTTGCATAATTAGAAGCAAAATTCTTGGACCAGCTGGCCTTGGGTTTGTGGCACGTGGGTGCTTAGGGAGGATTATTGCACACCAACACCTGATAAAGGCAGCAGGGTCTGTCTCCTGTTAGAATGTATCCGTAAAACACTGTATCCTCCGGTACTTGGTGTTTATCTCCATTATCCATGTCACCTGGGAATAAACGGTGCTACAATTGTTGTGATTATTACCCAGCGTGGGCGATGGAGCGTGGGGGGCTTGTGTGACCCACATGGGGCAGGACAGCGAGGTGGGAGCGAGGGCAGCTCAGAGCTTTCACTTTCCTGTGGCCACAGAAGCCCAGAATAAACAGCAAAGCCCTCTGAGACAGGTCCCAGTGGAGCTCAGGGATTAGCTGCAAAGTCCCTTGTCCTCTGAAGTGCGTCCTGTAGCATCAGCAAAGCAAGTTAATGGTCTCCAGGCTCGTTCCCCTGGTTTGACTTCTCTCTTCTGCATTAGCTTTTTCTCCCAGCTGTCCTGGATGTGTGAGGGTTCAATACCAAAGCTGAATCTCTCTTGCACTGAGTGCTTCAGCTAGGTTTGTGTTTGCTGTCTGGTTTGGAAGTTAACTGGGACTTTTCTATTCTATCCTATAAACACAGATTGATTCATTAAGGACTAACTTGTCCATCCCAGTGTCAGAGTCTCTGTTCTGGGGGTACTTGGTAATAGAATGCTATTTAATTTTATTTTTTTTTTTGCTAAAAAAAGATACTTTCCTGAAGCAGAGATGAAATCATAGACTCATAGAATCCCAGAATGGTTTGGGTTGGAAGGGACCTTAAAAATCATCTTGTTCCCCCCCCTGCCATGAGCAGAGACACCTTCCACCAGCCCAGGTTGCTCCCAGCCCTGTCCAACCTGGCCTTGGACACTTCCAGGGATGACTACTGAAGGAAAAAATAGGCCAGTAACCTTTAGCAAAGCAAAAAAAAGATTCTTTGCAATCTGTGCTGTCATTATAGAAGTGAGGGGAAAAAAAATCCCCTGGTAGCTATAAATTGCTCTCAGGAGGAAGCACAGAGCCCAGGTAGGCTTTAAACTGTGGCAATCCAGCTCAGGGTAACAGAATGAAGCTCTGCTGAGTCACAGAAGATCCTAATGAGGGATGTGAATTTCAGGATATCCAGGATAATATGTTGAAAATATTGGGAGCCTGGGAACTTCCCACTGGTCTTTCTTGGTGAGAAAAAATACTGGAACTGGGGAGTTTTAAAGTAGGAAACTTAATGGAAGTGTGCCAGGTTAGTTATGCCCGGGATTAAGATGAAGAGCTTAAGTGATTAGTTTATTTTTATCTGGCTGTGTGTGCTTCCTGAGCACAGCTTTCATTCTGGCACCAGTCTGCAGCACTTCTGTGTGCAGGGGTAATTCAGGGCTCCACCTAGCTCAGAGACAACTGAGAAACTTAGATATTTTCCAACCTAATCTTTAAAAATTGGAGTTTTGCATCTCCAGACCCCTTTGAGCTTCCCGCATTGTCAGCAAGAAATAGAAGTAGGTACAGCTGCTGTTTTGGGATCTGAATTGCAAAAGTTACAATCTGTGTGAATAGAATAGAAGGGCAGGTGGCCCTTCTGTGTGTGGATGGAGAACATCCTCCCCTGCTGCTGAAGTTCCTAACAACTCCTTGGGAGCAATGCTGCCATTTCCCAGCCTCACATCATTATTCTCTGGCTGTTCCCAGTTTCTATCCTGACCCTCCTCAGGCAGTCACCCTTTAAATGTGGCAGATTGGTATGTTGTACTGATTTCTCCTGCTTTGAGCCGCACCATCTTCATCAGCTGTTACTATTACACCACCTCCTGAACGGATACATCCCTGTCTCCTCGCTCAGCACTGTTTCTGTGGATGGTCTGGCAATCAGTGTGAGTGCTCGTTGGCTGAAGGCAGTGAATATCTAATCTGGCTTTCTTCTCCAGGTACTACCCCTGCCTGCTGCCGGTTCTTTCAGAGCCCTGTGAGAATGCTGTGCTACACAGGTACCCTCTGAGCTTCTCAGCCAGCCCATGCAGTACTCTGGAAGTCTTAGGTTTAGTTCCTTTGTAGTCTCCTTGTCTTGTCAGAGGATAGGTAGTTGCTGCAGGCTGCTGGTTTGCAATCCCACCAGCTCTGAGCCATCCTCACCCTCTGCTAGTAACCGCTTTACGCATAGTATAGCCAAGAGCTGAAGGCTTAGGTGCTCCTCTCTTCTCTCAGTGTGATGTTTCTCCCAAATGTGTTGGTCACTCCTGCTTTGTGAGCTTGGAATTCATTCTTCACATCTGGCTCTGATGACAAACAAGCTGCTATTGTCTGACTCTGTGTATTCAGCTGGGGTGGTCTGATGGAGACAGTGAAACTGCCTTGTGGCTGGGCTTGCTTGTGAAATGTTTTCTTGGTTCAGCCAAAATGAGCTGGGCAGCCTGGAAGGCAATGGCGAGTAGTTTCTTGGTGCAGGGACTGACCTGAGTGGAGCTGTGAGAGCACTGAGTGCTCACCATGGTAAGTGCTGAGGAACCGGTGTCTCCTTTGCTCTGGTTCTTTGGCAAATTAACATATTCGGGAGTTAATAGCAGCAATGTGGGGAGAGGTAAGTTTGTGGTGACAGCTGACTTAGTCTTTCCTTGGTGATGAATATGATGAATATGATCCATGGGGGTTCATTAAATTAAAGGTTCTCTGTTCACAGGAGACAGGTGAGGGGTTTTCATTTTTCCCGTGCATTGAGTTGGAAGATATCAGAGTAGGCCACGAGACATCCAGGATGGCAGTGGTGCTGTTGGAACAAGGATCTGGAAGTCAGCCATCATGTGCCATCCACTGAAAAACAGGGAGATCTTAAATTGCAATAAGTTATGGAAGTGTTTGCGAGTATTGTGAGTGAAAACTGCCCCGTCCTGTTTTCAGCAAGTGAGTTGCATGCTGTGTGCCTGAGCAGGGCTGCATTTCAGCTGTAGTGTGGCATTCAGGATGGAAGCTGCTAGTGAAATGAATATTAAATTCATATCTTGGGAAGATCTTCAACTGTTTTATAGTCTTCTGAACAATCCCTGTGCTCTGTGTGCTAGAGTGGTTTACTTAAGAAGCAGAGCTGATCCTGCTGGGCGAGGTGGAACGAAGAGCCTGTCTTAGGGGACACATTTCTTCCCCAGGGTGCTCATATGTCTCTCTCTCTCTCTTCCAGGTTTAACTGGAGTGAGCTGACCCCTCTGGGGTTGTGGGGAAGGACCCTTGGCTTGCAGACAGAGAACTCCCAGTTCCTCCTGGAAGGAATGCCTTTCCGCATATTTGGGGGCTCAATGCACTATTTCCGAGTGCCCAGGGAATACTGGGAAGATCGGATGCTTAAAATGAAAGCCTGTGGCTTAAACACCCTCACCACGTAAGTGTTCCCTCTCCCCAGGCTCTGCCCCGTGGCCCTCACACCTCTGCCCTCCTCTGTGGTAGCTGGTGGGACTGTATCATTAATTCCAGTGGGCCATAACAATGTGTTTCCATACTTGTTATCGTGAGAAAAGACATAAAAAAGAGTAGTGGGGCCTCAGGTTTTCGTTTTAAGCATCCCAGTCTGCATTATCCTTCACCTGCACTGCCCTAACTCTGCCTTTCAGGTACGTGCCGTGGAACCTTCATGAGAAGGAAAGAGGGAAGTTTGACTTCAGTCAAAACCTGGATCTAGAGTATGTGGTACAGACAGCTCTGTTCTTAAATACTGCTGTGTTTTGGGAGGGTGTGCTCTGGGGTCTGGATGAAGATGTCATTTCCAGCTTCTGAAGCAAAGCTGTACCTCCATCAGGCAATGGGGGCTTTAATTCCTCCCCCTGCTTTCTGGAGTCCTGGGAACTTAATGGGTTTAGCAGCAATCCAGCATAGGTGCTTCACCAAGCAATTCCCTTCTGGCTGTGGTATCGGAATTTCACGGTGATTAGAGTATTAGGAGCGTGTGGAGCAGGGATTGTGCAGGCAGACAATAATGCTGCTCTCTGCACCTCCAGGGCCTTCCTTTCGCTGGCAGCTAAAAATGGGCTGTGGGTGATCCTGCGTCCTGGGCCTTACATCTGCTCCGAATGGGACCTTGGTGGTCTGCCCAGGTAAGTGTGTGAAGAACTCGGCTGAGGGGAACCTTTGGGACAAACAGACCCAACCCTCTGACCATGCACTTGAGCCTCCTTCGAAGGAATTGTTTTGGAAAGGCTGGCTGCAGGATGGGGATATTTATTTTCTGTGTCCCCAAAGTGGCTGAATACTCATTATCTTATTGAGCTCCTCTATTATTTTTTTTGAGTGTTTATCTTTAAAATAATAACTGTTATGGCATAAAACTTAGAGCAAGAAAACAGAATTGGGGGAACCCATCCTCTATTGCTGTTGCATCGTGACTCTCTATAACATGAACAGTATTTGCAGCTTGATACAAGAATTTGCTTCATCTCAGGTCTCTCTTAAAAGTTCTCTTAGACCATTTGTATTATATGGGTGGAGGAATCAAGACCCACAGCTTTTCCAGCCTTCTTGCTGTATTTTCCCCTAAAGCACACACTAAATTTTGTCCTAAAACACACCCTGTATGTTCCCCTAAAGCATACAGCTTGCTGTAAGAGGCTCTGAGAGCTCAGGTGAGCACATCAGCACTGGGACTTGCCTGGTTTCTAGATCCCAGTGGAGCCAGTGCCAGGTTCTGTACCACCTGCTTTCCGTACCTGCACACAACAAAACCTCAGTGGAGACACTTGGCAAAATGTGGGGATTATTTCTCTTAATCTTTTCACTTTTAGAATTCCCTGCCTCGGGCACCAGAACTGCCAAAGGCAGGGCTACTTGTGACCAGAGCCAGTAGCCACCTGAGTGTTAGATTATGAGAAGTGCATCTATTGTTAGTTGTTGTCACATCAGCCACGTATTTTTTTAATCAAGCAGATTAAAAGTTCTGCTAAAGAGCAACAGTACTATTCCCATTTTACAGATAGAGAGCAGATGAGTTTGTAAGCCCACTGAGCTGCTTTTAACATAGAGGAGTTGAGTCTTTCAGCCCTCTGGAAGGATATTAGTTAATCCCTCCTTTTGCAGAGGCAAGGAAGGCACAGGCTCACTCTGCTTAAATGGTTACAGCACTATATTGTGCTCTTCCACCAATTGCCCTTTTCTGTGTTAAACCCAAACAGAACTGAGTCTTGTAAGTAGAAACAATGGGAACAATGACTGGAAGCTTTGTTTTGAGCAATGTTTGGGATCTTTATGAAGGAACACTTGGTTGTAGAGTGCCCTTGGGAATGCAGGGAATTCCAGAGTAACCTTTACAGAGATAAAAGTTAACCCTTGAAATATTTGGGCAAGTTTATGAAATAGTTTAGGCTTGAAATTGCAGAACAAAAAGGAGGGGAAGGGATTGGCAGTTGGAGCCTGGGCTTATTTAAAGGTGTGAGTGGTGGGCAGCCTCAACTTCACATGGTGACATTCCCAACTCCTGCACTGTGGCCAAGTGACACAGAAACACCAGTGATTCCTGCCCAGGTGTGGGTGATGTTATCTCTGGCAGCTTGACTGGACAGGAGATTCTAACACATTCTGTTTGCTGCTCTTCCATAGCTGGCTGCTGCAAGACCCAGAGATGCAGCTGAGGACAACGTACAAGGGCTTCACAGAAGCTGTGGATGCCTATTTTGATCACCTAATGCCTGTTGTCGTCCCTCTCCAGGCAAGTACAACCCTTTAGCCTCCCCTCCAGTGGGTTCTGACTGCACAGGTGGGTGTGAGCTCTGTGTAACAGCAGCAGGTTGAAGCAGTAACCAAAACCCCAGTTTTTTATAGGAACCAGCAAGGGCTGTAGTTGTTTGCCTTGGTTTGGGAGCATGAGAGGGTGGAGCTGAGTCTACCTGGGGCTGGTGCATCTTTCCTGCAAGCCAGTGTCGCTGTGATTTTGTTCTCTGGGGTTAGAAATCATGGTAAATGTAAATAACTTGTCCCTTTTGCTGCCCACAGTACAAGAGAGGAGGTCCCATCATTGCAGTGCAGGTGGAGAATGAATACGGTTCCTACGCCAAAGACCCGAACTACATGACCTATGTCAAAATGGTAATGGTGGCACTTGCACTTCTCTCTCTGCTCAATCTCTCCCACAAACCACCTTCCTTAGAGAGTTTTATTTCTTCTGAATAACTTCAGAGACCCTTGAAAGCTTCAGTGCCTAATCCAGCTGCATTTCCTTGATGTTTCTTCCTAGAGTGGAAGAGAAGGAGTGTGAGCCTCAGTACTGATAAGGCTGTGTTCTCATGTCTGCTGGGGACGAGGGTGATAGGAAAATGGGGAGTATCTGTAGTGCATAGCTGGTCTTCAAGAAGCTTCTCCTGGGAGTCCTGCTTTGCTTCTCTTAGATGACATTAGATAAAATTTTCTCTTTGTTGACTTTCCTGGGAGGAAGGTTGGTGTGAACAAGCCACCAGCACACTCCGAAAGTTGTGCAATCTGGAGCTCAGCATCAAGCAGGTTAATTTGCCTAATGCCTCCTTTACCCCTGTCAAAAAGAGATGAGATTGTGCCCTGGCTCCTGCCTCTGAGTGGGAGATAAGGAGCTGGCCCCTGCCCACGGGGGCAGCTTATCCTGGTGGATCTCACAGCAGTCTGACCTGTTTATTTGTCCCAGTGCCACTGCAAGGCAGGCAGATAACAAGATCTGCAGGGTGTCTTACAGGGTTTGTTGTTTAATTTCTTCTCACTGAATGCTTCAACCTATCCAGTGTGCACATGCTGTAAAATACATGTTCCCTGCTCCAGCATTACCAGATCTTTGTGAAACCTTTTGGGTACTCCAGCTTCACCCTGAGCACCCTGAGGCTCAGCTTGTTGCGTTGCTCGAGGTGTACAGAGGTTCTTCAAGCAAATAAATCCCACGGGAGGAGTGTTAATCTGCTTAGAGCTGTGCCTGCTCCTGAACTAACTCCATCTCGTGGGGGGATTTAACTTTGCTTACAGGGTTAAATATGAAGTGTATATACAAACATGTTCAAGATATAATGCCAAGCAAATGGTTTGCAGAGCCCTAAATGAGCTACAGGGACTCTGGAGGGGTCTGAACAGCCTGTAAACCTCCCCTTGCTTTTCCATGGCTCAGGGAGGAAGGAGCTTGTGCTGTTTCACAGACTTGTCAGGACACAGTCCCTTACCAGGCCTGTGGGTGTAGTTTTGCAGTGCTGTTTCATCAGATTCTGGGACTGAATGCAATTTGCATCTCAGGAAGTGTAGTGTAGTGGTTAGAGATGAAAATGTGGGAAAGCAGGATTTGCAGGGATTCCTTTTAGGTTGGAGTGGGATCTGAGGTGAAGGTGGGGCTCCTATTCTTTGTTCTGGTTTGGGCCTCAGGCTTTGAATGTGGCAATAATTCACATTCAGCACATATGGCAAAGTTGTAATCTTCCTGGAATCAATCTACTCGTTAAAAACCACCCACAACTCACACAAAAACTCAAATCCCTGTCCTTATCTCACTCTTTTAGGCAACAGTGCCATGAAAGGTGTATGGACACGTCCCTCAGGCTGTTAACACAATGGCTTTTCCTCTTTTTAACTTAGGCCCTGCTAAAGAGAGGGATTGTGGAGCTGTTGATGACCTCAGACAACAAAAACGGGCTGTCATTTGGCTTGGTGGAAGGAGGTATGTGCTTGTAGAGACAAGGTAAGGCTGTGACCTTTGGGAACGTGGCTTTTGAAGGACAGCAGGACACCTCACTCCCTAAGCTGCACCCACCAAGTGTGTTCTGCTGGCACCCCAGAGGAGGGACCCCTGGGCTGGATGGTGCACACCAGAACAAGCCCAGTCCCTTCCCAGAAAGGTTTAGGTGGGTTTTTTTCCATGGAAGGTATAACAAAGGATTGGGTATCTGTACTTCCCAGTGACTCAGGAGGTGGCAGCACCCAACATTTCTTACAAGGCTGAAAATACTACTTCTGGCTTTATTTCAGTATATATCAAACAAAGACCTCAGCAATTACTAACAGTAATAACTTATTCCTAAGATAGCTGCTTTGCAGTTAAAAAGAGAAGAAAAAGGTCCATGAAAACCCTGATTCTGAAATGCACGTGTAGGAAGTTTTAGCAGTCATTTGTGGGGCAGCCTTGTCTTCTCAGCAAGCTTCTTTCGGGGTGAGCAGCCTTAGGCAGGCAAAGGAGGGTGTCAGATGTGCACAGTGCAAAAGGATATCCACTTTCCCTTCTAAGAAATATAATTCTATTAAAGTTTAGCACCGTCCTCCTTTTCCCCATGAAAAAATGGAGGTGCAGCTGTTTGAGTTTCACTGAGCCCTGAATTTGGCTGTTTGGGGCACAGTGTAACATTGATTCTCAGATTTCCAGGTCATTTCAGCTGAGATTTACTCTGTCCTTGGCCTTTGATCAATCCTGTGTCCCAGTTGCCTGCCTGAGGAGTATTTCTTCTCTGAATGAAGTGTTTGCAGATTTTGAGTGCTCCTGTCATCACTCGGTCGTACATAATGTTAATTTTCTAATCTCAAACATGGAGATGATTAAAGGGAAAGACTTTCCCCTCCTTTTTTTTTCCCTTCTCTTGTTTTCACATGACAGTATGAGAGGGACATAGTAAGTGAAGTCCATGGGCCTTCACCAGGAGGGTGATGTTCTTATTTGGATTTTTTTGGACGTGCAGCAGTTTTCAGCTGTGACCACACAGAGTCACTCTCTCCCTGCCAGAGAGCTGGCAGGAGAAGGGCTGGTGTGGAAATCCCTGCCTAGCCCTCATCTCCTGAGGCAATGTTTGCTGCCTCAGAGCTCCTTCTTGCTTGGAGTTGTCTTTTCTGGAGTGTTCTTTGATACCAGTTTGCTCCTTGGATGTCACAACAATCTGCTCATGAGAGTCACCATGTCAGCCAGGAGATGTGTGGAATAATGAGGTTTGAAGTGGGACAGCAGCAGGGTGGTTAGGAAAGGGCTAAAGGAGAGTCAGAAGGGGCTAAAGGAGAGTCAGGATCACTTCCCACCCCTGGAAGTGTCCAAGGCCAGGCTGGGCAGGGCAACCTGGGCTAGAGGAAGCTGTCTCTGCCCATGGCCCAGGGACAAGATGATCCTCAAGGTCCCTTCCAACTTACTCTGATTTCCAAGCTCAGAGGCTCTGATCTGACATGGTACAGCCCCTCCGAGTGACAAAATTAAGCCTCTGGTGTCCCTCCAGGACCACAGTGGGGAGCTGTGTGTATGTGGGAAGTGCATCCTGTGAGAAGGATGAATGAGGCTCTGGGGACTGGCTCTCCATTTTCATGGTGTGCTGTTAACCTGCATGGAAAGTAGAGTTGGGCTTGTTCTCCTTCAGGATTGCCAGCTAATGTATTACCTCAGTGCTAAAGCCACCTTTTATTTTGTTCTCCCTTCATGTTTTCTGTGCCAGTTCCTTTTGCTCAGCACAGTACATAGGTCAGCCTATTAAAATCAAGGTATAAATAGTGAGAAGTGAGCTTTTTCTTCTGTAAATATTCTGTTTGAAGTGCTCTGTCTGACACAACTGGGGCTGGATTGGATCTCAGCTCTCTTGTAAGAAGTCAGTTTTTAATACAGAATCGTATCCTTGCTCCTGCATTTCCAAAGTTTCTTTGGGAGAAATATCAATGTGACCACGGGCTAGAAGAGGAGGAAAATGGTTCAAATGTGTACCAGGGGCTGGGACATCGATCCCAGATTAGTGTCTTCTGTCCTGCAGGCAGCTGTTGCCACGCCAGGGCCCAGAGATCCAGCAGCACACTCAGTTGGTTCCCCTGCTCTGCACAGGGCAGAAGCACAGAAAACTCTTCCATTTCCAATTCTCTCTGGTTCACTTACCCTGTGTTTCTTTCTGCTCACCCCCACAGACATGACAAGCTGTAGGATATTGCCTGGGTAGCAATTCCTGCAGCTAAAGCCTGGGAGATCAGTGGGGCATCCACATAGGACTTTCTCATAATTTTGCCTTCATGTGGTGCCTTTTATCTAAGGATCTCCAAGTCCTTTGCAGGCTCTAATTAAAGCCTGTGGCACCCCGTGAGCTGCTCTGATGCTCTCTCTTTCTAGTACCTCTGAACATTAGAGCTGAATGATGGCCTGCAAGTATTCCACTGTGTGCTGTGGTCCACTTGGATTCTGCACACCCAGCAAAGACTTTGATGGGAAATTTCTGAGGAGGTTATTTTGGTGGTTCAGAAGATGTTCCAGTTCCCCCTGAGCTTGTGCTGGGCTGGTGCCTAAAGAGATGGGCCTCTGCATGTTTTGTATGAGTCTAAATTAATACATTTTCCTTTTCCCAATAGCACTGGCCACTGTTAACTTTCAGAAACTGGAACCTGGCCTGCTGAAGTATCTGGACACAGTACAGGTAAGATGCAGAAACATTTTGTTCATCCAGATGTTCCAGGACAGCATTAGAAGTGAAGCCTCTTTGGATTTTGTGTGTTATTTTGGGATTTCCTTCTCATTAGGCCAAATCCTTCTGGAATCAGTGAAGGGGGATTTAGGTGTGCTGTTATCTAGCACCTTTCCATCCAGCTGTGCCCTCTGATTAGCTGTTGGGGGTTAGATTTCTTCACACTTTCAAGTGTTGATACCCAGCAGCATCCCAGTTCACAGCTGTCAAACCTCTCCCTTGAAGTTCCATCACGTTTTTCCCAATGTTTTTTACCCTGATGTTGTGGAAATGCTGCATTTCTTCAGGGTGCCCTGTGATGGCTGTTGCAGTCATCTCCAATGCCTCGTATTCAGTGTAGATTGGGGAAGTTTTAGTGTGTCACTGGAGCATCTTTAATCCCCTGTGCTCTGAGAGATGTGGATCAGGAAGGGAATTGCCTAATGAACACTTGATGTGACAAGTATCCTGATTGTGATGAGGGAATAGTGAGGGAACAGCAACTTTTGGTTTTAGTGACAGGTTACCTCTCTCTTTGCATCCTCTGTCCACTTCTTGCTCCAACTGAAAGCTGTGAACAGTTGGCATCCACCCCCATCCCTGATCAATTCTCTGCTCACCTCTTCCCTTGGCTTTTCCCTGGGCTCTGGAAGGAAGGCTTGCTGCTGGATGTTTAATCCTAATCCTTTAATTTGTTTTCTCTGCCTGTGCTGGCAAAAGGGGCTCTGCTGGATGTGTTTTCACCTTCTTTAGGTCTTCCAAAATTCCCCAAACCCTGCAAATGAACAGAAGGTGGCACCTTCCCCACCAAACAAATGCAACGTGGCTCCAACAAAGCAGCTCCTCCTTTGCCACAATGACTAATTACAAAATAGGAAGCCTGTTATTCATGTTTTTAGGGATTATTAAGCTGTGTTACCTTTTCCTTGTTAAGGGCTTTTGTTCCAGAGGGTGATAAAATTCCTTCTTTGACTGGTTTACTGGGGATGGATTGGTTGAATGTATTTTCAAGAGCTGCTCTGTACCTGGAACATGGAGGTGATTACAGGCAGTTGTTTTCTCCTAATGAAACACGAGTTTCTTTAATGCCACTCACCTTGGCCAAATCCTTTGGCATCAGATAAAGCCCCTATCAAATAAAAGGTAAAATTGAGTGGAAATGAAGACCATGAGGCTGGAGTGGCAGCACATGTTGTCCTGTCTGGGTGGAATTCTGCAGGAGCTAAGGGAGCTGGCAGGGGGTGACAAATGGGAAGCAATTGCTCTGTTTGCAGAGCCTTTAATGAAGACCTAATTCCTGCAAAGGCTAATTCTTGCCTGCCAACACCATATGCAGCATTAAAAAGGCATTAACAGCTAAGGTCTGCTGTTCTACCTTGGCAGGCACTGCCTGCCCTGCACCTGCAAATTCAGCTGGCAGTGGCATGGCAGATAAGCAGACATTTATAAATGTGTGTTTCCAGCAGAAACTAAACAGTGACAGTTGGTTTGTGGGGTTTTTTTGCTGCAGCTCTACCAAACAACAGCATCCAGAATTGTTTGGTGTCACCTGAGCGTGTGCTGTGGTTTCTGCTTTGTGCAGAGGCACAAAGCTTTGCCTTTCTGGGCATTGCTGTCCCACGGCATCTTGTTCCTCTCATGTCCAGAGCTCCTTAGCTGCCCTTTTTCTCTGCCATCTGAGAGGAAAACACTCTTGTAAACCATTTCACTAATCTGGATTTGAGCCATGCTTTTCTAGAAAACAGGGGGGAGTGCAAGACTTCCCTGAATCCATTTTAACTCTCTTTTTCCTTTGCCACAGAGAGATCAGCCAAAGATGGTGATGGAGTACTGGACTGGGTGGTTTGATAACTGGGGAGGCCCTCACTATGTCTTTGATGCAGATGGTGAGCTCCAAATTCTGTTCTTGCAGCCAGGGGAACATGTGACCTTTTGTGGGAATATGGTGAATTTAAGCCTCTTCCAAGTGTAGCACCTTCTCTGTGGTTTACAAGCTCATTAGGAAGACTAGTACTAAAAAAATAAACCAGCAGCTCCAGATCCTCCAGGGCATCCAAAGTGCAGTGAAAACAGAGCTATATAAGTCTGTTTTAATGACTCTCTTATCCTCCTGCAATTGTCTTTGTAATTGGGTCATTAGTGTGTTCAGTTGAGGAGTCTGGCTGAGAAGGCCTTACAACTCCTCTGCTTGGAAGCAAAATTCCTGCTGGAGTCCATGAACTTCACCCTTGTTCACTCAGAGGAGAGGATTATTTGAATGTATTAACGTGTCCCAAAGTGTTAGTAGATGTGCAAGCCCTTCCTGAAGGCAAGATGCAAATCACAACACAAATCACTGGAACTGCCCCGGCGTGACAGGGACCAGGATGTTTGTGTCTGCCTTGAACTCCTGGCAGTGCCACAGCCCAGCTTTGTGGCCCGTGGCACCCCTGGCACTGCCCTTCCTTTGCAGAGATGGTGAACACTGTGGCCAGCATCCTCAAAACAGGAGCATCCATCAACCTCTACATGTTCCACGGAGGCACCAACTTTGGCTTCATGAACGGGGCTCTGGAAGCTGATGAGTACAAGTCAGATGTCACCAGTTATGGTGAGTTTTGTCACTGCTTTGCTCCTGTGGTGGGAGTGCAGCTCTGACTGCCCCTGCGTTGGGGACAGTTGGCAGACACACTGGGAAATGGTCACTAGAACCACTGCGTCATTAAGAGATGAGCTCAGAAGCAAATACCTGTCTAAAAGGAGGGTTTACATTAGTGTTTCCTATTTCCAAACCCATTCTAGGATGTGGAGGATCCCCTAATTAGTTGTAAATAGAAGCAGCACAGATGGTGACTTTGCTTCTCTTCTTTCTAGGGAGAGATGGTGATCCAAGAGACCATTCTGGTTTTTGATTTTACCAAGTCCAATTGTACCATAAATCTCTTCTCATCCCAACAGCCTGTTGTTAAAATGGTTAATTGTTGACTTTATCCTCTGTGAAATTCTGGATTATGTGCAAATTAGGTCTCTAAAAGTATGTTGCTTCTTCCTGAATGGCTCTTCTCCAAACTGATGGTTGTTTAGTGACATTCACTCAGATTAAAGTGCACAGGTCTCCATAATACAGACATTGCTCGTGCTTTGGGCCTTTGCTTCTCGCACAAAGCTGTCCCAGAGCTGCTGTATGTTTTTAAATCACATGTGCTGCTTCCCCAGATTATGATGCTGTGCTGACAGAGGCTGGAGACTACACATCCAAATTTTTCAAGCTCAGACAACTCTTCAGCATGATCATTGGTAATTATAAACCCAGGAACCGAACTGCTGTTCTACCTACGGTGTTAAATGAGGGAATTGTTTAAACTGGCCCTTCTGCTGGAGTTGGTTGCTTGGCTGGGTGATACTTCCAAAGGATGGGAGGGAGGACCAAAGGTCTGGAGGGGCCTTAATCTGTGTTATCTGAAATCATTGTTCCATCTTTCTCTTTTCTTTTTGCCTCCCAGGCCAGCCTCTTCCTCTGCCTCCCATGATTGAAAGCAAGGCATCATATGGTGCAATCCTGTTGCATCAGTACATCTCTCTCTGGGATGTGTTACCATCTCTTATCCAGGTAATAACACCTGTTTTAATGCATCTCAGACCTAAAAGGCATCACCTCTTAGGTGCTAAGGGCAGTTAGTGCACTGGCTTGTTATCCCATGAGGAGAAGGTTGGGGAATGTTTTCTCAAGGATATGCAAAGGCAGCAGATCTTTTATCTTACTCTTTTTCACTGCTCCTGCTCTTCCCTTGAAATTCCAGTTTTGCAAGTCCTTGGCTCCCTTTTTGGGTACTTTGCTGTAGCTTTCAGAGAGCCATGAGGGAATTAGGGTTGGACCAGATCCCAGGAGGCTCCCAGGGGAATGTACCCTGTGGCAGAGTGTAAACCTGTCTGAAATGAGCTGTCAGTGCTGAGAAACCACTCCTGACATTAAATTTGCTTCTCCTTTGCAGCCCATTAAGTCAGAATTTCCTGTTAACATGGAGAATCTGCATCTAAACGACAGCACTGGGCAGTCCTATGGATATGTGTTGTATGAGACTGTCATTTTTGGTGGTGGCCAACTGCATACAAGGGACCATGTCCGTGACAGAGCACAGGTAAGGAGCAGAGGGCAGCTGGGACCAGCTTGGGTTGGGTGGAAGTGCTTTGGTCTGGCAAACTAGGCAGGGAATGAGGGGAAATGTGAGCTTTTAGATTAGGAGTGTGATTCTCTCTTTCCAGTTCTCACCTAAGCCCCAACCCTTATCATTTGTAATTAAATTTGAGTTTCCAGTTTACTAGAACTTATAATATCTTTAAACATCAGAATGTTGAATATTCTGATAAATATTGTGATTTTTTTTCCCCTATCTGGACAGAATCAGTGATACATTTGTGGACAGTGAGTTCTAGTTTGAAGTGGAGGCAGTTTCCTCCCCAAATTCACCTTCAGTAACCTGTGCAACACGTGGTTATAATATAATTGATGAGCAGTTGCTGTCGTTCCCTGTGCTCTGTTCTGCAGGTGTTTGTTAACACTGTCTATGTGGGGGAGCTGGACTACAACACAGTGGAGCTCTCCATTCCTGAGGGACAGGTAACCAACTGGGGGTTGCTCACAACAAGGGTGTGGATAACAGAGCCAGGATCGCTAAGGAGGGATTTCTGCCAGGAAGGCATCTCCCACCTAACCCAGACCAACTGGTACAGCAGGGAATGGCTGTTATACCCAAATTAGACACTGTCTCCCTAGTGAAATACAGTGTGATTTCACTGCCAGGTTACTATTTGTGAGGGAAAAGTGGGGTTTGGATACTCTTCCATGGAGAAGATTCAAGTTATTCAAGCACAAAATTTGCCAGTCTTCTGCCACAGCCACGAGTGTCGACATCAAGTACCTGTACCTTGTTTGTGCAGATTAAATCCATATGGGCTTCGTCTTCCTTAGCACAAAGCAAGTTCTAAGGGTTTTAGAGGCTTGGGCACTTTTTGGATCTCAAATTAAATACAGGGGAATGTTTCTCTAAGCTCTAAGACTAGTCTTGCTAGGAGCTGACACTAAGACTAATGTATTGATTGAACACATGTCAACAGAGTGGCTTTAGGTGGATACTCTAGTTGTTCTTAAGGCTTGTGGGAGGGTTTATGACCTGTCTCAAACTCCATTTCTGGCTCTGTGGGTGATACCAAAATGGGACTTAAAAATTCAACAGGAAAAAAACCCAGAAAACTTTCATGCAAAGGCTGAGATCTCCTCAGTGCTGTAACTGCAGTGGCAGGACTTTAAAGTAAGCTGAGAAATGGCAGCTGCCAAAGGTTTTGGTGCCACCTGCCCTCTGAAACACCTCTGCCAAGCAGGCATTAAGGCTGCTCGAGCACTGCTCCAGCTGATGCTCTTCCTTTTGTTTTCCCCAGGGATTCAGGCAGCTGAGGCTGCTGGTGGAGAACCGTGGGCGTGTCAATTATGGCCTGGCCCTGAATGAACAGAGGAAAGGTGGGTTAAATTCTGTGTTCTCAAACTGGCCTGGAGGGTTCTCTGAGTTTAAGCACTGTAGAACTACCTGTGTGCTTAGCACAGAACCAGCCAAGGGCCCAGTACAGCTCTCGTGGGGCTGGATGTGACTGGGAGTTGCTGGGGAATGGTGCGAGGGAGGGAATGTGCTAAAAAACCTCATCACCCGCTCTCTGGAGGGTCACAGATGAAAAGCAGTGGCTGTTTAATGCCTTGCATTAAGGCTTCTTATTTTATAGGGGTACAGCTAAACCCAGGGCCATCAATGAATCTTCCTCTGCTCTAGGTTTCCTAGGTGATGTTCAGATTCCCTTTCTCTTGCTCTGTGAGCATTTTACTTCACAGGGAGAGAAGGAGAATTCCTTCTTTAATCTGTGTGTTCCCCGGGGGGGGTTGATATTGGAGGCTCATACCATTTAAAAACTCACACAATATCAGGAGTGAACTGCATCCTGTTGAGCAGAAATTACTGAAATGCTCCAGTCTATCACACACAGTGGAGCTGGAAGAAGGTGAAAACCCCAGGATTCTATTTTAGTGGGAAACTCTATGCAAAAGCTATATAAAATAGATTAATGGAGTTAAGCACATGACTGTATTGATTTTATTTAATGCAGGAGAGGTACATAAAGCCTCTGTGCTGCTTAGGCAGCCTCAAGTGCAGGACCCAGAAAGAATAATTTTAACAAGAGAGTGCTAAAGGTAAATTACTGATTAAGGTGCCTTAAGTTCCTTGGATGAAAAGCAATGGATCAGCACCGGCCATCAGTGCTTGCCCATGGCCTGTTTTGCTGTGTCTATTAGAGAAGTAATTCACTGCTCTGAAAAAATCTGAATAAACTGAAATCCAGCAACACCAACAACCTCCACCTGCTCCACGTGCCAACACTCTTGGAGGGTGTTGAACGACTCTGAGTTGAAGCAAAGGGGAGAATGGAGAGGCCAAAGTATAGGAATGTTCCCCACTCAATCTGGATGAGCAATAGGACCATATGGACTCTAATTCCATTGCAGAACGTGGCTGCTTTCCATCCCCTGCTGTTCCTCGCATTCAAATGGGAAAATCCATCAGCTTTAGCTGTTTTCCAACTCTTCATTACCCCCATTGCTCTCACAGGCCTAATTGGTGACGTCTTCTTGAATAAAACCCCCTTGAGGAACTTCAAGATTTACAGTCTGGAGATGAAACCTGCCTTCATGAAAAGGTTTGTGGGGTTTAAACAGTTTCTTTTTTCTTCCTCCTTTGAAACCACCTGTTCAGCAGCAGTGCAGAATCTAATAGGGAGCAGCTAAATGCATGAGAAAGGCAACACAAGGTAACAGTAGGGAGGTGGATTTTTGCACTGAGAAGTTCCTTGCTGATAGATTTGCCTGAAAGAGTGCAGAAAATAGTGCTAGTTTATCCATCCCATTTTTCAGAATGAAATATGTTCACACTGTGCAGGATTTAAAGATTTCCTTGCGGGTTGTACAGCAAGGTTAGGTCAGGGAGGTAAAAGCAAGGCTTACCCACATGTTGGAAAAGTTTGGATCTTTCTGCAAATTACCAATATGGCTGATACATTTAGTAATTCAGACTTCAAGGGATGAATTAATTCTGGAAAGCTACTAATAGTGCATTAACAATCCAGATGGCTTCCTCTCTTTGTGCTTTAATTCAAGAAAGGAAATGTAGCAGGGGGACATTGAGGAGTCTCTGACAGCAGATACAGAAAATTTTAGCACATATTTAAGCCCTGTGAACTCTGGCCACAATCCAGAGAGACTCTTCAGTGATGTTGTTAATACCAGAAAGCAAGTTATGTGCATCCCCCAAGGTATCACAGCTCCCCCATTTTGTGTGGGAAGAAGAGAGAGACAATATTAAACCGAACTGGCTTTTAAAATGAAAAAAGTCCATGTTTTGAAACTTTCAAGGACAATTGTACCAGGTGCTGGTGAGCTTCCTGAAGGATTCTAATTGACAGGGTAACTCACAACCTTTTGGACTGCAGGGTGTTAGAGAACTATTTCCAGTGAGGAACATTTAAAGCAAGTGAGCTGCCGTGGCCAAATAAAAGCAAGATTAGTCACCACTGCCCTCAGTCCCTGGCTGTTGACCAGCAGCACTGGAACACAATCAGCTTACAGTCCCCGAGGGGGAGGAGGGAGTGGGGTGTTGTGAAAGGAACTGTCACAGGCTTTTAGTTGAATAATTCAGTAGCAGTCAGGCTGCACTGGATCAATAACTTCCCAGAGTCCAAGAGATGCAGTTCCTAAGGGTTGGCAGGAACATGTTCTGACAGGAGCTTAAAGCTTCTGTGGGGTTCTCCACTCCTTATTTTCTCTTCTGCTTCTGCCCTGCTCCCAAATCGTTGCCACAGGTAAGAATAATTGCTGCAAACTCGCAAGGATGTGTTGATGTTCCTGGGCAGGGGCAGGAATGTCTGGTTCGACTCCTGTCAGGTCTGCAGGTTTTCCTTCAGCAAGCCACAGGCATTGAAAGCACCGTGGCAAAGCTGAAGGAGGATGGGCATTTCAGCAGCCAACACGAAGCAGAGCTTCTTATCACAGAATCACACCCTGGTTTGGGTTGGAAGGGACATTAAAGACCATCCAGTGTCACCCCCTGCCATGGGCGGGGACACCTTCCACTAGCCCACGTTGCTCCAAGTCCAGCCTTGCCTTGGACACTCCCAGGGATGGGGCAGCCACAGCTTCTCTGGGCAACCTGTGCCAGGGCCTGCCCACCCTCACAGGGGAAGAATTTTTTCCTAATATCCAATCTAAACCTTCTCTCTTTCAGTCTGACTCCTTTCCTCATTTCCTGTCCCTACCTGCTCTTGTAAAAAGCAATTTGTGTTGCTGTGAAGCATCAGAGGTGGTGGGAGCCCCAGATATGCTTCTCTTGCACCACAAGCTGGGCTCCCAGTGCTGTGGATCAGCACACACCAGTACCCCCTGTGTGAAGTGGGTCCCTCTCTTCCAGCCTGCAGCACGTTGCTGGATGGAGCTCAGTCCCGGATTACTTTGTCGGTCCAGCGTTTTTCCGTGGAAGGCTGTGGATAGAGCAACAGCCACAGGACACTTTCCTGAAGCTCCAGGCAAGTCCTGCTTTTTCTTGACCAAGATTCAAAAAGAGCTGGTTGGAGGGACACTTGTGCGCTAGCTGTGACAGAGCTCTGTAGTTCTCTAGCTCTTTAGTCTTCCTCTGGTCTTGGAGAATTATTCTGGGGGTGTAGAAGTCTTCTGTAGCTGGCTGGTCGTTCTGTTCAGTCTGTGCAATATTGACCCTGCAGAGCTGCTAATGACCACTTAGGCTTTTTTATTGACATACAAATGGTATTTGCTATTTACTAGAGGAGTAATGGGCACAAAAAATAAAGGAGGGACTAGTTTTATTCTTGTCTCCTTGATGTGATATGGAAAGAGTCACTTCTTTGTAGACATGGCATGGGAATTAGCATTCCTGTCATCCTTCTGTGGAAGACTGCTGCTCCTGCATGGACTTTCAGATGAGATATTAAGTATTATTAAACCTTCTCCTCTGATTTGCCTCCCTTAGAGCCAAGGTTTATACCAATCATTACTGTACTGCTCACTTTCCCATTTAGGCTTTGTTGTAAATTATGCCAGTCAGCAGCAATAGAGTATTTCTGTCACCTGGGAAAGGGGAGATATTCCATGCTTGGGAAGGAATAAAGGCCTGTCTGTTCCAAAGGATGAAGTTTCCTGTACAAGCACAAACTGCACATTTTTGAAAGCCTTATCCCTTTAATTAGTACATTAAGGATAACTCCTGTTCAACAGGGCTCACTTAAATGTTCATGGCTTCAGGGATTTGTGCAGGGAAAGCAAGCAGAAAACCTGTGGAAAGTGGCTGGAAAGAATGCAAGTGTGAAAGCAGATTTAGTTTCCTGTGGGGATGTTAACGAGGCAGCAGAGCTGCATCAGTAATTCCGTGTTCTGCCTCGCTTCCAGGGCTGGGAGAAAGGAGTGGTGTTTGTCAACGGGCAGAACCTGGGCCGCTACTGGAAAATTGGACCTCAGGAAACTCTGTACCTTCCCGGGCCCTGGTTACGGAGAGGGGGCAACGAGGTGAGGGGAGAGGGGGGCATTGCCCTTTGCCTGCTTGTGGTGGTAAAGATCCTGCTCTGAGCCAAAGAGACATGTACAGGGTGGTAATTATCCTTCTCTAGCCGAAAGCCAGCACAATAAAGGGAGAGCGTTGCCTCCTCAGATCTGTAAAAACTGGGGGAGATGCTGCTCTAGAGCAGCTCTGGCTCTGACAACCCTTAAGACATTGGCAGCTGAACTTCAAAATCAAGACAAACCTGATGTGATGCTGAAGAATCACACTTACTGTTCAGACTCGCAGTGATTGATCTCTTTAAATGATGCTGCCCTCCCCTGCTGTGAGAGTGTGCCTTTTCCTCCTAAAAATGCTCAGAGCAGCTCAGCCTTTGTGTGAAGGCATCTCCATATCCCTGTCTCCTGCAGATTGTCATCTTTGAAGAGCGCACGGCGGGACGGATAATCCAGTCTGTGGACATTCCCTATTTAGGAAGGACCCAGTACGTGGACTGAAGAGAGCTGCTTTCCCATGTCTGGTTCATCCTGAACATTCCTGGTTGCATGTCTGGGGCCATGAGGGGCATGCTAATCTCCACTAGACCCAGGTAAAGGATTTGCTCTTTGGCAGTAAGTTCAGAGGAGGGAATGGGCCCCAGAGGAAGCAGGGTCCGTTGTTTCCTGGATGGATGGATGGAAGGAAGGATGGATGCAGCAGCTCATCTCCCTGGACTACTGAGGACCCACAGCCTGGATGGCTGCGCATGTTTTGGACCATCTGGTGAATGTGGGGGAGTGAAAAGGTGCTGGAGGCAGGTGGGAGAGAGAAAGAACTGAAGCCATCTGAGCTGAAAGCTGAGCTTGGCGTTCCAGTGACTCTGAAGATGTCTTATTACTGGCCTCCTTGTTTTTATAATTAGGTAGGGAGAAAATAGTTGGTGGACATGTGGGTAATCAGGTGTGGAAAACCATTTTGTTGTGCTTCCAGACAGATTTTAGCACCTCTCTCTGCAAAGAGGCCATTATTTGTTCAGTTATTGGAAGCCAAGGTGGTTGTCGAATGGCTTTTATTTTGAGCTTTTTTTCCCACTAAGTTTTACTATGGAGGTTGTCTCTCTCTCAAAAGGAAAACAAAAAAAGTTTTAAAAAGTGAAATGTGTTTTGTCCTCTGTCAAATCCTTGTGTTTCAGGCCAGACAGAAGTGAGAATTTCCAAGGAGGAGAAAAGGATAAGTGAGTCTTCCAGTCCTCTCCCCACCCATGCTCGCACTGTGAAGAACCTAAAAACGAAATTCCCCCTTGTAAAACGAGCAGGGATCAGATTTTGATTGGGATGGAAGCAAAGGGATTGTGTACAGAGTTACCAATGGGAACACATCCATATTTTCTAGTTATTTTCTAAACCTGCTATGGTATCTTAGGTCCTGGTTTCTTTTTCTTTTTGTCCCTCCAAACAGAAACTCAGGATTTAGGTAAACGTGACAAGTTCTTTTACCTCACCAGCTCCAGGTCACAGAGGAGCTGCAGCCTCTTTAGGAAGAACAAGAGATCAAACTCAAGCTGTGAATCTGTTCAGAAGCTCCAAGAAGTTGCTCAACCCCTGCTCTCTGTGCCAGGAACAGGAGAGAAACACCAACAGCACTGGCTCTGTAATGGAGTTGCAGGGTATCCTGGCTCTTAGAAACCATCATTTTATTTAACAAATTTAAATACAGTTTGTTTAAAACTGAGAACAGACAGTGCAGCTGTAACACACCCCATCCTGGCCAGGTCTGGTCCTGCTGGACATACCTATCCCTGCTCCCATGGGCCACAGCAGCCTCGGGAAAGCTGGAAGGGCCCAGGTTCGTGTGACCAGAGCAAGTGTGCAGGGCTGTGCTCAGGACTCCATCCTTTGCGTTTTTCTGAAAGTTATTTCCTTCCAGGAGGGAAGGTTGCAACCCAGCAGGGACTGGAATTAAGATGAGTGAACCAAAACGTGCAGCTTGGAGAGGATATCGGTTGGGAACTATTTAAACGGTATGAACACGTGGTAGTCCTTGAAAAATGTCTCTGTCCACTGTAGGGGTTTCAGACTGAACTTGGAAAGCCAGTACAACAACAGGATAAATCTGTTTGAGTGCAGAGAGCTACTGTTTTAATCCAGGATAACAACACCCGTTCCCAAAGAGCAGCCCAGCAGCATCCAACACTTTCTATCCAAGTAGTGCTTCAGCCATTGCATCTAAAGGAACAGTTTTGTAAAGGCTTCTGTGGCTGGGAACTAAAGAATGCAGCTTTTCCCCAATGGTTCTGATAGACAGTGGGAGAAAATAACTTACAAAAAATATTTCCCTTTGAAATATCAAGAAATACACAATGTCATTAGTCCAAGGGGACACTTCTGCCCATGAAGCCAACAATCAAACCTAGAGCATTTGAATAGTTCTACCTGTTAGGGCTAAAAATAACCAAGTCTGTTTCCAGGATTACATTTTCCCTCAGTTCAAAGGTAAAATTGTGCTTCAGACCTTTTTGAAAGAATTGGGACAGGGAGGGGTGGTGGATGATCAAAGGTTTGACAACAGCTATGAAAGGTAGGGAATTTGGGGGGTTTGTAAAGGGACATGTTGTACCTCAGTTTGTTCCTCAGCAAGTTGGTCAGTCTCAAACAGAGTCACCCAAGGCAGTAGCACCCAGGTCCCTCTTCTGCACTGCCCAGTCCTGTGGCTCTCACTGAGAAGCAAAACACTGTTTAATCAGAGAACACCCTTTTCCACCAACTCTGCCTTGGGTTCTTTGACGTTACAGGACAGGGAAGAGGTAACTAATGTTCTGCCTGAACCTACCTCAAGCCAGGTGCTGGAGAAACGGCACTAAGCACAGGATCCCCTTTCCAAGGGTGCTGCTCTGTCCGTCACAAGGTGACTCTGGGAACTGCTCCAGCGTGGCTTTTCACGGCAGTAGCTCTGCAGGAGCAGGGCTAGGGCTGAAGGATGCATTCCAGTCGAATGGGAAATGCACCAAAATCACCTTTTTCAGCATCCAATCCCTAGTTTTAAGCAGTTTGCTTTATTTTTTAAGAGTGGAAATTTGCCTCTATGTGGGAGCACCCTTCAGAGAATCCCACACCTAACGCTCACATGAACCAAATCAGGGCTAAACAGAACCAAGGTCCGGATAAGTATTATGGTTGTTTCCCCAGCAACCTCATTAAACCCCATTTTCAATTATTTTAGCATGGATGAACAGAGACCCACGTGCTGTAAACACAGCTCCATCCAGGGAGGGTGGTGAACTGGTAATGAATAAAAGCTCAATGATTCTGCCCCTCTCTGCCACCCTGGTGAGACCCCCTGAGTGTTGCATCTCTTCGGCACTTCACAGGGGCTTGTGAGAACGATGGGGACAAACTTTTTAGCAGGGATAGGACAAGGGGTGATGGTTTTAAACTAAAAGAGGATAGACTAGTTATAAGGAAGAAATCTTTTACCATGAGGGTGGTGCAGCACTGGCACAGGTTGTCCAGAGAGGTGGGGGATGCCCCATGCCTGGGAATATTCAAGGCCAGGTTGGACAGGGCTCTGAGCAGTCTGGTCTAGTTGAAGGTGTCCCTGCCCATGGCAGGAGCGTTTGGGCAGATGACCTTTAAATTCCTTCCCCCTCAAACCCTTCTATGATTCCATGAACACAAAGGTACATCAGAGTGCCCTCCCAAACCATGGACCTAATGAAGGAAAAGGAGAGGGAATACAAAGGGAACAGCGATCCTTAATGGGTTTGTTCTAACCTGCCTTGCTTTCCCCCCTCCCCCTGTCTTGTGCAGCGTAATAAACACCGGTTAAAGTAGGTTTAAAATTAAGGGCTAAGGTGCCATCTCAGAAGGCAGCTGTCCCCTCCACGAACAGAGAGCTGCTTAGGCTGTCACACAAGGCATGTGTGTCTCAGGAAAACCAGTCACTGGGGCCAACACACTCCTGTGGCCATTCCCACCCTGGCCTTCAGGTCCTGTCAAAGAGCCCCTCGGTCCAGCCCCCCGTTGCAGCTGGGCCAGGCTCCAGTGCAGGGAGCCCTGGTGCACTTCTCCCAAACCGAGCATCCCTCGAGGCAGCTGCTCCTGGCCTGGAGCTCACATCAGTCCTGGCTTTTCTGTGCTTTTTCTCCAGCTCCAGAGCATCTGGTTCTGCTCTGAGTCCAGGAGGAAGGGCAGGGGTCTGGGGGGTCTATGTATGCAGTGTCGCTTGGTTTCAGTACGCTAAAACTCTTGGAAGTCAGCAGAGGTCCTGGCTCCTGCCTGGCTGGCTGGTCGGATGCTGTGGAGAGGAACCTTGCAGGCTGTGCATGAAGAAATTTTCTGCAACAGAGACACAACCAGCATGAATGTTGCCCTTCTGCCTCGCTGCATTTAGCTGCTACCCCTTGGAACCATCCCAAAACCCAGCTCAGCCTGCAGACCTGTGAGTTCTGCTGCTAAGCAACTGGGTTGGGGAGCAGCAGTTGTGACAGCGCTGAAGAGCTACAGCCTCTCTGCAAAGCTCATATATATATAAATATATATATATATAGCTCAGATAACGTGGTGGAGGCTCTCCTGCTGCCCTGCCAAGGGCCACAAAGCAGCCCCTGCAGTGGCCAGGGCTCCATCCAGCTGCCCTCGGGGAATGTGTCATAAGAGAGCTCATTACTCTTAAAAATACACCACTGCTGAGCAAATCTACCCCCTTCCTCTGCTGCTCTTCTCTGTACTCGAGAGCAGCAACCTCCTCTCCCCTCCAGGCCTGGTTCTGCACTCCAATTAAAGGGACTTGTGCATTTATTTTTTTTTTCCTTATAATAATGAAGCACAGCTCCATAGCCTGGATGCAGACACGAGGGAATAGCCCACCCTTCACTCCTGCAAACCACCTGCAGCGTGCCCTCGGGAAATACAGAAGGCTGAATGCACCAGGGGGCTCAGGTAATGAAGGTGAGGAGCCAGGGCATGAACAAATGCAAGTCAGCCATCAATGTGTGTGTTCTTTCCTCCTTTCCACCAAGGAGGGCACACCATGCCTACCTTAGGTAAACAAACACCTTGGGGGGGTTTATCCACACCTTCCCTACCTTGCCACTGACCCTATGTGGCTTTTTTATGGATAAAGATTAAATCCTTCCTTCAGTGAAAGCTTCTGCCTGACTTAAAAATCCTTTTGCTGACGTTGCTTTAGCTTTCCTCAGGTGTTTGCAGGTGGAGGAATCCACACCCTTCACCCCTGTGCTTTAGCTGTGTTAGCACAGTTAATAAGGCAACTTCTTTGTTTAGAGAAGGCTTTATTTTTTTATCAGTGTAACTTCTCCCTAAACTCCTAATCCCTGCATTCCTCTTCCAACCTCTCACCAGGTAATTATTTCCCCTTTGGCAGCTTGGCTTAAAGATAGATTCGCTTTAAAAAAAAAGAGAGGTTGACTAATGGTCTTGAGAAGTTTAGCAGTAAGGGAAGAACAGAGATGTGAAAAATGGAAACAAAAAAGCACATTTAAAAAAGCTTTTATCTTTTCGCTGCCATTGTCCAGCTTCTCATTACCCTTAGAAACACGTGCTCTTACCTGGTGTTGGTCTCCGTTCAGCCACGCACAGTCAGATTTCCACATTGGGGTCTGTGAATCCTTTCTTCCCCTCGTTCACCAGCACGGGCTTTTCTGTCCTCGTGTGCCAGACTAAAATCTGAAGAAGCCAGCAGAAGTCATTAGCTGCACCTCTGCGCTGCACTAACAAATATTCCTGCACATTAAATCAATAGCGCAATTTAAGCAGCCACCCTGGAGCCTAATGGTGCATTCGCCGCTGAGAGGGGCTTTGCATAAACCTTCATTTAGGCAGAGCTGCTGCTCTGCACGGCGCACGGGGCACAGAAATTACCCATTTTACAGCATGCTGTCGTGGGACATTAACCTGCTCCTTCCGTGTAGTTCCCAACCACCTTCCTCCAAAGGCTCATCAGCCTTCCAATGGTGTAAGGCACTTCCCTTGCAACCAGGGAATCGCACCCCTGTTTCCCCCACAGAGCCTTGCTCTGGTTCTTGGGTATCACGTTGCTACGTCCTTGGAGGGGCACAGGGGAAATGCAAATTCCTGACACTTCAGGTCACGTCGAGGGGGTGAATCAGAGGGAAGAGGCAGCTGGAGGAGCACCACCAGCTGTTCCATCACCACCACTGCCTTTGCCCGTGGGAAATGTAAAAGGAATGCACGTCCCTGAAAGTCCATTATTGGAGAGAAGACATCAGTCTGCTCCCTAACCTTGCTATCACTTCTTTTTCACTTTTAAATTCTTTCCAGACCCTAAAAAGCTCCGAGAGTGTCACTGAGCTGAGGAGGACTTACTGCTGCTGCAGTGCTGCTGCCTCAGAGCTGCACCATGCAGGAGCTGCTTCCAGAATCATCCCTTCTTCCCACGAGCTCTGGGCTGACACAGCCCTTTCATAACCCTACTCCATCCCCTCTAAATTCCTCCCCCAAATTCCTCTGCAATGCCGCCACCCCCTATTCTGTACCAGGTATCAAATTAAAGCCCCTCTCTAACTTGATGAAACAGAACTGAAGCTTCTCTGAAAAGCTTCCCTCAGTCTTGGCAGCAAAGTTTCATAAAGATCAACATCTGTGGAGGAGAACTGGCAAAACATGAGGTGTTTGAACATTTCAGGGGGGCTATTATAGGTAAATAGATTCTGCTTGCTGTGCTCTGCTGCTGGCTCAGATGGTTCTGGAAGCTGTTTAAAATATCTCCTCCTCACTAGACTCAATTATACTTATTGCTTTGCTCCTAAAACCTGGAATGCTGGGAGCAGCTTTATCCTCTCCGAGCAGGTTTCCTGCTTCCCTTCACCTGTGCCTTGATATTTCCTGCCTTGCAGGGGTTTCCCTCTGGTTGCTATGACAATTCTCTGCACATTGAATCCAAGTGTCTGCAAACCATTCCCACCCAGCCCCTGCTTTTCTGAAAAACGAGGGCACGCTCTGTTTCTAAAGGATGAACAAAACACTTTTCAGACCCTCCCGGTGCAAGGGGAGCACCCCCACCTTCCCAAGAAGCTTGTTGGACCAAATTTGTCTCTGATGTGAGCAGTCACCTCCCGTGCAGGGCTTAAATCTCGCCTAATACTAAGGCAGTAGAGACCAACTGCTGGCTGGAGTGGGTCCAAAAAACCATTTCATCAGCCCCCACAACCACTTCTGAGCCCGCTCATCAAAGTCACCCTTTATTCCAAGCCCTGCTCACCCAGCACAGCAACGCTGCTGCAATTACTGCGCTGCTTCCCCGTGAAAAGGCAAAACCAAACAGGTCTCACGAGTGGCTCTCGGGGCTCTGTAGGCAGCAGCAGTTCCAGTCCTCATCCAACAACAGAACATATAAACCCTAACACAGGCCAGGTGCTGGAGAATTCCTGTAGCCAATTCTGCTTCCCTGCAGGAGCAGGTAAGAGCTCTTTCCCCTCCTGACACATAAACACTCATGGCCCAGCAATGGGACTCACACTTGAGCAACTCCAACCACACACCCCATAAACAAGACCATAATGGCACATTATTAGCTTTTCCTTAAAGTGGATCCCACTTTTGCATTGTTAAAGCCAACTGCCAAAAAAGATTAGATTAACTAAAATGGACCCATTTGCTGAGTCTGAGGCTTGATACAGCAGCTTTTACCATTTTTCATGCCGTGCTCTTTACTGGGGGAGGGAGATCATCATTTAGCACAGAAACACCTGCTTTTCCTCTCAGCCAGTGCTCGATTCTTCCACAAGCAGCCTGTTTTATGCCTCAGGGAAGCTTTGGCTTGTGCACCAAGAGAGCAAACAGTGAGGGGGACCAAGAATCTGACTTGCCCTGAGCAGTGGATTCATAGAAGTCACCTAAAGAACTCCACTTTAAAAGAACTCTACTTCTGAGAAACTCTTCCAATCACTTGCAACCCTGCCATTCAGAACCACAGGAGTCAAAATAGATCTTGGGAGATTACAAAGATTCATCTCCATACAGAATAATTCACTGTCTTCCAACAGGAAATTAAAAAGCAAATAGGAGAGTTGAAGTGGAAAGGGGCTTCAGGGTTTCAAGCACACAGACCCTCCATGGAGGGTTTCAGTGCTTGTAATTTGGAAGGGAGAATGAATGAAATGTGAAGAAAAACAGATAGCAAATTGAAATGACAGGTTTGTTCCCTGTTCTCCAGCCTGTGCCTGGCAACAACCTGTCCCCCTGACTGTGGCATTAACAGTGCCCACGAACACCTGCCTTGATGCTCAGAGACACCAGTCCCAGCCAGTGCAGAGCTGCCAGAAAACCCCTTTCCGCAACATCCACCTAAACACCGAGCTGCCAACCCACAGATCTCATCTCAGATTTTACTCAGCCAGGAGATAAGGAGGGAACAGGAACGACTCCTTTTAGCCACCACATCAATCCCAGGGAATTGCTGCCCAGACCACCCCAGTGCACAAAAGCTGCCTCACCCAAAGAAACCCACCTATGCCTGGCTCCCTGGAGAAACACGTGGCTCCAGGAGCAGCTGGAATGAGATGCCTCATTTCCAGTGACCTTGTACTTTGTGGTCTGTCCTCTTGTGCCAGCCCAGGCTGAGGCTTTTTCAGTAGGGGCCACTCGGTGTCTCTCCTTTGCTCCTGGCTGAGTACAGTGCAGATTGTTTTCTCAAGGTGTTAATAGAAAATGGGGAGCAGAATATCTCTCCCCAGTTAATTCAGCCTCATCGAACACAGAATTTCAGACCTCTCTCCTGTGTCAGTGGATTGAAGAGAGGATGGTTTGCTTTGGGTGTATGAGGGGAAATGCAGAAGCAGCAGAACATGAAAATACACCAAAAAAACAAAGCCTTGTTTCATTACAACCCTTCCTTCCTGGTAAGGAGGGATAACTTTCTGTTCATCAACTAATCCTGATGTCCTTTACTGTCTCCTCCGTTTCGGGCAGTTCCCAAATCAAAGTGAATAAGCAGGATGTATGGCCTTTGGTCTAAGCTTAAGCTTTTTGCAGGAGAGTGCATTTGTGGGCTGAATTCTGCTAAATATTACAAGTAGCAGCACTGCACACTGAAAAAGGCAGCATTTTTGGAGAGCAGATGTCTAGGCTTATCTTCCATATTTCTCTGATCCCTCCTTAATGACTCTATATAAGCACATCATAATTTTTAATGCAAACCTCCCTGCAAACAGGTGTTTCACAGGAGCAAACCATGACGCGCTATGGGAGCACAACAGCACAGTGAGAGAGAAGTCTGTGCTTTTAACTCAGGCTGAGGGACCCCACACTCCAGCTGACTTTTGTCCTCCCGTGCTGCTTGTCTGGACTCTGCTCCTGGCAAAATGGGTGAGCAAAGCAGCAACTGGGAAATGGAGGCTGCTGGCATCAGCTAAGGCAGAGAGGCAAAGCCCGACCTGCAAAGCTGCACTCTGAGCTTGCCAGGAGCAGCCAGCATTCAGTACACAACAAGGACCCTTGTAAGATCTCCCCAGCCCAGCCAAGGAAAGAAACAGCCTGCTTCAGATCCTGGGCAGCAATCCCTGCTCCCTCCCCATCGCTGGCCTGCAGCTCCTGTGTCACAGCATGGCCACGGCAGCCTGCCTGACAGCACCATTTGTCTCCTCCTGCCTGGAAACAACCTTTTCCTTCCTCTCCTTCCTCCCTGTGTTCCTCCAGGAGCGTCATTTCCTCTCCCCATCCTTTTAACACAGCTTCTTCCCAGCAGTTATTTACAGCAGGGACAATACACCAAGGACTGCGTAACTGGCCATGGAGTAAACACCCCTAATCTTCTGTACACCAGGCTAAAAGCAACCTGTCCATCTCCCATGGCCTGTTGGAAACACATTTATTTCCAGCCAGTGCTTTCCTCTTAGCTAGGAGGGCACACAGCGCCCAAAACCCAGGGATCTAATTTTATTCTAATCTCTTTTCCCCACCCTTGGGACACTGATTGTGTTATCTGTCCCAGCGTTGGACAGCTGTAACCACAGGCATGTGGATTAAAAGAGGAGGCACAGCAGGTATCAGAAAATAAACAAATTTGCTCCTTCCCCTCGACTCCTCTTCCTTAATCCTGGATTCCTTGCCTGAACCCTGAGATCCTTGTTTTTTCCATGGAGCAATGCAAATGGAAAGCAGAGATAAAGGCTATTAATCACATTTTTTTCCTATCCCAAAAAGCGATGGAGACCTGGATCCAACACCGGGACTGCTGGCAGTAACATCTTATTTGCAATAAAAGAATAATCCTGTTAGGATAATTAAGCAACAAAGACTCCCTAAATCAGCCTTGCTGGTGCCTATTCCCAAGGTGCTACATGGAGGTGTGTGACCTCAGGGGGAGCACCTGCACACCCAAGTGCTCAGGGGACCCACTCCCAAAGCTTCAAAAGCCCTCACAGAGCGGATGGGCTGTGATTGACGCCTGTCACACTAACCAGCATTGCCTCATTGTGCCTCACACTCTTCCCTGTTATCCCAGACGGATCTGCTGCCTCTCATCTTACACTGGGAAGTCTGTAGGGCAAGGACCATCCTTGTGTTCTGGGACACCACGGAGTGGGATTGTTGGGACACCAAGGAGTGGGATTGTTGGGACACCAAGGAGTGGGATTGTTGGGACACCAAGGAGTGGGATTGTTGGGACACCACTGAATGGGATTGTTGGGACACCACGGAGTGGGATTGTTGGGACACCACGGAGTGGGATTGTTTGGACACCACTGAATGGGATTGTTGGGACACCACGGAGTGGGATTGTTGGGACACCACTGAATGGGATTGTTGGGACACCACGGAGTGGGACTGTCAGGGTGCCCAGTGCAGAGCCAGCAGCTGGACCAATGATCCTCATGAGTCCCTTTCAACTCAGGATATTCTATCATTCTATGAAATGACCGAATAACGGGGCCGAATGCTTTTCCCTCCCCCCTGGACCCTCACAACCTACCTTAGTGCAATTGGCAGCCTTGGGCTCGAGGTCGTTGAGGGTGACCAGCTCCCGGAGCAGGCTGCTCTCCTGGTAGCCCCCCTTCACCCCTCGCAGCTTGAAGTAAGCCTGAGATCGCTGCAGGATGAGCCGGAGGTTCACAGCAAAGCCTGCCATGTCGATGGCGAAGGGCCGGTGCGGGTCGAACACGGTTTTCCAGCCGTACACCTTCCCCGCCGAGTTCACCTTGGGGGACTCGTAGCGAAGGCCCCCGACGAAGGCCACGGGCCACACCGACACCTTCCTGGTGCTGCGCATCTGGGGGCAAGGGCAGACAAGGGCACGTGGGTGCGCAGGGCAGGGGCTGCGCGCTGCTTCCGGCACATCTGGAAAGGAACAGCTGGAGCCGAGGGCTCGGCTTGACACCCACCTGCTGCGTGTGGCTTTGGACATCACCGCTCACCTGTAAAAGGCTGCACAGCCCCAAGCTGGAGGAGCAAAGCGCTGTGGGAAGTGGCAGCTGAGGACAGGGCTCGGTAAGGGATGGTCACGGAGCCCAGCTCGGCGCTGAGAGCAAAGCTGCCCGTAACAAACGCCTCGGAGATTTCTGAGTGGGTTTGGGGTTTTGGGGCAGCTGGGGAAATCAAGACACGGGAGGGAAGCACCTCGTTCAAGGCTAGCTGGGAATGCAGGAGTGGCATGGCTGGGAAGAAAGGTGGTCTCTACTAAGGTATTTAAGCTGCAGTCTCAGCCTGTGGGCCACAGGAAGGCTAAAGGCACCTTCAGAGTGAGAGTAGGACAGCTGGGAAGCACAGCCTCTCCATGCAGGATGGTGCTTTCTGACCATCAGACCAACACTGGATGCCTCTGCTGCCCCCGGAGTCACCAGGAATAGAGAAGAGCCCCCAGGGGCCATTTCAGATGCCCGCCCTTGCCAAGGCAGACGCTTTGAATGCCAGTCTGCCTGCACAGCTCACCCCCAGCACCCTGCCCTGCTCTCTGGCAGGCTCAGCCTCCCGTTCCGCTCTCAGCTCGGTCTCTTAGATCAGGGATCTCCCAGAGCTAATCTCATCACTGCTAATTACTGCAAAGGAGAGCAGAAGAGCTCTGGCACTTGCCCTTCTGCATTATACAGATGCTAACGGCAGTGCCTGTCCACGGGGAACAATCATGTGTGCCTCCTGCATTTCACAGCACATTTCCTTGGCTCCCTGTGACCTTAACTGCACAGACGTATCAGAGAGGAGAAGCCTCTACGAGCAAAGCACACGAGTGAATGAAGGAACCCTCTCTGCTTTATTCATGTGTGGAGTCTGCCTCAAGACGCTGCCAGAGCAGCCTCAAAGGGGACTGGGGAAGAAAGAAACCCAGCCTGAATTCACTTTCAGCTTTAAAAACCTGTGTATTCCTGTGGCTGTCCAAGCTAAAGTGAGAGCCATCAGGGAAGGGGAAGAGGCGTGTATGAGGAAATAAATAGGAGATCCCTGGTATGCAGACTGGCAGCTGGTGGGGATGGGAGCAGTCCTCCTTTCCTGCCCCTTTCTGCAAGCCTTTGGCCTCAGGAGAGCAAGGGAACAAGTAATTTCTGAGCTGGGAGCCCGATGAGGAACGGTGTACCTGGCACTGTAACACCTTGCAAACCTGCAGACAGGGAAATGCTCAGGAGTTCACGTAGAGCCCCAGTGGGAGTGGAACAAACAGCAAAGGTGGGAAAGCACATGGAAACCTTCCCCTGCTCAAGGCCAACAATATCGTCAGGACATGCTGAAATTCTCTTCTCTGTGGGGACCAGAGACAGAACCTGAGGGAATGGCCTGAAGTTGTGTCAGGGTAGTTTCAGGATCTCAGGACAAGGTTCTTCCCCCAGAGGGTGGTGGGCACTGACCAGGCTCCCCAGGGCAGTGGGCACAGCCCCAAGGCTGCCAGAGCTTCAGGAGGGTCTGGATGATCCTCTCAGGGACATGGTGTGACTCCTGGGGATGGTGCAGGGACAAGAACTGACAGGAATTAACAAACAGCCAAGTGCTGGAGAAGGAGGGTGGGTAACATCAGATCAGGAACCAGCCGGAAATCTCCAGGATGTGGCATGGAAGGAGGATGGCCAAGGTTTCTTTACTAGGCATGTGCTTCTGCACAGGCATGTTGGACAGCAGGGGATGTTCCAGCCCTAACAAGGCTCCCCACAGGGGAAGGCAGCTCCTCATCAGCTTCCTTCACACTGAAAGCTGCCTCAGGTAAACTGGGGTTCCTGTTACTTCACACGGATTCTGGGAAACACACAGAGCATAGAGAAGCCCCAGAGAAAACCTGAGGATGGGCGCAGCGGGACCACCGTACAGACCAGACCAACCCAGAGCTCAGGAGAGGATGTGCACAGCACACCCTGAGCTCACCGCAGCATCCAGAGCTCTCCAAGCATCTTCAGGGGCTGGACTTGATGATCTCGGAGGTCTCTTCCAACCCAGCTGATTCCATGACTCTATGTTCTTCCACACCCCCCGTGCTCACCTGCCCCCAGCAAGGGTCTTACCTCCTCGAAGAGCTCCAGGCTGTAGGTGTTATCATCATCGGCAAAGTAAACAATGCCAGGCTGGCTGTTATTTTTGTTAAAGGTCTCTCTCAGCCACCTCAGGGCGAGGTTCCTCTGCATGGTGCCGCGGGGGATGCGGGGGTCCCTCATGTCCCCCCGCAGCTTGTAGTTGCGGGGGGTCTCCACGTTGAGGTGGGTGTAGTTGAGCCCCGTGTCCCGCAACAGGCGGGTGATGAGCGGCGTGCGGCGCTGCGAGTCCTCCACCAGGATCCAGTGCAGGTTGGGCACGTGCAGGAGCGTGTTGGCCAGGCGGGTCAGCTCTGCCTTCTGCACGGGCCGGCTGTAGGTGGGGGTGATGACGTGGATGGTGGGCAGCGTGTCCGACCACGGGGGCGGGCGCGTGTAAACGTACTCTGTCCTCACCACCTCCACGATGTCCCGGTCCGACAGGCAGTATTCCTTGGAGTCCAAGCCTGCAGCGAGATCACGCTGGGAGTCACCACCATCATCTGGGCGAGGGTATGGAGAGAAGAAAAAGCCGCATGGACTCAGGCCTGCTGAGCCAGCAGGTCACCCTCATGGGGTCAGAGGAAAGGGAACAGGCTCGGGTGGAGGCTTTAATAAATAAGGACACAAATAAATAAAGGAATCAGGGACAAACACACAGGAGAAAAGAGGATTCTGCTGTTAGGAAACCAGCACCGCACGAGGTCTGAGAGCCCAGGACAGCACTGCTGAGTGCTCATGATAAACAGCTTCAAAAAGCACCCAGAAGAGACAGGATTGCAGAGCAATTAGATCTAGATAAAGAAAATAGCCACACGGACTGATGATCCGTCACTCCCGAAGAGCTCCAGTGCTCTGGGCACCGTGCACAGTGAGACAGGACTCTGCACTCTGGTGCTGGAGCACCTGGATTGGGAGGCAAGGAACTAACTGGTGGGAAACACCAGGTCAGTGAAGATCCCCAGCAGCACCACCTGGGCAGGACACTGCAGAGCCCCCCTGCTCTGTGACAGGCACAGATGGGGCACAGAGAAGTGGGGAAAGACACACTTCAAATCCAGCAGTGGAGAAGAGAAATTAAAGCCTGTAATCGTAGCTTTTTCCTGCAGAGACTTTCACCTGCCTCTGACTAAGCTCTCCTCGAAAAGACCCCACCAGCCTCTGAAAGGAAGAGCCCATTCAGCAGCGTGGATGTGCACAGTGAACAGCACATAGATCAGATACGCTGATCCAAACACATCAGACCCTTGCAGACAGACTCATTCCCCAGCAGCTCAAGGGAAAACACAATGTTGGTGCACCCGTCGGTTTCCCAGGGTGTGACTTCCACAGGTTGCACTGCGGAGCAGCAGGAATGTCACGGTCTGCAGAGATGAAGGGGGACCACCATTCAGGATGTAAGCCTGCCTCTCCAGTGGGCACAAAATACTTTGAGCCACAGATTTTGCAAATCCAGCTACTACCAGGAACTTCAGATGAGAAAGAACAGGAACAGACAGCCATTAGATCTGACCCAGCAGGGTACTACCTATGGGTTTTTTTCATAGCATGTTATTCTTCCAGCTGTACTGACTTTGATACCAGTCCTGAACCAAATGAAGGCCTCGTACTTCATAGCATTGGCAGGGGGAGGTGGATATTTGGGGGAGGGAACAGGGATGAGGTGTCCTGCACGTGTTGTCAGTCCCTGTATAAGGTAAAGCACATCAGCATCACACAGCAGCGCTCTCTGAAAGCAGAGAGCACTGGAATGAATTCAAAACTAAATCTGCAAAATTCATTGGACACAGGCACAAATGTAATTAGCCAGGATGGTCCCTGGGACAGCCTGCAAACCCCTGCAGGTCAAACCCTCAGCTGCAAAGCCTGGCACGTGGCAGCACTGCTGTTCTGTGCATCTCCATACGTACATCCCTTGCAGCACCTGTTACCAAAGGATCTCAGAAATGCTTCACAAGAATAAAATGATTTCTCTCAAGAGCTTTCAGGTCTCTATCACCACTCACTTTCCACTGAAGGCTCGGAGAAGCAGAGAAGTGTCTTAGCAAGGTCATCAGTAAGTTCTCGACTGAGTCAGAGCAGAGCAGTGTGTGCAGTAACTTCAGTGGCCACTCACAGAAAACAGCTCCCAGTTTTTAGGGCAGTGAATCAAAATGCTATACAGACAGACAGAGTATTCTTAGTAGTCTTTAAAGCCCTGTTTTAGAGTCCAGTAGTTCCCTCATCCACTGAAACATTGCCCACCTTCCGGAGGGGATCACAGTCATTTTTCCCTGCCCAAAGCCTCATGGGTGGCTGTCAGGGGAAAGGTAAAGCTGCTTGGGACAGACCCTGAACTTTCTACAATTCAAGCTGCACATCAGACTGTTCAGCAAAGGGATAAACAATAAAAAGATGGGGACAAACACTAAAAGGGAAAGAGAAAAGAATGCCCCAGAGGAAAGGGTGAGAGAGGATGAAAAGGACCTGAAAATGAGCTGGCCTTCTTCCCCACAGAGCAGCCTCCCCCAGCTGACCCACCTTCTTCAGCAGAAGGGCAGAACCAAGAGGGCAGATGGTGAAAGCAGCACGGCTTCTTCCAGCCCCCACGAGCTCCCCAGCCCTTAGATATTGATGCTGGGAACGGATCAAAACTAAGACCCTTCTGAGGTTGCCTCAGAACCTCCTTCAGTCACCTGATTTGGGCCAGGGCTCTATTTATTGCAGTATGGGACAGTGTGGAAGCCAACTTCTCCCAGCATTGCAGCTCCACCAGGCAAGTGAGATTCGGCTCTTGCCTTCTCCTTCAAGTGGAAGGGCTCCAGTTTGCTGCTTTCCTTAGAAAGTGCTCTCTGCCTCATGTCTCAAGCAGCAGCTTTGTTCCCTCTGCTCTCTTTTTCGCAGCTTTCCTGCTGGAATAACTTGTGTGCAGAGTGCTGAAAAGGCCAGCAAGAAGGGAATCCTCTCTTACAGATCGTCAGGGAACAAAGAGAAGCACTGTTCTGGATTTAGGCCACAAAGAGCTCTCCAAGTGCTGTAAGCACATCCCATGGCTTGGACTTTGATGTCTCTGAAGAACCCCTACGAGCACTGGGCTCTCCCTACAGCAGAAGTGGGGAAGCTCCTGCATGAGCATGGTCTGGGAGCTGAGATGAGCATGGCTGCCATGAAGAAATGAAATGAGAGAGGAGATGAGGACGAGGGAGGGATGCACAGACTCGGCATGGGCTGGTTTGATTTCTCTCACCCTTGTGCACTGCAAGCAGTGGAGCAATGGTGCTCTGGTGCCAGACGGTGATTAGTAGTGTCCAGGGCAGAACTATCAGCACGATAGCCAGGATGTCTCGTCTCTTCGGCATCTCCAAGACTGACTGGACCCACAGCTCCTCATTACCTGACAGTGAAAACCCCAGAGACAGAACAGCAGAGCACATGGAGAACAGAAATAAATGGGCAAGAAGGAACAAGGACAGAGAGAGAGAACGCGAGAGAGGGAGAGAGCAGCGAAGGCGACACGACTCGTGGGTCTTACCAGTGCTTACAACCCACCCATTGCAGAAGCAGGTTTGGAGGGGCCTCGGCTGCTGAGACCAGGAGCAGGAGGGCACTTCTGCAGGGCACTGCTGGAGCTGCCAGCACCAACCTCAGGGACTCATTTGGAAGGAAACCTGCAACACAGAGCAAAGGCGAGTAGGCAGAGGAAAGTACTGGGGAGCTGCTTCGCAGAGGCCACAAAGCTCCTCGAGAAGAACAAATCCAGCTGGGGCAGTGAGCAGCAGCAGTGTGTCCCAGCCCTCCAGGGAGATGCCTTCTGGGTGTCCAGAGCCTTGCTTTGCTTCCCATGTCCTCGTCAAGCAAAGCCTTTGCTTCAGCCAAGCGAAAGCTGCTCAGTGCCGCAGTGCCTGAGCCATTCCCAGAGGAAAAGGACCTTCACCACAAGCCAGCCAAGCCTCACACAAGCCCAAGCCCAAGGAGAGAGCAGAGACGTCACCACCGAATCACTGGCTGATCCATCAGCAAGGGCTGTGACCTTCCAGCCCCTGTCCCTTGGCTGGGCAGAGCACTCGGGGTGACTGCACCTCTGCTCCTGGGAGCACAGCTCCAGTGCAGCTGGTGATCCCACCTTTTTCCCATCACTAATCCTCTCAGCTCAGCCCATCCCACTGGCGTTTCATCTCAGCTTCCAAGGGCCTGTTCAGGTTCCCTTCTTCCCTCTCAGAGGTGCTGCAGCTGGAGTATATTAAAGTGCCACGACGGCTTAGTCTGATTCCACACGAGCACATACAAGATTTAAGCAGACTGTGTTTTATCCAAGCATCTCAGCAAGCAAAGCACAGCACTTAGCAGGGCCACGCAGGGTGGGCAGTTTGCAAACACGGGTAGCAGTTTAGTACCACTGTTCCCATGTGGGGGAACGCATTAGTCAGCTGCTAAAAGGGCTGCAGTGCGGGTGAGGGAATGCTGGAATGCTGCTGTGGGAGGCAGGGAGCAGAATGCTCCGGGAAAAGCACTGATCTCCCACTGCACGGCCACTGCCTGGTCAGTCACCACCAGGGACCTGGAAATTATCAGATCCCCTCCTTGAATCAGAGCGAGCTACCCGAGCCTGGGCTATAGAGATGATGCTGCTTAGCAAATGTTGTCCCTGAGCTTGGTTTTTCTTGGTTGCTTGGGGTAATCATGGAGAAATCCAGGTTCAAAGCCCTGATTAGCCCAAATTGGACGGATGTGAATTTCCCTTGGCCATGCCTTGACCACTGGGCTGTACATTCAGGCTCCAGCACCGAGCCCAGTGGAAGACTTGGAGTGAAGTGGCTCCAAGAACTGACAGGTTGTCCTTCTAAAGGAATATTTATATTCCAGTTGCTGGACAGCACCTAGTTCTTCCAAATTAGCTCTTCAATCACAGAGCTATTAATTTACCAGGGAAAACAAGGGGTGAGGAGAATACAGGTTGGGCTTTTTCCTTAAAAAACCCACCAAATGTCCCTCAACTAAAGTTTCAGTAAATCCATTTTTTCCCCACACGTCCAAAAACCGAACTCATCAAAAAATTTCCAGTCAATTCCAGCAAACAGCCAGTTCCCCACTCAGAGGTCTCTCATTTTTTTTCAGAATTGGTGAAAGCACGCTCATCCAGACAAAATAAACCAGGGAGGAAGAGGAGGAATTATTCCAGCAAACATCAGCCTTCTGCTGCATCCCTGTCCAGCTCTCAGAGCTCTGAGAGCCAGAGAAATCCCGCTGTCCTACCTCTGCCAAAGCACAGTGCCCTCAGGAAAGAGCATCTGGCCTCATCAGTGCTGTCCCTGCAGTTGCTGTCGTGCCTGAACGGAGAACATGGAATGTTGGCATCCTTTGAATCCTCTAATAAAGCTGGAACACGTCCCTTGAGCATCCCTGTAGGGCAGAGCCATGAGGGGCAGCCGAAAAGCCTCAACACCTCGCCTGGTAAAGTGCCTTCCCTAAAAATGCACCAAGAAAAAAAGGACTGTGCCCCTGGAGAGGAGGTGAGAGGAAACAAGAGGCTAAAAGAGCCACTCAGTCCATTCCCAGCATCTGGCAAGCTGCCACAGTGGGCTGGCACGCATCAAATGCCCTGTTTGTCAAGGGCAGCTTCCTCCAAACACAGTGCTCTTACCTGAAAGGTGCCTTTTCCCTGCCTCCTGCCAATCCCAGCTCCATTCAGCCTCCTCCCATGGGACGGGCTGACCCTGGGCTTGGTATGACGGGCACCTTTGGGCTGGGGTGCTGCTCTGATTTCCAGCCCCTCTGCACAGGGAGAACGAGCAGGCTCCAATGATTTATGCATTGGTCTCTCCAGCATCGATTCCTTTTCATTTGCTACGGAGCATTTAGCAGCTCCCCGGTCAATCAGCTGTCACTGCGGAGCTCCAGCTGCCAAGGGCCAGCACAGCCCACTCGTGCCCCAGCAGAGAGAGCTGGCAGCTCAGGCTGGCAGCAGGGAGCTCCAGGGGACAGGGAATGGCCCCTTCCATGTTCCCCTGGAGCTGGCTGGGCTCTGCTGGCACCACGGGCAGTTGTGGGCTGCAGGTGTGAGTCCGAGACCCCGCGCTCCGTAGCCGTGATTAATGTCCCTTGTGCCCAAAGGGACACAATCCCAGCACGGATCCCAGTTAGAGATGCAGATGGTTGCACGGGGGGAATGTGGAGCAACAGCCCCCAGCCTGACCCACACTCTGCACCCACACTCTGCAGCCCGAGCTGTCCGTGGGCATCCAGAGAGCATCCATGGAGCATCCATGGAGCACCACAAAGCATCCATGGAGCATCCAAGGAGCATCCAAGGAGCATCCAAGGAGCATCCACGGACTCTGCCCTGCAGCAAAGGCATTTACTCGCTGCTGATTCCTGAAGGGATTTGTTTTATTGATGACCCTGAGGAGCCTGACTGAAGGACATGGTAAGACCTCCCCTGGGGCTGCTGGGAGCGCGGTGGAATCTCCATCCGAAGTATTTCAAGCATGTCCCCTCTCAGCACCCTGGGGCAGGGTGACACCAGTTCTCAGTGTGACAAAGCCACGCTCCCCCCTCCCTGCCACGGGCTAAGGCTGCCAAAGGTGAAATCCATTTCCTCCTGTGAACAACATCAGCCAGGAATGACATGGTAGCCTGTGATTTTACACTGCTGGTGAGAGAAGGCAAAGCTTCACAGCCCATGACAGAGCTCTCCTCGCATCCCAAAAATTCCTTGTTGCCAAAGCCAAACGATGCTTTTTGTTTGCTGTTTATGGCCCCAGCCAAAAACTGGGCTGGGGAAAATGATGCTCCTCTTCAAGGCACTCGCTCTACCCCTTCCCCATCAAAATAACACTCTCCTTTTCCCACTGGAAACTTCAAAACAAAACCTGCTTTGTTCAGATTGTCAATTTTAGGCTTCTGCTATCTCCTCCTCCACAGGGAAAAGAAGGATGAGGAACACATTTAAACACCAATTTAAAAAATCAAACTCTATTTCCCACTACAGAAGTGTACTTTCTTTTTTTCTTTTTTTCCCCCACTTTCAAAAAATCAGGGTAAAGACACAAATCACCAGCTCAAATGGCAGTGATTTGGGGGTTAAAATACTTCTAAAACAAAGGTGTTTTGCACGGTTTGGAAAGAATCAGACCCCCATCCTCCGGCAGAGGGCAATGGTGTCGAGGCATGACGGTATGGAAGGGCACTCATCTGATAAAACAGCTTTAATAAATCCTGGAGCCACGTGTTAGTAACACGCTGGATTATTAACCACTGAAGATTCTTTTTTCAAATCAACTTAATTGGCATCAGCTCTGACACTTGCCCATAGGAAGCACTAATTTGATCTGCAACCTTTTTTAGTCAGTTTTACCTTCCTCCCTCCTTTGGGGCTGCTCAGCCCCAGTGCCATTAATCCTTGGTTTGCCCACATCGAACAGAAGTGATTTAAAAATGTTAAGCTGAACGGCTTGATTTGAATTTGTATATATACAAGGAATCGGAGTAAAAACATTGTTTAGATGTAAGGAAAACACACTCAAAAAACCCCAAACAAACACAGCAAACAGTTGTGTTGCAAAACAATCAGGAAATAACAAACAAACACAGCCAAAATCCTTTACAAAGCTTTTTACAAAAAGCTTTACAATGAAAATAAACATTCACGTTTCAGGATACGAAGTATATTCTCACCAATAGCTTTCTCCCACGGGGCAAAATATCCCCTAAATCTAAAGAGAGGGTTCCTTTCGCTTTTGCAAAAGGAACTGGTTCTGATCCCTGCTGAAAAATGATGCTGGAGCAGCACCAGCCAGAGCTGGTCCCTTTGTTCTGCCCTCCTCAATCCACTGAGCAGCTGGAGCACAACCCCTGCCACCCAAAACCCTTCGGAATTCACAGCCGGGCTCAGCAGAGCAAACCGAGGCACAGGGTGACCTCAGCTCTCCCCTGCAATGCCCCAGCACAGCAGACACCAGGGACAAGGCTGGGGCAGGACAAGGGGACAGGCTGGACAGGGCTCAGAGCAACCCAGTGCAAGGTGTCCCTGCCCATGGCAGGGGGTGCAACAGGATGAGCTTTGAGGTCCCTTCCGCCCCAAACCATTCCGGGATTACGTGGTTCTGTAATAACCAGGTGCTCCACACGCATCCCTGCTCCTTTCCACACCAGGGGATGGGCCCGGCGAGCCTCTGTCTAAGATTTTGGTATTTGGCAGAAAAGAGTTGTGAAGCACGGGCTAAAAATAAAGGTAGCGATAAAAGCCTCTCGCTCGTTAATTACTCTGTAAGCCATTACTGCCTAAAAACCCCATAACTTTAATGGGGGCTATTATAAGTATAGTAGCAAAACTGTGGAGCTAATTACTGTTTAGTTATTAAGCAGGACATAGCCAGAACTGAGTAATGAGCTCACAGAATTGCTGCTTCTTCGAGGATTTAATCAGGGGCGCTGCCTTCAACCTCAGACTCTCCCGACTGAGGGGACAAAGGGACAGACAACCCAAACTGTGGAGCCAAAGCAGCCCAGGGCTGTGAGAGAGGGTGAGGGTTTGAGCCACCTCTTCACCCAGCGTTCGCTTCCTTCTTTTAAACAAAGACAGTAATTCCTGGGGCCAGAATTGGAGACATAATGCCGCCTTCTTTTTCTCTTTCCTTGAGAATTTCCGAAATATTGGAAAAGCCTGGGAAGGAAGCTGAGTTTTAGGCTGTTTTTTCACTCTTTTGTCCAGCTTCACCTACAAACCACATTTCTGTCCCTGCCTTTGCCTTGGCTACATACACAGGGTCACTCCTTGTGTTTTCCAAGCTGTTACAGAAACCGAGGCACAGAATTTCCCCAACCTGGCAACACCTGAGGCAAAACCTGACCTGTCCCCCACCACCAGCTGGAGCCCCTGAGCCCTGTTGCAACAAATGGGATCAAGAACACAGATTGTCACACAGAAAAAAAATAAAATTAACCAAGCTTCTCAGAACAACACTTGAATTTTAGAGCAAGCATGAGTAAAGTGGATCAAGGGAGCTCAACACAAGCACAATTAGCTTCTGGAACTCATTGCCACAGGATACTAAGAAGAACAAGAACTTAACAGGATTCGAAAAAGGATTAGTTGTGTATGTGAATAAACTGCATATCCAGAATTAGAAAGAACCACCCACCAGTTTGGAAAACATATAAACCCCTGAGTTTCAGAGCCTCAGCCAAATTTTAACAAGCATCAGAAACTTCCTTTTCTCCAGATTAATCTTGCCCTCATGCTAGAAACAGGACAGGAGATGCGATGGCACTGCTCTTAGGCTGCTACCCTGCCTAGTCCTGAGATCTTGCTGCTCCTAAAAGCAAGGCAGATCTTCTGCTAAAGCCTTAAAAGGTCTCATTCATTGTCCTAAATGTGTTTGCTTTCCTGTACAGGTTCTTGCACTGCCATCATCGCCACAGTGCCCGAGTGCTGCCAAGGATTTCTCCAAGATTCTTAGCTATAGGCACTGCACTTCCTTTCCTCATTGCTCAGGGGTCTTTTCCAAGGATGGAAAAGGCAGGTATCCTTTTATTAAGTTATTCTGGAAAGGGCTGAACCTGGGCTTTGCAATCTTATTGTGCTAATCAAAGCAGAAGGACAAAATTCGGCATGCACTTGGCAATAGAGGCTGACGTGGATCCTCGATGTCCAGGAGAGTCTAGCAGGGAATGCTGTCAGTCCCAGGGGCAGCTCTGCCTTTTCTGCTTCCAGAGGGTGCCCTGGGCTGTCACTCAGGATTGGCAGGACTCTCTCCAGCCAGGAAAGCTGTGGGTTGACTCAGGTCTTGGATGAGAAAGCATCTCCAGCACCCAATCCTTCTTGATAAACGGCTGCACTTCACACACGGTTTTTAAAAAGCATCTCTATCGAGATGAAAAGCTGTTTGACTTACAGCCCACTTCCAAAATAGAAAGACAACTGGGAGTTGTTTTTCTTAGAGAAAAGTTGGTGGATTTTAAGGTTGCTTGTGGGTGAATGCTGAATGAGCGCTGGGAAAAGAGTGCTCCAACAATTAGCTCCTCCAAGGGCTTCTCCATCAAGTCTCCTTAACTGGTGACACAACGATACCTTGAGTGATCCCCTCTGCTCAGCTCACATCACATCAGCCTTGGCGGGATCAGACACAGTTCCAGACTCTCTATTTCCACCTCTTGCACTGAGTATTTTGTGCACCGCTGACTTCCATAGATTTTAAAAAGTGACACTTAACAAAGGATGACCCAATTTCGACACGATTGGACTGAATTCCACAGCTCCATAATAGGCTTTGCATATGCTTTGTCCAAAGGGTTTGGAGACACGTGCTGCCATGTGATGCCTCATACAAGAGGTCAGAACGACCGAGCCTCACCTTTCCAACCAGCAGGTCAAGCAAACAGCACTGTTGCAGCATCTGCGAGGCTGAATTATTCAGTCAAACGTGTCAAGCTAACACCAGGCCCCCTGTGGACTTTCCTTTCTCCCTGGGCCCAAGGAACAAGTCAAACAAGTGTAACACAGCAGGGGGATGAAAGAAGGGGCATGGCTGTAGAAGACAGGCTGTGATGCTCACTGTCCTACATCACCACCACTTCACAGCTTTCGGTGGTGGTTGAGAGAAGCCCCAGGCTTCTGTACACTGTCTGAATTAAGGGTGAAGGATTCTGTGGGTGCACCTGGAACCCTGGCCTGGTGGGATACACTGGGAGCTGCCTCCCCTTACTCCGACACCTGGGAAAGTTCAAAAATACAACCATCAAACATGAAGGGCTATGTCCAGCAAACCAAAAGCCCTAATTTTAGCTCCCAGTTCCCAGTGTTCCCAATTCCAGACCTGGAGATGAGGCTGCTCTCCTCCCACACACGGTTGTCTCTCCACTCCCTGGGGACACGAGGCTGGAGAAGCACAGCAGGGCAGGGCACAGACCTTTCAGCATCACCTGAGAGCAGCTCACCAGCCCCACACCTGCCATCAGCACTTACTTTTAATTACTGAGCTCTTCCCTACTCCTGGAAGAAAATAAATCCTGCTCTATTTAAAAAGAGTTATTAATAACCTGATTCTAACACATAAAAGAAAGGGGAAGAAAGAAGCCTTGCAGAGCTATGAGCAAGCTTGCCCTCTCCCACCACAGCAAGCCACCACTGGGCTCTCTAAACACCTTAAATAGGAATTTAGTTTTCAAAAGCATGATTTTTCTCTTTTGCAATAGCAAACATCAAGTATCTTACGGTATTTTCTTTGAAGGCTGAGGAAAAAACACACAGGCATCCAAATTCTCCATTCTTCTGAAAACAACAGCTGCTGTAGGCACAAGTCCCTGAAGACTGAGCTGAAGGAGAAAGTGCTTTGCAGGAGCTGTTTCCAGAGCTGCTGGACAGCGTGTGCAGGTGTGAGGCGCTCTGGACAGACAGCCAGGAGCACCCCTTGCTGTGGGAGGACACTGATGCTGCTCCTGCTTAGAGTGCTCCTGGCAGGCTGTGAACTCACAGCCCTCATCTCCTCCACGCTCCTCCCAACGCCACTTCCAACACGTGCTGCTCACGAGGCAGCTGAGGGAGCCTGGAACGAGCTGCTTTGTATTTCAGAGGCGCTCAGGGCAGCCACGCAGGGAATTTCAACTGAGGAGCTTCTGGGCTATAAAGTCACATCTAAATTTCTGCCTCATTGCAGTGCACCTGTGCGCTGCGGACAAAGCAGCCAGGGCTCCTGGGTTAAGTGCTGCACCCTACTCGAGCAGCCTGAGCCACAGCCCTCGTAGCAAACCCTCCAGCACCAGCACAGCCCAGCGCTGCAGAACTGTGTTTATGTCACGGCAGCAGCGCCGTTCCCCGAGTCACAGAGTATTTCCTGCAGGTTTTCTCTCCTGTGGCTTCATGGGGCAGATCTAGCATGGCACTCACAGCTCTCCAGCTCCCCGGTTAGCAGCTGGTCAAGAAATCAGCCACAACCACTGCATCAACCTACAGAGAAAATTTCCAGCTCCCATCCCTATTAAAGGGCTTTTTTAAAGGGATGAGGCTGAAATCCTGATCCCCGCTCAGGGCTGGGTGGTGAAACAGGGCATAGAGAGCCTGATAGCCTGTGACCTCTGCAAAAGTCACTAATGGGACTGAGGAATTAACATTGATTCTTTGATGCTGTAGCGTGGAAAGGGAAGTGGGGGGGATCTGGGATGATTAAGCAGATGCCCAACTATAATTCAGCAGTTGCAACACAATCAATCCGTGCTCGCAGTTCTGCAGTCCGTTAGTGCAGCCACAAACCTACACAACCTTCTTGGGAACGGCAAGGTCATTTAAAATTGTCTCCCTTTGATTTCTGGTCCCTCCCAAATTTCGGCAGGGTGTCCTGACCCTGCTGTGCCTGCTCAAAGGATGCACACGGGGATCTCATCCCTCTTCCCTCACCTCCTCTCTCCCCGGGGAACACGGAGGGTTTTGCCCGCCTGGGACCCTTTGACATGTCATAACGTGGCCTGAGAGGCATTTGGCAGGGAACCATTTCTTTTCTTCCATGGGCCTAAAAACCCCGTATGCCAACCCAATAAACCCAGAGCTATTCCAGCATTGCCCAAGGAAATGGGATTTGGCTCTTAGCGGGAAAGGCACGGGCTAAGCGTTCCAGTTTGTCCAGCTTCCAATCCAAGCCTGGTTCTGACTCCGGCTAAGTCATTTTGGTTCACCTGCACCTCAGCTCACTCTAGAGGTGAGATGGAAATAGGTGCCCACGTTTGGCCAGGAATCACGGGGCTCAAGCAGCTCACAGGTTAAATACAGCAGTGGCACGAGCACCGATGCCTGAGGTGCTGGCAAAGCACAACTCACAGCCCATGGCCGGGTGTGCGTGCCTGGGGAAGGTCATTGCTCCCAATTTTAGAATCGCCCAAGGGCCAAGCCCATCCCAGACCTTCTGAGTAAGAAATGGAGAGGCCAAAAAAGCTGGAGGCAGAATGAAGCCCAACTCAAAAGAGCAGCGAGCACGAGGTCTCGCAGGAGGGCAGGCACCACTTCCCACCCTCTGCCCTTCCCAAGAGCATCCTCAGCACCTGGAAAAGCTTGACCTGCTTGGCCAAACACCACCCTGTGATCTGCAGGGAGCAACAGGGAGCTCTGATGTTCAAGTGAGAGCACACACATGTCACCTGACAGGGACAGAGCTGCAGATGTGACTGAGGGACACCCAGACTCCCGCTCAGGGTTTTACTTGCAAGGTGAGGTGCAAGACAAGCCCTTGGGGAGCTCGGAGAAACTGGAGGGTTTTGTAATGGCTGCTCTAAGAATATTGTAATCATGCGGTAATTATGGTGCATCTCAAATCAACCAGGCAAATTACAGCGTTATTATTATGACTGTCACCAACCTTGGATGGCAGAGAGGGAGATGAGGCCATCCCTTGCCCGAGGAGGCAGCAAGGTTTGGAGAGCACCAACAGAGCCACGGCACAGACCCACCACACTCCCTTCAGGCCTGTCCAACCCACACACTGCCAGCCTGGCAGCTCCCTTGAGTGACTAGGACCACATCTGTACTTTCCTTGGCTGCATCTCAAGGTACAACACTTAATTAGTCAGGTTGATTTTACCTTTTTTTTTTTTTTTTAATTAAACAAATATCTTCGAGCACTAAGAGCAGCCCTCATGATTTGATTGGAGCTGTCAGTCTTTCAAATGTCATTCCTACAGATGACTAATCTTTAAAAACATGAGTTACTAAAGGCACTCAGTTGATAATGAGCCAGAAGAGAAACGATGGGTGAGACAGAGAGGGAGGAACCCGTGGTGCCTGGACCCTGAAGGGCTCGGTGCTGCATGTGGCCCTAAAGCTCTTCTGCAGCTCGAGGGACCAGGGCGTCGTGAGAAATGCAGAATGCAGGCTATGAAAACGGGGGCTGTGGCACATCAGTGGGGACACCTCAGCACACCTGCTCCCCCAAGACGCTGTCACGTCACCAGAAAAGAGAAGAATTCTCTCTTTCAGCCTCTCTGAACGTGCTGGTTTCTCAGTGCAGAGCGAAGACACCGTTTCGTTCTGCCTCCTCCACAGGCTCCCTTTTGAACAGATTTCCCTGGACACCCATACCCTTCATTTTCCCACATCTACCCAGCGTAACACTGCTTTGGGAAACATCCCAAGATTAACAAGCCTGGAGCTTACCGTGAAGCCAGCAGCCTGTGCTGATCCCAACCCCAATGCTGGGACTCACCTACTCCACAAGCCCTTTCCCTCCAGCCTGGGGTTGCAGCCCCAAATCGCTGTGTTACAGAGCAAAGTGGGAACTCTGCAATGGCTCAGGCTGTCAGGGGAGTTATTAACTTGAGCAGCCTGAACCTCTTTCCTTCAGAGAGTTCTGGAACGAGCTGCCCGGGTGAGACGAGAAGGACTTGCCAGGGAGGGCACAGCACGCACGAGGAGGCGACAAGAAATAACGTTGGCAGCATTATTAAAAGATAAATTGGAGGAAGAAAGGCGGTGCATGTGTGGGGTGACAGCTCCAGAGGATTGTCACAGATCTTCTGCCACCAGGGGCTTCACAGCTATCAAATTCCCAAAGGCAGGGGACAGGGCAGTGGCAGGGAAGGAGCTCAGGTCCTCCTGCTCCACAGGTCAAAGCTCTCCTTCCACACACGTGTCCTGCTGGTGCAAAAGCCCAAAAGTATTCAGCAGCAATAGGGTTATGGTGTGTCATGTTTTCCTGAGCCCAGCACCCCACAATAATCCCAGAATCCTCACAATGCCATGGACAGCTACCCCTCCACAAAGGGAAGAAATAGGCAGCTCCCCCTCCTATCATCCTTTGGGCTTTATTTATAGAAAGGCACCTTTTATGGCCATTTTTCCTTCTTCCTGAGGCTGGTCTGCCAGGCTTGAGGCAGAGATAGTATCTACACCTCCGGGATTCAGCCAGCTCCACCTTGCTGCCAAGGGATTCATCTTGGAGTAATTTTATTCAGAGTTATGCCTGCCAGGCCCCTTCTCAGTGCTCTTCTCCAAACACTGGGGAGAATTAAGTAACTAATAACTTAGAGTAACTAACTCTGAGGTAGATGAGACTTCAAACAGAACTCTGACCGTGTTGCTTCCCAGCCTCAGGTAGAGTTGTCCTGGTCCCCCCATCCACTCAGAATCTACACAGTCTTTTCAATGCCCCCATTTCAGTACTTGCAATTTTTTTTCCCCTGGTAAAAATCATGATGCTCCTCAAACTGACAAACAGAAACAGATCCTTTCAAAGCCTCACAGAAGGTCATTCCAGGAGCTGCACGCTCTGGGAAGATGAATATGTCGGAGTCACGCCTCATGAATGTGCCACTATTATAAGAAAGACACTGGAGGAATTATTCATTAGCAGTGACTTCTGTAGCTCTAATCTCCATAACCAGCTGCCGTTTATCCAAGTGGATCACAGCCCATCTGAATAAACCTTTGAATGTCCCTACAAGCCCACATCACACAGCCAAAGCAGCCTCTCCTGGAGCACTGCATCCCTGCAGCTTCTGCAGGAGCTGAGGATGGCAGGAGAGAATATTCCTGCAGCTCACCAGGGCTGGAGGGAGCAGGCAGACAGAAAGTGCCATAAAGTGCCTGGCAGCCTTTCAAGGGTGGCAGGCTTGTGCCAGATTATACTTCTCTCTCCCAAATTAGAAGCAAAACGTGCCACTAGAAAGTCAGGTGAAAGCTGTCTCTCAAGGAAGCAAGAAGGCTGCCTCTGAGTGCCACTGCGTGAGGCAGTATCTGAGAGCATCCTGCTAATCTGAGCAGAGCCAGTGCCTCCCCAAAAAAGCCACAGCTCTCAGGGTGCAGCCTCTCTGTGCTGCCCCAAACCTGCCCTGCCAGACACAGGTCATGGGTTGCTGACCCCCACCATGAACTCTGCTGGGATTTAATCGAAGCACTGTTCCCCTCCCACTGGTCCAGCCACAAGAAGCCCCTCAAGGAGGCAGAGAAATGGCATCATCACCAATATTAACCTTCCTCAGCCCTGGGGCATGAGTTGGGCATTGCTATATTACACTTACATGTAATATACTTATATATAATGTACTGCTGGCCATAGGAGACATGAGAAGACCAAACAGGCACCCCCTCTGCCTCACTCACGCAGATTTACATCCAGACATCATCCCTGCACAGTCCTGCCAGTTTTCCAGCACCCAGCAAGCTCCCAGTTCAGACCAGGACCGCATTCCTCCATATGTCTCACTCCCTCCTTCAGAGACCCAGCCCACTCGCAGATCTGCCTCTCAGCATCCATCAAGTGCATCTATTATTCAGGAGAAATATCAAGTTATTCATGAGCCAAAATAGGCTCCAGGTACTGCACCCAGGCTCTGACAAAATTCCTCCTGCAAGCTGCTCTTTTCCCAGCCTGGACTCAGCAGAAAGGAGTGCAGCTCTGCTCGGGCTGGGATCCCTCTGGAGGGATTTACAGCTTTGTTCTGGTGAGGGACAGGAGTTAACAACCTTGTCAGGCCGCTCCCTCATCATCTGCTTAATGTACCTCGTTAATGGCCACGGCACAGGATCCTTCACCTCCTGCACACTCCACAAACTCCAACCTTTCCCGTGGGCTTGTGGTTCCCCCACAAGGACAGAGGGATGGCAGGGCGAGGAGGGCGTGGGCAGTGACACGGTGCCCACAGGAGGCCAGGGACATTCAGCACACTGTCAGAGGCACCAACAGAGTTATTCACACACAAGGGTGGCATCCAGCAGGGTGGCAAGGGTCACACAAACCAGCAAAGTTCTGCTTCCCTTCCGTTCAGCGAGTGCCAATGCGGCAGCGAGGAGCGCTGAGGGCAGGAATCGCTGCTCCAGGTTGGATGGCGACTCCTGTGCCCCATGAAACAGTGGGAAGGATTTCTCTCTGCATTGCCACTCATCTGCACACAAAGAAAATCCTTCCAGAAGTGCTACTGATGACAAAGACCAGCTGGGCAGGAAGGAGAGAAGGAGGCAGGAGGGAACATTCCAAGCTCAGTTCATCTCTTGTTCCACTGAGAGCATCCACAGCCCTGCTAAAAATGAGGGCAGACCCCCCCAAAAAAGCCCAAAATCCTGCACTGGAGCACCTAAAAGTGGTACAGTGGTGTGATGTGCTTGTCCTGTGCAGGGATGGGCTGAAGGGACAGTGGTCCCACAGGACTAATTCCCACCACGGGACTGCAGGGTGGCACCGTGTTTTTGTGGCTGGGTAAGGGTGACACGAGTTGAAGCTGGACAAAGCTCACTTGGATGCACCAGGCAGAAGCACTGCAGGGTGATCAGTGTCCCAGCACAGCCCCAGGCTTACTCTGCACCACAGTCTCTGGGATTCAAATGGAACAATCACACGAGACCATCACGTTTGGTCCCAAGTGGCCAGAGCAATGTCACTCCCCAGCATTTGCTGGTTTTTGCTCGTTCCCTGAGAAGCCACCTCTGTTAAGGCAAATCCACTGGCACACATCTCTTCTTTAGCAGTGGAAGCTGCTCAACAGGTGGAGAACACAAAGCATGAAATTTAAGGAGTTCAGCCAGAATGTTTCAGCACCAAAGTGGAGTTTATAGCCAAGTCCAGGGGGAGGTGACCCTGGCGCCCACCCCACTGTCACACTTGCTCAGCACCCACACACACACAACCAGACCCACTCACTCACAGCGGCACACAAGGGCATCCCAGCCCTCTCTTTGTGCCACTGGGACAAGAATTTGGGCTGTAAAATTACAACTTATCCCAAGTGGGATCCCTGTCCTGCTGAGGGCAACAGGAGTGATGCTTTTTATTCACCGAGAGCTGGAGTGGGCCCCAAATCACGCTGGCATTATGTCATGATAATGCTGGAGGCATTATAAATGATCTGTGTGCCAGACAAATCCTGGAGCAGGCTTCCAAATCCCCTCAAAATCCCCACTTGCATCTCTACATTCATCCATTCATGAAATCCAGAGCAGAGCCTCTGCATCCATCCTTTTGCTCCTGGTCTCTTTCCAGCTGAATGGAAGGTGAGGCACACTCAAGGTATTTCTTCTGGATTAGCCTTTTTTTTTGCCTTTTAGGTGCCAAATCGGTAGAAGAACCTGCAGAATGATGTCCAGCAAGGCCACTGAGATAAATCCCATGCCCCTTTTTGCTGTCAGAGAGGGAAGTGTCTCATTATCCACGAGCTCTGGTCACACACCCCTGGTTCCTGCAGGGCCATAGGTGCAGGTGGATCCTCCCAGCAGAGTTTGCTCCCTATATTCTTTTAGCAATCAACAGGGAGAGTTTATTTGGCCTGGTTTAGAGGAATGCCTTTGGATGAGATGAGCTGCACCCTGGAAATGTCTGTTTTTATTTACTCTACAGTAACAGACTTAAGCAAAGGGTTTCCCACCTTTTGGGGGTAAGCAGACTTCTCTCCCTGAGCTACAGCTTTCAATTCCCCATCCACTGCTCTTAAGGAACAGCACAAAAAGCCTCAGACAGAAGCTTAGCTCTTGTCCTGGCTTTAGGAAAACAGCTCAGATCCAGGCGGGAGGGGGATCTTGAGCATTTCCTATTTATTCTGCTGTCACTGGCGGGCATATCACACGGTGTTCCCCATGGATAGGAGAGCTGGAGGGATTTCTGAGGGACCACTGCAGCTGGGAAATGACTTAAAGGCTCTGTGGTACCCAGGCAGGACAGAAACACGGAGCGAGCATGGAATTACACAGAGGGACAACACACACTTCCATGGGAGCGTGGAACACACACTTCGGTGGCCAGCATGGAAAACACAGCTGTGCAAAGCTGCCTGTGCAGGCTCCAAGCACAGCACAGGTATCCCATAAGGTGTTCTCCTGCACAGGAATCATTTTATGGGCTTGTAAATGACCTGCCTTGGAAAGTGCCACTTGGTAAAACCAACACACCCACAGAGGGACAGGGACAAGAACAGGGGGAGGGCTGAAGTGGCTAAATTTGTGGGACAAAGCACTGTGAGAGACCAGAATCTGCTCCCTAGCACTGGGGACTGTTCTCAGTTCTTCCCCCAAGCTCTCAGCTCCCTGGAGGTGTGGAGTTCCCATTAAAACTGTAGGAGGATCTATTCCACAGTGACTAATATGCTGTATTACTTGGAGCACTTGGGGGTGGTCCACGTGTCAAAATCAGGATATGAAGATTAATTAGGGGCCACACCCTGTGATCTTTGCTCAGCAAGGCCCTCATTAGCTTCTGAAGGTGAAACCAGCCCTGGTGTCAACTTGCCAAACACAGACAGCTGGGGATCGCGGGAGAAAAAGGGAGAATCCATCCTCCCTCTTCAGACCTCGTGCTGGCAGAGCTCACTTCTCCTGCCACCAGAGAAGCAAAACACGCGTAGGCAACTCATTCAGGACCTCCACAAGCAAAGCATAAAGGACAACATGTTAGAGAGAACAAGAACCCATGAAACAGCCCCTGCAGAGGCCCTTGCAATGACATCGCTTCCAGAAGATGCTCTGCCTTGGGGTGGGTTGAAGCCACACCAAATTCACCTTCAGCCAAACAAGACTTAGAGCTACAGGCCACCTAACTTTGCAGGGCTACTGCATGCAGTGGAGGGCTGCAGGAAGAGTGGAGGGTGAGAGAGCCACAAGAGGGCATGACCCACAGAGAAAGATGCTGAGCAAGGCCAGCTGTGTCCCCAGAAGTCAGGGATCCTACTGGGAAGCAGCCCGGGAAGCCTCTGGCACTGCTGGTCCCTGCAAGACAAAATGCACAGCGATGCAAGAAAGGACCATGTCCTGTCCTCCTCTGGATTCAGATTTGCCCACTGGGTTTTGTTTGAAGGAGAAAAAACTGCTTTTGCACAACTTTTCTTTTTGAGCCAGTGGAAATAGAACAAGGGCGGGAGAGAGCAAAAGCAGCGCAACCGGCAAGTCTGCAAAAAAAAAACCCAACCAAAACCCCAGTGAAAAATGAATTTTGCCCTGCTGTCCCTTCAAAGACAGTTCTTTTCATCTCCCAAGGCTTCTGCTGTGGCAATAGGAGAGTGCTGGAAAAGATGAAAAGGGCAGCCGCCCTGTTTTGGATTCAGAAAACATTATTTTGACACGGAGCAGCCAGCTTTGCACAGGGGGGAGAGAGTCTGTGCTCACACTTTGGTACTGGGAGGTCTCCAGGTGGGCTTAGAGCACATCCCCCAACCACAGCAGTGGTTTGCCAGGAGGATGCAGCAAGGGTGAGCATGCTGAAAACCAACCAGCCCTCCACACTGGAGGCACTCACTGCTCTCCTTACCTCAGAAGGTGCAGAATTGCAGAGAAAAACCAGAAAGATGTAGAAAAACAGCAGGTCAAGGGAGGAAAGAGCAAATCCAGCATCACTGAGAGTGGCTGGAGCTCTGTGGACACTGCCCTGATGAGAACAAAGCCACAGGAGAACAAACTCCTGACCCCAGTGGCACTTTGTCAGCCTGTGACAGGTACAAGGTGACAGCTGGGGCACCATCCCCCCTTTGTGTCCACTCTCCACTATAAGCCACCTTGAAGGGTCAGGAAACATTGGGAAGTCAACTTACAAGTGGGAAAGCTCTCCCCCTTCTCCTCCTTGCTGGCACATGGATGTGGAGGGAGACCTCTACAGATGCCCTGTCACTTTGCTGTGCTAGAAAAATCAAAACAACACAAGACTTGGGTCCCTCTTTCTGCACCTTCCTCGGGTCAGCCTGGTTTGAGGGACCCAGCTCTCACTGAAGCTGTCTCTGTGTCACTACTGACTCCAAGTTCCCGGTGCTCCGCCAGAGAATCCAACAGTGTTTCCCTAGGAATGGCTATGGGAGGGTGAAGGGAGGGATTTATAGCTCAGCTTTATGAAAGCACTCAGAGCCAACGTCACCAATTGCACGTTTCTTCCTCTGTCTTTCCTCCACCCATAAATATTAAACCAGGAAAATAAAATATTGCCCAGCTACTCCCCATTCTGGTAGCACCCACTGTCCTGCTGGCTTTGGCCATTTCCAAAGCTCTTGGTTCCTTTCACAGAATTAACCATCCTGGGAGAAATATCCTTCTTTTTCACCAATTACTCAGTTCCTTCACCAGAACATCTTCTATATTCCTCAATGATTTGAGAGTGACACAGAAACCAGAGTTGGGTGGGTGCTACATACAGAAAGAAGATATTTTATCCTCTTTTCCTGAGTGCCTCCATTTTCCCCACACCTTTTCAATCCCATCTGCCAGGTAAGCCAAGAAATCCCAATCCCTGTAACCCTCCAGGCACGTCCTGATCGATTCATTCACTGAGGCAGATGTTCAGGGACACTAACAACTGAGGCAAGGATGTACAGACCTAAGGAACAGACTCCAGAGTCTCTGCCAGTCCATAACATTGGACCACGAGCTCCTTAAATGTTCCTCCAAGCTCTTACAGCAACCGACTGCACACTGGGGCTCGTGGCTTTCTGCACTGTGTGCGCACTAGTTAAGCAACCAAAGCAAAAGCTTCCTAAGCCCACGCCAAGACCCATCGAGAAGCCCCTAAAGGCAAGGGGAGGAGGGGAGATGTGACAGATAGCACAGCACAAATGGATATTGCAGCAGCAGGATCCTGCCAAGGGTAGTGAGGGATGGCCAGGCAAGACCTCTGCTTGTTGGGAATAACTGGCTGTGGGCTCCACAGCTGTCAGCATCAGGGGCTCCTCAGTGCTGTCCCAACATCTGGGCTAAGGCACCTCCCAACACTATTTGAAGTTGCGCTTTCTGGTCTGACTGAGAAATTCGGACTTTCGTGGTCGGAGACCCAGGAGCAGAGTCAGAGAGAGGCCCAGCAGGGAACAGGAAAGCATCATTTGTGGACAGCTCCATTGATCACTTTCTCCCCCATAGTCACTATTTCTCATCCCCACCCACTCCCACAACATAACACGACACAGAGATCGCTCCGGCATCACTCAGCCATCTCCAATTCCTCCAAAAGATACCACTCGGGAAGCTTTTCTCTTTAAGCAGCCTCAAAGTTGGCTCTCACCACTGCTGGCACGAATGAAAGGGATTTCAGTTCCCCCTCCTCCTAAATCCCATCCCTTTCTGTTGCGAAGAAAAGGCAGAGGATGACCAAGGGAAGAGAAAAGCAACTCTCGGTCGCCTCTCACCTCCCTCCCCTCCTTCTGCAGGGATGCTCGAAGGGTGCAGGGCCATTGTGGTCCCCAGGCAGCCTCCCCACAGCCCGAGGGGAGCCCCGGGGCAGGGGCAGGGCAAGGCTGGGAGCACAGAGAGCTCCTGGAGGCGAGACACGGGCATATTTCCCCCGGGAGAGCTGCTTAGGTGTCCTCAGGCACACAGAAAAGGGGGGGACAAAGTGATGCCCAGCACTGCAGCCCCAGGGACCCGTTCTGCCTTCCTTAAACACGCGGGGAGGGGTAGAAAAATCGCTTGGAGTCTTGCCTGCTTCCTCCCACTCCCTGCCCGCTGCATCCACGCATCCACGCACCCAGCCCTGTGCATAAAGGACCTCTGTCCTGCTCGGCTCAGCCATGCAATGCCTGCAAGAGGCAAGAGTTACCTTCTTCCCACAGCCTGAGCCGCCTTGTCTCTCCATCGTGGCTGGGAAGCTGCTCCCATTCATGCTTTAATCCCTGGGAACAGAGGCAGGATTCAAAGCGGCTGCTCACCCATCGGAGTGGGCTCCCCCAACAACCTCCTCCTCCTTCTCTCCTCCCTTTTTCGGGTCTGGTTTTGTTGGTTTTGTTGTCTGGGTTTTTTTAAAATGTATTCTTTCTTAATCCAGGCGGCAACCAAGACACTCCTCCATCGCCTCTCTGCCTCCCCGTTTCACTCGCAAAGAAACAGCCTTGGAGAGCTCCTTCCTCCTCCTCCCCCTTTGGCTCCTCTGGTTCCCAGGTCTGCCTTCTGCAGCGTGGCGTGGAGGGAAGGAACGAGAGTGGGAGAGGGAGGGAGCGGGCAAACAGGGAGAGGGAGGAGGAGGAGGAGGAGGAAGAGGCCAACGGGATGCGGGAGGAAGGAGCCGGAGCGTGGCTGGCTGCTTTGCATCCAGAGCGCTGCCCACAGCCTCCCCCTGCCAGAGGAGGACCTGCTAATGGTCTGTACCAATTTATTCCACTTAGGCAGGGGCAATTCTCCCTGCGACAGGAGGAAAAGCCAGGCAAGGCTCCGAGATGGCCCCTTAAGGAATTGGTTGCTGCTCTCCTCGCTCCGCGGCATCACCCGCCGAGTTCGCAGCCACAGGCGCGGGGAGATGCTCTCCCGGCTCGGCAGGAGAGCGGGATGCGTGAGGATGGGAAGGGCTGGGTGCGAGGGAAGGGGCTGGCTGTCTGGCTAGAGAGAAGGCTCAGCACCTCTCAGAGGAAGCACTGACCATATGCTGGGGGGTAGCAAAGCTCCCCCCTCCAGCTCCCAGCATGGCAGGCTGAGCTCTGCTCCGCTCGCAGCTCGCACACACTTGAGCGGAGCACCCCGCACTCATCTCTGTCGGCTCCCAGCTGAGCCCACCCGGCCTTTGGGAGCAGTGGGTGACACTCTTTACATCTCATCCAGCTGCCCTTTGATGGAGCACCACGTCTTTCCATGGCCCCGCTCAGCCATCCCCACCCAAACAGCAAGGTATCATTATATTCACCCTGGTGGCTGACCCAGGTCCCCGGCACCGGGCAAAAGGCAGCAGGAATGTGGTTTTCCATGGGAAGGAGGTTCTGGATGTGACTAGGGCTGCCCCTAATTTGGGGGCAACTGCACCAAACCCGGCAGGCACACAGGACCCTTATGCTCTAACCCTGCAGCAGGACCCAAGGGATGCTCCCTTTGTCTGTAGGGACCACTTGGAGGATGCAGAGGAAAGGTCTTTTCTCCTGATCCTACCCTTTAATAGCTAACCCAGGCAGGGCTGACTCATGCTCAGCAACAAATTTCTCTGAGATGGCTGAACACCACAGTGCCTGCATCTCCAAATGCCACGTTCACAGCTGGACAGTTTAACATGAACCAAAAGTCACTCCTGAGCTTGGGGCCGAGTCACCTTCTACCTGTCCTGCACTGCTGCCTGCCCAGCTGCTTCCAACCACATCGACCCCCTCCACGTACCACCATCTCTTCCTGGCTCATGTTCCACACTGGACATGCACAGATCCACAGCTACTCCCTTGTTTCTCCCTCTCCGTAAGGTCACAGTGCCATGGTAACCTGTAGGTATAGACAGATTTACTTACGCTTTACTAAAAGAGGAAGAACAAAGGAAAAACCACAACAACCCAGTTACTGCGGAAAGCTTCAGTATTCAGGGAGCTGAGAGTCACGGTGTGGAGCACTCTCAGGGATCTTCACCAGGGATTCCCACCTTTTTTGGTTTGATCCTACAGCATTCAGACCCCAGTTTTAACATGTGCATCTCAAGGGGCACCTGGGAGCAGAAACTTCTGCTGCCTAGTTTGGAAGTCAAAATATTACCCACAGATTAGCAGCCACTGAGGCAACACTGAGAGATCCCAACTGCATCATCACAGGGGACAGGGGTTCCCATAATCTTTCCTCCTCAAGTGGGGCAAAGCTGAAGGACCCCGCACCACTGTCTCAGGTGGAAATGAGCTTTGCTGAGCCTGGAGTCAGGGTGATGGTGCCTCCAGGGCAATGCTGAAGGACTGTCCACACTGATGCTTGAAGGAAGGAGCTTTATAACAGCCTCTCCCCACAAGCTGCACATCTCTGTGGACGATCAAGGACTTCAAGTCCAGAACCCTGCATGTACAGCCAGGTGAGCTTCTGCTCAGCCACCTCCTCCGCAAAACACGGCAGTTCCTGCAATCAAAGGGAACGTGGCCTTTTTCTGTCCTTGGTCTCATTTTCTGCAAGGTACCTAGGGAGAGATCAGCTCCAAAGACTACTTGCCTGGGAATTTTGTGCCAATTCAGCTAGTACTAAGGGTTTCACTGAGCTCCATGTCTATTAAAAATGCATAATGTCCACTTATATCAAAAGGGTAGATTCAGACCCAGCGCTTTTCCAGCATGTCCCAGCCTAGCTGCTGTTATGGCATGCAGGAGATGGATAGGAAGGAGCTGTCCCTTGAGGCCTATATCAGGAATAAGAAAAGGGCATATTCACTGACTATTTCAGGGCTGGGTGTGGGGAAAACAAGGGAGAAAAGATGTAAAAATGCTCCTGCCACAAAGCCTAAGCACATAAATATTCAGGGAGGAGGGACAGATGTGCTACACCTGAGATTTATAAAAATTATGGGTGAGCAGTAACATTTCAGGCTAAGCCCTGCATCTGTGTCTCCAAAGACTCACAAAGGTGGAAGGCATTGGGGTAAGTACCAGGGAAGCTCAGGAGGAACACACACACACACACACAGAGGCATTGCTGCATCCTTCTTCTGCCCCCCCGGCTGAAAACTACAGTCTGACGCACTCAGAGCTGCTTTTTGTGATCAGAGCAGCAGAACAAGCGTGCAGAGACACTGCTCTGACATTTTCCAAGGTTGTCCCTTTGAACCTCAACATATCGACTTGCCTGCACGCTGGATGGGAGTGTGAAACATTCCCCAGAGCCAAATTCCAGGAAAGGGCAAGCCTGTATGGGGGGAGAGACCCAATCCTCCCGAAAGGATCTCGGGATAAAGGGGGAAGGGTGCTGTTTGCCTGGATCCACGGAGCTTCCCGGAGGATGGGAATCTGAAAGAAGCAGCATCGCTGTTGACAGCAGTGTGTATAAACAGAGCAGCATTTCCCTGCTCCCTCCCCCTTCTTATTATAGCACAAAACACCCCGAGTAAAATACATACACACAACAATCCACTATAAAAGGAAAACAAAGCCCGGAGCGTGTGCACGCACACACAAACACAGAGATGCTCTCCTGGAGAACACAGCATAGATTCAATACCTCAAATGTCATTTTTTAAATATTAACTCTGTGCTCCAGGCTGGGTTTATTCTAAGGGTTTGTAACCACAGGGCTGGAGGCACACCAAAAACCTCAACTAGATGCTCCCAGCCTGGCACACTGCCTGCCCCAGCCTGACCCCACTCCATCTACTCCTCCCCGGCTCCTCAGCAGCGGCAGAGCCGGGGCAAACCACACTCCCACCAGGCATTTTTCCCTGGGGGAAGCAGAGCTGCAGCTCCCTTTGCCCCTCTTGCCTGTGCCTGCCATCTGGCAGTGTCAGGAGCACCGTGCTGCAGCCAGGCACAGACACGAGTGATGCCTCTCTCCGGATGAACAACCACCTCATTAGCCAAGGCTGTGCGGGGGAAAGAGAAGAGCAGGAGGGCAAATACTCAGCAAATAGCAGGATACATTTCACACAAACACGGTGCTGGGCTGCTGGGAGCGGCCCCAGGGCTGGTGAGATCCAGGATTCCATCTAACCTGGCTGTCAGCCTCTCCTGCTGCCTCAGTCACAGCTCTGCCACCTCTTCCAGCGCCGCCTTGTTTGGCAGCCTCAGGCAGCCTGAGCATGGGAACTGCCTCACCTCAGGCTTTCTCAGAGTTTCCTCAGCTCCAGGCTGGGCTCCCAGGTTATTACCACCTCGTGGTGCTGGACTTGAGATAGGGCTCCCTGCGGAATTGGGCTGGGAATGAGATGGTCCACTTGTTGAAATGTCAGGCTTGAGCTCCTCACCCCAACCCAGCCACTGGGAAAGGAGAACCTTCGATGGTCCCACTCACCTTGTGCAGGTGAAAGGGACTGAAGGCTGTGGGAGGGGCTATAGAGAAAAAATTGACAAATTCTAGTCACTTTGCCAAACTAAGACCATTTCCCTTCTTCCTACAGTAGCTGCTCAAACCCAGAAATCAAACTAAAAAATTGTGTTAACTCTTCATTCAACCAAACCCCTCCAGCTATACATGGTGCTCCCTTTGAGCACCATAGTCCATCCCACTCCGTGGAACAGATCCTTGTATTCTGCTTTGGTTGACATGTGCAATACGGGGCAAAAAGATCCTTCTGGAAGCAGGACCAGCGCCTGCTAATCTGGTGGTTGTTTGCCAAGGGCCAAAGAAATCAACAGGTTTTCCTTTTCACCTTGAAGCCAAGACAGGGAGATAGTCTCTTCCCTGTCAGCCTGTCGGGAGCTGTTCACCCCATCAAGGTGCATGGAGGGCATCTGAACACCTTGATGTGGATTCAGCGTGTTCTGAGGATGCTTCACAGATTCAGGAGCGGGTCAGAGCAAGGGCTGGGCAGAGCAGAAGAGCTGTGGTGCTGTATCAGCAGGTGGTGCTGTATCCGCAGGTGGTGCTCTCCCTTTCAAATCGGCAGACAAGTTAAGCCCACTGGGATTTCCTTCCAGTTAAAGATACCTCAGCCTAACAGGAAACCCCCTCTTCTCTTCGCTGCTGAGAGACAGAGCCTGCCTCAGTTCAGAGCCCAGGAGACAAGAGGACACTTTGCACGGAGCTCCCCGTGGGCAGTGGTGCTCCTTGACATCTTGCAAGAAACTCTTCATGGGCTAAAGGCCCATCCTAGGTGAGCCAAGCTCAGGGGAACATCTAAAAGGAAGCGGTTTAACACATTGCTGGGAGCTGGCAGGAGTGATTCAATAACCCCCAGACTCCTTGTCCAGCTACAGCCTTTCCCTGATCGTTATCCTGGCCGGGATCCAAGGCAGAGATTGTTCAGAGACCGGCACAGCCCAGACGGTGCTAAATCACGTACATCCAAAGGGTTCTCCGAGGGATTTTAATTTATTGGGAAGCACCCTCTTAGCAAACAACCATAACCAGCCATCCAGCTCCCTCCACAGTGCTTTGTAATTAAGCTCTGTTTCAAACCCTCTGCACACCCATCATACAGGTCAGGAACTCTTGTCTCTGCTCTGGATGCCACAGCTTGACACCAGAAGAGAGGAGAGGAAGCAAACACGCTGAAATGGTTGCTGGGTCTCCGGGTGTGGTGAGACAACCCCAGATGGGGACTTCCACATGACAAAAAGTCACAGGCACTTTGTTTTCAGGGGTCAGACTTAGCAGCTGGTCCAAGCCTGCATCTCTCTCTGCCTTAATACTTCAGCCATGCTGTTGGCAAATGCTCTGCCCCATTTGCTGCCCTGTTGAACCCACATTTTCTCCCACTGCTTCTCCAGGCAGCTTCGGCTCTGTCTGAGAGAGAACCTTCTTCAAGAGCAGCTTGCGACACTCTGGGATTGCAACACAATGAACTGATAAAGCGAGACATAGAAGCGCATAAATAATCATAATATCTCACGTCCCAAGATCACACAAGCAATTTAGATTCTTTTTTCGTGTCCCGTTTATAAATATTCATTTCAGAGATGTTTTAAACCAACAGAGCCTGATGCAGACTTGCTCCAAAAGCTCCAGCAGCCCGGCATTCCCATGCAGTGTGCAGGTAAACTATAGCTCTCTGAAGCCTCACCTCACCCTGCCCAGGGGAGCAGGACCCTGCTGCCTCCTGCCTACAAATATCCACAGACCGTGGCAAAAAAACCCCGGCAGCAAATACCTCAGCAACTCCTGCCACTCCTGTGGAAGTCGTGTCCCTGCCACGTCCCTGTTCCCTGCTATTAACCTCCATCTCAAAAGTGTAATGTGACAACTCGGGAGTTACATCACCTTGTCTGGGTTTCCCCAGCTGTCACTAAACAGAACCACTTGGACCTGTAAAAAAACTGCTGTGTTCGTACCTGGAAGAGAAAAATTAGTATGCAAACAGTGATAAATCCTCTGATGTGCACATTTATGTTTTTATCATGTAGTTAATCAGGAAAGAGTATGTTCAGTTTAGATACAGCTCCACACTTTGCCTCTATAATCCGAATCCCAGAAGGGCCTTATAAAACCATAATCTGCAATGCAAAGTTGCAAAGCATATGGGAGTGTCTATAGATTTTCCAAATCACCTGTGCCCTAATTTAATATGAATAACAATTAGTTTACTCTTATCAGTTAATTGTGCCCCTTGTGGATTCAGCAACACTGCATCTCGTCACCAAACGCCTTTGTCTGAGCAAACTTTAATTACACTTCCTCTCGCCCAGCCCTGCTTGCAGCTCTGGCAACAAAGGCGAAATTGCTGCTGAACAGAAAACCCAGCACCGGCGACAACACAAAGGGAGCCAGCGCTGCTTTCGGAGAGAATCAGAGGAGTAAACAAAGCAGTCCGGGGTTAATAGCAGGGAGTGTCACTCGGTCCCTGCAGCTCAGCCAGGGCAGCTGGTACCCTCCCAGCATCCCAGATGAGCATCACGAGGGGCTTCTCCAGCCCCAGCCAGCCCTCCATTCCAAGGTGTGCCTCCCAGCCCTTGCGCACCAGCAGGAGAAGATTGGAGAGAGCTTTCATTCACCTCGGGAGCCGTGATGAGCAGAGGATTGAGAGCCAAGGCACCGGGGTCCTATTGCCGGCTCCGCCGCTGCCTCCGAACGCGCGAGGCGCTTACACGCGAGCTGCTCCCTCGCCCATTCAGCAGCACCAGCGTTGTCACTGAGGACCGTGATGTGCCGTGCACACGCACTCGCCCAGTGCTCAGGGACCAATCCTGCGCTGAAAACTCTCTTGCTGCACCCAGAAGTGCTGCAACTTTTGCCTTTGGCGCAGGATTCGCGTTCTCCTTTGGAGGCGCAAAGTCCCCTCGTGGATCGTGCGAAGCAGCAGATTGAGGACGAGCGCTTCTGCTTCCCTTGCAGACACCGCAGGGTTCTGCACGCACACGGGCCTTCAATCTCGGCTACACCATCACCTTGGCAGCAGAACGTTGCCTTTGCGTAGCAGAGGATGCGGAGCCGAAGGAACGAGCCTGCGGCACGGCAGATAAAGCCTCTGGTGTGAGGAATTCTCCTCAGCCCGGGAAGGGAGAGGCAGCACGGTGGCACGACGAGATGCTGAAGCCACGGAGGATGTGCGTCTCTCCACTAAGCGTGCTGGAAGCTCCCGCTCCCCAAAGGAGAGCTGGGACTGCCATCACTGGGGTTTCACTCACTGCACGAGGAGTTCCAGCAGCTTTTTGCCTCGCAGCCTTCAGAATAGGTGTAAGGGAAGGCGTCTTCATAGTCTGTGCTCATCCTGCTCCTGCACCACCCTGAACATGTATGAGAAGGACACTCGCCCTGCTCAGCTCAGGGAATCCATCACCTGCCACATCAAATATGCTCGTCACCTTTCTAGAGCATGACCCCTGCTCCTCTCTGAGATGGGGTATCTCCACCCTTACAAAGGAATAAGCTGCTGTGAATACTTAATTGCTTTTATTACTCTCCTGTAATTGTTATCATGACCTTTCCATAGACTATTTTGATGTGTCTCTCACCAGGTCATTATTTCTGAGCCATAGGCTCCAGTAGAACAGAAACATTAATCTGCTACAGGCAGCAGAGACAAAGCTCATGGTGTTTGATCTCTCCTGGTTAAAAAAAAGGATGCCACAAGCTAGACCAGGTTGATCTCTGGCATTCTGGCCATGCCATGAAAGCTTTCTGACTTTTCCCAATTTCTCCCACCTCTCTCGTTGATCACCTCATTAGCTCAGCAAGCAGCAAAGTAAAAGCAACTACACTTACAAATTACAAATATGGCCAAGAATAACTGGAACAGTGTGACATGAGAGTCCAGGCTGCAGTGGCCAGGATAATTCTGCAGGCAGCATTAGCTACTTCGACAGCACAGTGAGTCACTCCCCAAACTAATTCCCAGCTAAGGAGAAAAATCAGGCTTTGATTCTCCGTGGAGGTACGAGCAACAACACATTTGCAGCTCTCAATTCTGCTCCAAGCCAACCCACACTGCCAAACACATGCAGCACAAGGCAGGACGAGCTGGCAGGCGAGAACAGGGTCTGCCTTTTGACCATCTAATTCTTCTCAGAACAAAGCCGTGGCTCAAGCAGGGCTGCTTTGGCCGAAGAAGCTAGAAATACAAACCAAACAAAAGCTTATCCTGCAGACCTGCCAGCTTTGGCAGCATTCATGCTGGTCTGACAGCCTCACCCTGCAAATAAATTGTTTCTGGTGGAAGCAGAGGAGCCATCTCATCCATCTCAGGTGCTGCAAATCCATGGCTGGCCTTTCGGAGACACCGCACTATATTGAGAGTGCTGTTTAAATGGCTAGCAGCTTACCAAACAGCCTTTCCGTGCACAGAAATGGGACATTGCTTAAACTGTCGGGGATGTCCCATCCCTGGAAGTGTTCAAGGCCAGGTTGGACCGGGTCTGGTGGATACTCCACAGGACGCTGGAACAAGATGATCTTTAAGGTGCCTTCCAACCCAAGCCATTCTGTCACTTTCTGGTTATTGACATTGCTTTCCTCTTTCCTCCCCTGTCTCCCAGCTACTCATTCCTGTCTAGAAAGAGACAAATCTCCTAATTCAGACCAGCCAAAAGTGAGCTCATGTCCTGCTCCATCCGTGAACAGACCAGAGTCCGGGTGAGGGACTGCCCAAGTCCTTGCAGGAAGGAAACATCCCAAAGCCTGCCTGCGACCCCAAGGACTGCAGTGCTTGCAGGAGCACATGGAGCAGTGTTATTCACCACATTCACTGATGACATACACACAGGCAGGAAAAGACTCAGCATTTGGACTCGAGCACAGACACACCAACGTGCTTTCTCCCTGCAGGAATGCAGATCTGAGGTTTGCTTTTCTGTCGGGCTGCTCCAGCACGTAGAGAGTTTCTGTCCGTGGTGCCCGTGGACGTGAGGGCTGTGCAGGGCATTCAGAGCCAGCAGCAGCCTCTGCCAGGGAGCTGAGCCCATCATCTCAAAGGGACACGCTATCACAAACCCAACAAACATTTCACTTCTAAATAACCACTTTGTTGCTGAATCTCAAAGCCCTCTTGCACAGCTGCTGCAGTGCTTCTCACCCAGGCAGAGGCAGGAATGGGATCTGAACTCTTGCTCAGGCTTCAGGGCTGCACTTGCACAGAGGACATTCCCAAACTGGCCCAAAGTGTGCCCAGAACTAAATAGACTTCCAAATACCCAGTTTAACGCTGTGTTTGCTGCTGACCCAGTTTCTCCTCCCCTCTCTGCTCCAAGAAATGCAGCTGTTCAATGCCGGCACAAGAAGGGGAATCAGATGAGCGAGGGCTCAGGAGGCTGGTTGGGCACGACGCTTCCCTTCGGGCCAGGTTGCAGCTCTGGGACACCACGCTGTGGTTTTGCTGCTTGTGACAGCTCAGCAGCTCGTGTCTCTGCAGGTAAATTAAGTATTGCCCTGATCAGTTCTGATACGTGAGAGCATCCCCCGCCAGCAGCTGAGAACCAGACAGGACAGGAATAACATTTTCCCTTGTGATGAAAGGAGCAAAGTGCACGTTCCACTGGGAAACAGCCTGGAAAAGACTATTGTTTCTCCTCCCTATGATGTCCAGCACCATTCCCACAAGGGAAACGACCTCCATAAACACCCCTGGATTAACCAAAGGGTGCTTCTGCCCACTGCCACTCCAGGGAATGCTGCTCCTCAGTCCATCCTCCGTGCCCACCCTCAAAGGTGCACACACACGATGCACTTTGCACCCCGGTTGTTCTCAGCCGAACCTTCCCTCGCCCTCCCACCGTGGTGGGATTCCTGATGGATTCCCACAGGTCCCAGCTGATGGAGGGAGCAGCCACAGGCCGTCAGGAGGCATCAGGCTCAGGGGCTGTGGCTCCATCCTCTCCCCGCTCCCAACAAACACTCTTCACTCTGCCTTTCAGGGGCCCATTTGCCCCCGGGCGACAGTCCTGGGTTTCACATTCTAAATGATGTGATTATTATTTTATAGGGAGCTGGCTGGATGCAAAGCTTGATGAAGAGGGCCTGCTTTTCAGGCAAGCTGCTCAATGGAAGGACACCACAATAACCCTGTGAGGGAAGGAAGTATCCAAAAGCCTGGGGTAGAGGATGCTCTTTCTCTCCCCTCCTTTTCTTCTGGTCCTTCACCCCCAGGGGTCAGACAACATCTTCTGGTTTAGAACACGGATAAAGGAAAGGCTGAGTTTTGGAGATACCAAGTCCATCCTTAAGAGCAAGACACCTCATATATGAATAATGGAAAAGTCTGTAGCAGCTCCACATTTAAGTTTGCACAGACATTTGCACTTAAAGCAGTCTAAAATCCCTCTGCTTCACCCTTCCCTGATTGAATCCAGCATCCAGACTCAGTACAGTACTCCAAGGGCAGTGAAACATCCCATGCAAATGAGGTAAAATACTAACTTAGATTTGTAGCTGATTTTTTTTTAAAATGTCTATGAAACACTACATCTTTTAGCTCAAGCCGCAGTCACACACGTTACCTCAGCCCAGGCTGCATCTGAAAGAGCAGAAGTCAGCACAAAAGTTTATTGCCTTGATTCCAAGATTAAAACAGCTCACTAAAGGTCTGCATGCACAACACGTCAGCTTATTCTGGAAAAAAGAAGGACCAGGCTCTGCACTATATGCCCCTGAATGGCAGGATCTGCCCGCAGTGGTCTCCTGCAGCAGCCCAAAGCCCGGCTGTGGCCGTGCCGTGTGCTCTGCCGTGCCCAGTGTCAGGGCTGTCAGTGGCTCCCAGCGCTGACAGGCAGCCGTTCTGCTCGGCACAGTTGGGTGAACAGCCCCTTCCAGCACATTTTGTTATTCACATGCTCCGCCTGCTAATTGCCTTCTGAAATGGGGAAGAAGCAGATGACGAGCAGAATGCGGCTCCTGACAAATTCCCCGGCACTGTAAATACGGCTCACCTTGCTGTAAACAAGGAAACGCTAAAAAAAGAAGGCGAGGGAGAACACATACTATAGCAAAAAATAAAACATTTCTCAAGCTTCTGTGCTGCAAGGGAGCCTGCACGGGGGTGAGAACCCCAATCCACGTGGTGGTTCTCTCTGAAGACACCTGTGAGCCCCTGGGGAGCACACGCCAACACCAGCACAGCTCCAAACCATCGCACCAGGGCTGCTCAGTGCCCAGCAACCTCTCTGTCTTGCTGAAGACACCCTGAGTCGAGCTCCCCCAGGCAGGCGCTCTGTCTTCAGAACTAAATCTGCCAAGAAAGTGAGCAAGGCAAGGTTTAAAACCAAAGAACTTTATTTCACCCAGGCTCTGACCATCTCTGTGTGAGCTCTGATAGGAGAACAGAGGTTCCTGCCATTCACAAGGCTCTCCTGGCTCCTTGCAGGTATTATGACTCTGCTGTTTTCAGTTTGCTCTTAAAAATAATGAGATTTAAAATTAATAAGCTTGGGGCTTTAAGCTGAGTTGTGAATCCGCAGGCTACACTTTTAACCCACTTCCATATTTCTTCTCTATAGCCACAAGGCCTAGGAGCTTATTTAAAAACAAAACTTCAAGGTTCCTACATTTCCAGGAATAGAGAAACATCAAATGCCATTAGATTCACAATCACATGGCAAAAATTGACAACACTGGTATAAAAACACCCAGCATTGCTGACTAAACTGTTGTGCAGTGAGAGGGCTCAACAGTGTGAGTCACTCCACCCCAGAGAAAACTGCATTTCAATACCAGATGTATTTGCAATACAAACCCAGGCTCATGCTCACAGCTCTCATTCTTTGCAGACAGAAAGTGCTGGAAGCACTGAGATTACAGAGGAGAACAAAACTCGAGAGTGACAGATCAGTAAATGGGTTCTACAGATACCCCACAACTCCTTGGAGGAAAACTCAAGTGGGAGAAAACTCCCACGTGTGAGAAGTGAACTCTGTTCCTGTTTCGGGCACAAGGACATCAGCTCTGATAGAAGATATCAAATAGAGCCAAGCAGATTAGGGAAAATGACCGTGGAAATTTGAATTCACGGGATCCTTTTTCTGCAGACAGATGGTCATTTCAGCTTTCTATTCTCTAATCCCTTGTTCTGCAAAGCAAACATCCTAAATCCCAGATAATGTAGGTTTTACCATCTCATACATTTCCCACAGCATTAAGGCTGGCCCCAGTGATAGGATACATACGCTTAAACATCTGCATGCCTAAGGAATTTACAGCCACGAGAATCCCCTACCTAGATTCAGCACAGAGACCATCCCTGCATCCCAATTTCCCGCCCCAGCAGCCAGCACAGACCCCTCCTAAAGCAGCCACCTTTTCCAGCAGGCATCACGCAGCCTAAAGGAAACCTTTTCCTGGGAATGGCCTTCCTATAGAAACTGCCCAACGCCCAAAATCAGACCTGGAACTCAGCTGGGAGGAAATCAGACAGTCTGGCTGTCAAACTTCTGCTCCCAGACACAGGAAAAAGAGCTGTTTGCTGAGGGAAGAGGGAGAGGAGCAGGAGATTGAAGAAGGCTCGGAAATTCATTCTCAGTTTCCCTGTTTGTCAGCTCAGATGATTCACTGAAGCAGCATCTCACAGCCCCATGGAGGGCGTTCACAATTAAACAGATATTGAACTGAATGTCATGAAATATGCATATTGTTTGCTTTCTAAAAAGCTGTTTAGATCAGACCGTGAAAAGACCAGAAATTGAAAATTAGATCAACAATCACTCTCCAAATACCCTCTGATGAGCCCTGGATGGATGTGGAACTAAAGGATAGTCTGGAGTAGCTCTAAAAAAGGCAGGAGCGCCGGACACACTCTGCTGGTGCAAATCACCATGGTGGGAAAGAGTCCAAAGCTCTGAGCCAGATGAAAATCCAGTTTTTCCTCAAAAAATGTATTACTGCAGCAGAGAAATCACACCTACACAATTAATAACGATGGCATCAGCCAAGTCCCACACAGGATATCTCAGAAGATGCACAGTGGGAATTTTTACAAGTTCCAGAGGCAGAGCAAGACTTTGGGGAGCCCAGGAGGTGTGGAAAAGCCTGTGGCTGAGGAACAAGGTCACTCCAGCCACACTCAGTGGCAGGGCTGGGACATGATCCACCCACCCCCCATCACCAGAATACCTTCCCCTGCTGTAGCAGCAGGATGGGGAGATCTTCTCCCACCTAATTTTGGCCAGGGAAGTGGGTTTACATCCCTAATTAGGAGGAGTCACCCTCCCTCAGCACTTTGTTCCTGAAGCTTTGTACACGGCAGGGTTTGGAACAGGAAACCTATGGCACAAACCTGGGCACGTCCTCCCACACCTGGGCACGTCCTCCCACACCTGGGCACGTCCTCCCCGAGGTTCCCATGGAACCCATGGCATCCCGGGACCACAGGTGGTGACAGGCTGTCTCCCACTGCCTGGCTAATAGCTCATTGTTTGTATTCATGCACGAGGAGTAAATTCTTCATTATTGCAGAGATCTGACATGTACAAACAATTGGAGTAAATTGATTGTATTTTCCAAATCATCACACAGACTCTAATTCTATCTGCAAGGCGCACTAATTTGCACTGGAATTGCCTCCTAAATTAGGAATTAGAGCTTTTGACAGAGAAGAGCAATGACTGTCCTTGTGTTGCAAGGCTGGGGGGGGAAGGGTGCAGGTCCCTTCCCACTTCTCACCAAGGAGGCCTTTTGTCTCCCCTCAGAGCTTACTGAAGTGTGGTGGAGGAAACAGCTGATTAAAGGAGCTTCCAGCGTTTTCCAAAGAGGTGTTTCATTGATTTAGATGCACATTTAAGAGGAGCAAAGTATTCAAATTTAATTGTTCTAGACCCGGAGCCCACCTTTTCCCATGCAGGAAACCAGGACACTCCTGATCCCTTGAAAACTGGACATGGAAAGCTTTGCACATCTTTTTCTTGAATGAAGACGCTCGGTACAGAGCATGACTGAGAATCAAATCTCAGAACATCCCGAAAGCGCATTTGTTCCTGCTGGAAGCAAAGGACAGGGTGCACTGTGCTCTTCCAGACATGAGGTCATCCGTGCCAGTCCCTGAGGGTAAAACGTACCAGCTCATCTGGATGGAAGAGACTAAATCATTAAGTTAACTTGACTCATGCACCCAAAAAGCATCTCTGTCTCCGGGAAGGGACGGGATCGGGGTGTTCTGCACTTCCCAAAATGCCAGGCACAAGGTGTGTTTCTTGGATGTTGCCTTTGCTGTCTGAAACACAGCAAAACTCATCCTGCTTCCAGTCCTCTGATGCTCCTTTCTCAGGGAAGGGGAAAACAAATACTGTGGTGTGTGCCAGTCCCATTGCTGAGACAGTGAACACCGTGGAAATATATAAGCTAAATATATAGGGCTTAACACTCAGGTCACTCTGTGAGCAGTGGAACCAGAGAACTCCGAATTTCCTATGGGAATGGAGGGAGTTCAGGCACTGTTGGCCAGTGAGCTCTTCCTGGGACAGTTCCAATGTCAACCACACAGGTCCTGGTTCCTCATAAGGGTGACCTTACACTGCAACCCCCAGTGCTGGGATTAACACTCTTTTCTCTCCCACCTGTGTTTACAAAACCTATAGAAATATAGGATTGTGCCAGTCCCTTTGGGTAACAAAAATAACATCCTCATTGAGTTCTCTTTGAGACCCACACGCTGGAGAATTTGGTTGGGAATTCGCAAAAGACTCAAAAGCTCAGAGGGCCAAAGTCAGCAGGACCTCAGAGACCCTGTCTTGCGTGCAAACCCAAGGAAAACCATCTCAGAGGAATAAATATAATTATCACCACAGCCCAGGGAACAGCTCACAGCTTAAGCTGGACCTGGCACAAAGGAAGAGATAAATAATGGAGAGGGAAGGGGGAAGCCAACGCTGCATCTCTCAGAAATGCAAAAACACCCAACTAAACCCCAGGGAGCCCAAGAGCTGCCTTTGTACAGGCATGATTAAAGACAAAACAAACACGACTGAGTTTTCTCCTCTTTGCCTTTCAACTCCAGCAATTACAGGAACTTAACCTGAAGCACACTCTATCTGCAAGCAGTTGATCTACAGAAGGATGTGAGCTCGTGATTTCAAACTGAAATGATCATGGAGACTCAGTTCCCGTGTTGTTGGATGACAAGATTGAGGATTTCTTCCTCTACTCAATAACCCAAATTTCCAGGGATGAATGACAGAGCTGTGGAATCAACACCTGAGGTCAGTGGTAGGACAGCCAAAGCATTACCACTCTGGCAACATCTCTCTAGGACACGCAATAAGTCATTCATGCCCTAAGATGAGCCAAGACAGTAATTTAGGAAAGTTTAAGTCTGTCTTTGGTCCTGTGCCACCCACAGCCTGTCTTCAAGATCATTCTGACTAAGCACAGATCGGCCTCAAATTTCTGTACAACAGCCACACAGCTATTCCCATACCCAACTTCATGCAATTAAATGCACTCAAAAAAAGAATTTTCCTGGCATTTAACTTTTTTTTTGGTCCTCGGAGGGTGCATTCCCAAGGTTTTTCCCATGATGCTCACTATGGGAGACAAGGGGTGAGGGAAGAGAAAGCTGAGAAACAGAGCACAGAATGGCAAATAATGTCATTCCAGGAAGGAGAGGGTTTAATGAGGAACAAACTGCAGAGGTGACACGGCTGAGAGGCCAGGACTGTGAATCACAGCTCGCCACGCTGGTGCACCAGGGCACAGGAGAGAAGCTGGATGCGTTCCCCTGACTTGTGCTAGAACAGTGCCAACCCTGTCTCTCAGTGCCCAAATACAATGAAATACCCCCAAACACATCCATAAGCATAAATGTAAGGGTGAGAGATTATTTTGGGGTGAGGGTATGGGTGCCCTGGCTTTATTCCCCGTGGGACCCTGCGTGCCTTTGGTTACGCAGACACAATCCCTCCCATTGTGCTGGGAACTTGGTCGGAGCCGTGCTGGGAGAGCTGCTGCAGCTGCAGCACGCTCGGAGACACCCATCATTGCTCCCTTTTATGAGAGGGAAAATTGGCCGTTGCGAGAAAGCAGCTGTTATTTGTTGTTTTCGGGGTGGTTGTTGGTTTTGGGTTCCTTATTTGGAGCTATTATGATGAGTTTGCCTTCTCTTCCCACTTAAACGAATTAGCCAGTGTTGATGGTGCCGGCGCTTTCTGGAGATGCTCTGAGCTGGCTCCCCGATGCTCTGAGCAGGCACAGGGGCTGCAAGTGTCCCCTCCCCAGGCACACCTTGGGCAGGAAGGAGGAGGCTGTGGCCAAAACTGGGCACTCGCTACCACAGAAGGGCGAGTGCTGACAACTACCCTGAATGTAACTTTACCAAAGAGCAGTTTTTCATGAGGTCAATCGGTATTTGGGCCAAAGGAACACCTTCAAAAACTGCTCTGGTGGGTTTCTCTGATTAGGTTTCCCCTAATAACACCAAACTCTTTGGGCATTTTTGTGTGCAGACAGAGCCTAAACTCTCTCCATAGAGAACCCAAAAGATGAAAGTCTTGCCCCTTGCTCCTCACAAAAGGGTGTGGGGGGAAAATGCAGCTTTGCCTATGCTGTAGGACAAAAATACAGCCACTGTTTTCCCTCCCAAATGGTCTTTTTTAAATAAAACCACCTCATCCATTTCATAAAGGCAACTCATTTTAAAATAGCGCTACTTTGCCATTAAAAATGTTTCCCCTTCATAAAACACCACCGCCACATTTTTAATATAATAGCAGTTCATACCATCTAGAAATATGTTGTAGCTTATATTTAAAGGGATATTAAAAATGTTTCCAAGGCACAGCTGCTATTCAAAGCCATCCTTCCCCTTTTTCTCCCCATGTAGGGAATAACAAAGCCTTTAAGAAACCCACAAGAAGGTGGATTCCTAAGGCACAACTGTTACCCACTTTTCAACCAGGATGATACAAATCATCCGTGTGCCACCCAACAGAAGATGGAGGTAGGTGTGGAGTCCAAGCTCAGAAAGTTTGATTTCCTCTCTGTAGTTCAGTTCCTGGGACGTCCACCCAGGTTACTGATGGCAATTGACACTTTCACATGTCTTATAGCAACAAATAAGGCCTGAATTTGAATTCCAGATCACACACAAAAAGCCAGACAAGTGAAATCTCAGGTCCTGATCCTGCAATCAGCCCTCACCCAGACCCTGCCCAACCTTTAACAGGGCATTGCACTGACAGGCACTGGCACAGACACACATTTGGCTGGAAATCACAGCCTATTCTTTTCTTTTCTAAGAAGCAGGATGTTTCATTAACTAAAAGCAAGTCATTAAGGGGGGGGGGAGAGATATAAAAAATGGGAAATCCAAAATAATTTTTGCTCATTTTCCAATAGTGCTGCAATCATTCAGATGCTCTGCAAAACACTGAATAAATAAATGTGCAAATAAGAGACTTACCCTGTGCTGCCAGCTGGCTGCAAAGCTCACGTCTGCTGACAGCGGTGGCAGAAGCTGGTTGTGTCTTTGCTCCTGGTGATGGTCAATCCACGTGTCCAAGACAATTCTTGGTATTGTCATGGAGCTGCTGCTCCCTCTCAGCCTCAGGCTTTTAATATAATATTTCTGATACACATATTAGATGCTCCAACTCCTCCAGACTTCTAAGAAATAACCCCTTGAGGTTCATGTTGCATAAACCTCCTGCCTGTGAAAGCTCCTTTCCCTTGGAAGTAAATCCTGTTATTGGCCCCAGCCCACTGAGCTCCACAGGCATTCCCAGGTTTAATTCCCATCACCTGCACCAACCCTGAAACTCAGTTCTTGTTAACACCTGTTTAGCCATCCCACAACATTGTGGATCAGGTTTCTCCTTATGCAAAGTCTCTCCAAGCCATGGGGCACTTTTTGGAAGCCCCTGCAGCACTGAGTGCTCAAGGCTCAGGGAATGGTCAGGGTCTGGAGGAAGATCTGGAACACAAGGAAAGGGAAGCACCACGTGTTGTCAGCAGAGACAATTCTGCAGATGGAACACTGCAAACACACAGGAGCAAAGTTAATTTAACCAATTTGCACCTCTAATCGTAGCAAGACTTACCAAGGGGGAAAAAATCAGCACACTGGCAGCTGTTTGCACCATAAATCCCCTTGTCCAGAAGCAACCTGACCTTGCTCACGTCCCTCTTCCCCTCTGGGGAGCTGGCACAGCTCAGTCCCATCTCGTGTCTCACCTGCTGGGAAGTCTCTCTCCAACCTGAGGAAGGACCAGTCAGGCTTTCCCTCATCCTGCCGTGGAAAACAGGGACACAGGGATCGCTGCCACACAGCTAAATGCCTAAATGCTTCTTGCCAGGTCTTATCTCTTTGGGGATTTTTAACAGGAGTGGGACGAAGCTGGATATGTGAAAAAGAAAATATATATGGGAAGGGACAGAGCGTTTGCCAGGTGGGGATTCTGCATTAACTCCCAAGGATGTGGAATTTATCAGAGCCAGATAAGCATTCGAGGGACTGGAAGGAGTGTTCATTAGCCGGCCAGGTGCATTCCCAGGCAGCAGCAATGTTTCCTTCCCCATCAGCAAATCACACCTCTTGCAGCAGGATTAGTTGATGCCTTTAATGATAACGTAAGAAGATTATACTTTCCCTTTCTCTTCACAATTCAGAGCTCTTAAATACAGAGAGCCAGTGATATTTCTTGAAATATCACTGTGGAATTACCACTCTCCTCACAAAGAAAGCTGGAAAGGCCATCAGAGAGGAGCAAGAGTATTTGCCTGAAATATATTCATACAACAGCTCAGCAAGAGAAAACAGAGGCAGATGAATGTCTCAGATCACATCTCCACCGTGGCCCGATACAATGACAGTGCTCAGGAGATTACTGATGCTCTTTCTGATGGAGACCTGAGATATGGCTCCATCCAAACCCTGCCTCTTGGGATGCTTCGGAGCCATGGGAGCCAAGGCTGAGGGAATGGGCCATTGATCATGGCAACTGGCAAGCAGGGGAATCCTATCCTGCATCGCACAAGCTCTGTCCCTGACGGCTTCTTCTTGGGAGAGGGTTTGTAGCTTTAAGCCCTGGTATCCAGGGGATACTTATATTGAGAGATGCAGATTAAGGAACGTTTCTCGAACACGGAAAACTCTAATTAGCAAATAGTCCATCCAGGCTCAGTTAAATATTTAAATCGACTGGAAGAGCAAAGCAGGACTCGGAAACTGAGCTGCAGCTTTTTGTATTTAAAAGCAGGAGGTCTCGCCTTTCAAAGTTGAGGTACAGGGGAGCTGGAAATAAGCCAAAGGGAATAAAGATGAAACCAAGGTATGACAGAAAATTGGCCGTGGATGGGAGGGGGAAGCTTCCTATGAATGAAATGATTCAACTCAGGTCCTGTTAAACTTCTGCCAGGCTCTGATCCCATTGCTGAGGGACAGGAGAGCACTGCGCTTTGATTAGTTTGGACACCCACATTTGGGGATTTCTCATCCCTCCCCATTCCCAATTTATCACCTGCCTTGCCAGGGAAAGGCGGGATGGCACACAGGGAGTGTTACCTTGGGGTAGGTACCTTTAATCAAAACCTTTCTTGGGGGATAAAGATTCAAGAAGGTTTTCCCAGGACTTCTGCCTGAGCCACAAAGTGGTGCTGGGACTGTTGGTAGCTCCGGAAACATCCAGCCCTTCCCAGCGCATGGTGGAAGTACATCCAAAACACCAAGACAAGAGTTGCTCATGGAAAACTAAAGAGAAATATTATTTTTCTCCATCTTTTGAACCTACTTTTACAATCCCTTACAGTTAATTAAAGCCGGGGGGATGACTTACAGGTGAAGAAAGGACTTGATCTTTGTAGAACTACATAGGGTTCGAGTTATTGCTAAAGAATAATTTTTAATTCCAAAGAATTCTTTTTGTTTCACCCCTCTGAAATTCCCCAGGCCTCTCTCCAGACCACCACTGTGGATTTGGGAGGCAGACAAGCAGGGGTTTTTTAAAAGCAGTCACAGAGCTCAGTGCTGGCACAGGGGCCGTGCTTGTTTGTTCCACTGCCCCCCAGGAGAGGAAGATGCTGTTTCTTTGCTTCACAGTCCAAGGGAATCCAGCAAAGGGAACCTGAGAAAAGGTTTTCCTGGATAGAAAATGCTCAGACACTCTGGAAAACAAAAGGCTGGGGCTGTTTTGATGATTCCTGCTCGCATACTGCCCACAGTGTCCCAAGCCCGTGCAGACTTGCACAAAGCCTGCACTGCACTCCTAAAAGACCGTGGCAAAGCAGGACGTGAAGACACAAAGGGCTGTGTTTCCTCTTTCATGCAAACCTGTGTCAGTCTGAGGGCTTTGATTTCCTCGCCTCCCTGGACACAGGGATTTATTTCAGACGTGTGACTGTGTTTCCACTGAGGAATGGAAGGAACTGCTCATTCTCTGAGTCTTCTTGGAGCACACGCCGAGCAAACTCACAGAGGGTTCTGAGTAAATTGAAGAGGGAGCTACAGGTGAAAGAAGGAATAAAAAAAAAAAGAAAAGAATTGTTTCTACTGGAGCATCTGGAATAAACCCAAGCTCAAGAGAGGGATATCATTTCTGGGAACCAGACTGGTTTTAGATTTGATTTCCTATCATTCATCCTCCCTGTTGCTGTACCTCCACCCATGTGTTTCTGCTGCTCCCTGAGCCAACAGAATGAATAAAAATCCCAGGTTGAGCCTTTATTAGCGTGTGTAATGCAAGTCAAGCTGCTTTGAACATCCTCTTGTTGGGTATTAATGCAGCATGCCATTTGTTACACGAGTATTTTGCTGTGGCAGACAGAAAGTGACATTTATGGGTCTATCATGAGAATGAATTTCACCATCCATTAAAATGATGTACAGGTAAACACTCCATTCATTTTAAATCCACGAGCTTTGGTTCTTTCTCTGCTCTGGTGGATGGCTCCATCAATACAGCTACTATTAGCCAAACTATTTGCTGGGAAGTGAGAACGACTGAAAAATGTTACAGGCCTCTAATTAAAGGGATTGTAGCTCGAAGGGAGAGCACGGGAATTAAAGTTATTAGTAAGCTCTCCACTTAGAGATCTGTGATGCATCTCTGGAGCTGCAAAGGCACTGTCCCATTCCATCATGAGGAGACACTGCTCACGGCTCAACCATCTACTGCAACCAACCCAGGACCAGGAGATTTACAAAATACACATTTACAAGTCAAAGTAAAGAAAAAAAAAATCAATGCCTGGAAAATCTATAAATCTGACAGAGCCAGGGATTTATAAACCTCCCTGTGGGGTTGCAGCCACTGAAGAAAGACAACAGTGTGTGAGCTGTTGGCACTTCAAAGTTGTCACTTTGGAGGGCAGGTTGGTGTTAATCCCTCACCATGTCCCACCCAGGAGGTGGCCACGGCAGAAGGAGAAGCTCTTAACACAATGTATTAGCGTGTTTTCCAAGGCTGTGCTCCAGAGGATGTACAGGATGTAGGTTTCCTGAGAACTGCTATGAGGAATGAGGCAGGTGGAAAGCAACCACGCTCTAAATGTGAGCCACGTCCCCTGGAAAATGAAGTACTGTTGTTTATCCACCGTAATTGTAGAAATTAAGGTAATAACAATTACAATTAAGTGACTCATATGTACTACCGTGCAATTAATTTAGGCTTCGAGGCAATGTTATTGTGTATTAAATAAAGGCAAATGATGATAGATCGGGTTGTGTGCGGCGTTCAGGCGGTCGCGCTGCTCCTCTGGACCCAGCAGCAGATCCATCTGCAGGGCCACCAGGTGCCCCGGGGACCTGTGCTGGGGGAACGGGTCACGCTTCCTTTGGTGCCACATTAAACCCGTCTCCGAGGACCTTCAGTGCTTTTCCCAAAGTCAGGGTGTTCTTCTGGCTTTCCCCCATTCCGAGCCAGCTGTGTTTGATACAGCTCTGCTTCTTTCTTTGCTCTGCTTCGTTTGCCAGTCCTGTTCTTCTTCAGCTTTAAGAATCTCGAGCGAAATGCTGGTGCTCTGTCGGGCTCCCCGTGGAGGAGTCACATCTGGAGGCCTTTTGTTTGCTTTATTACACGGTATTAATTAGTCAGACTCCTTCGGGTTGGATTATCTCCCAAAGGGCTCCGGCGGGAGCTGTGTCACCAATTCAGCCCCACAGGGAGTAAGGTCACAGTGATGCCAGGGCTGCCCCTCTCCCCACAGACAGGGGGCAAATTGTGCCAAACCTGCCAAGGAAGAGCCAGTTCTCTCAGCTGATACCGAAACATCACAGGAGTTCTGCTCTTCAGATAAATTACCAGAGTTCCACACCTACTTGTTGCATTTTATGTGAAGCTTTTCTTGCAGGGAAGCCACAGAGAGGTTTTGTGAATATTTTGAGCTGCTGAATCTGCTTTTAACTATTAACTTGCTGGCACTGACCATCAAAACGTGGTTGTTCACAGCAAAATGCTTGTCCAGCCCCATAAATCAAAAGGGAATGAAATCTTCCTATGTCTCCTTTTTAATTCTAATGGCTGCATTTCCACAGTATGAATATTTCCACCTTGAGTCTCTGATTTATTGCCTGCAGTCTCCTACTCACCCACTAAAAAGCAGAGAATTCAGAAGTTATGGCAGGAAAACTTTAAAGAAAGAAATATCCTTCTTTTTGTGATAGTATTCTTAAAAATAAATGAAAAAAGAGTAGAGAAAAATCAATGCAAAAAAATTATTTCTAAGCAGGATGTGTTATAAAATACTCCTAGAGGCATCAGCAGGTCTAGTATTCCCATAAATATGTTTTCCATAATCAGTCAGTATTTAATTAACACCCAGAAACTGCCTGACAGAATCTAAATGGAATCTTTAAGGCACTTAATTTAGAAAGTGTGGCTGAAATGTATTGGAAATGGTTCTCCTGGCCAGTTGTTTCTCTCCCACAGATGCAAAAGCTTTATCTCCTGGGCAGCTTGTCTGTATGAGTTTGGGAAACCTGAAAAGCTACAATTCAGTTTCAAAGTGGATCTATTTAATTCATCCTCCTCTTTCTTTCAATTACAGCCCCTTCCCCGAGGAAAGCAAACTGAAGAGAACCTGTTAGAAACAAGGAACCACAAAGCCATAGTGTATTTCCCCCAAAATGCTTTAGGAATAATGACTAAAACAGCTCTCGTTCTATCAGGCAAATGAATTATTTTCAGAGTAGTCCTCGCTCTCTTTGCTAATTCCTGTTCTTATTCATTTTGACATCTCTGTCTTCAACTGCCTCTGTATCAGCTCAGCTTTTGCTTTGATCTCTTTAGTAGCAGTGGGTCTTTGGGAAGGCATTTTTATTAGAAAACATGCCCTGCAAAGTGTCCTATTGGAAAGTCACTCCTGGTGTGGCAATCACTGCCTCGGGGTGCTGAGGGAGGGTTAAAGCACCACCCTTCTCTGCAGACCAGGAGAGATTTGCTGGACTTTCCAGTGGAAGAAAGAGAAGGATCCAATTTGTCAGCCAAATCCCTCTAAAAATCCAGCCTGCCAAAGGTACTTTCCCTCACAGTGGGTAAAACCAAACTGAGGGCAAGTTTGGCTCTCCCCAACACAATCCCACAGCCTCCAGAGGTGGGCATTTCAAACATCTTCCATTCTCTGGTGCCATCAGTTTTCTTTCTCAGGTCACAAAGGATTCTCCCTGTGTTTTTCTCTCCCCCATTAATTTGTACACATACCCCTGTGATTTGTCATCCTCACACAGGTACAAATGACCTGGAAAACCCTTCCTGGGTTCTCAGCATCTCCTACAGGTTGAGACCCGAGCGAGGCACTTCAGCCAACCCAGACCCTTCTCCAGGACTTGGTGATTCCAGCTGCAGTGGGAAAACCCTCATTTCAGCTGAGGAGGGATGGGAGGAGGGCGTAGATGTGCAGGAATTATGAACACTGAGGAACAGTGTATGAACAGCCCCTGTTTTAGTGTGGAGGTCCTGCAGAAGGGTCAGCAGAGGGCACAGAAATCCCAGCTGACCTGGATGCAGCATGGTCCTTAAGTAGAAGGATCTGTCAACTGGAGCAGACCAAGTGCCACATTATTGGCTCATGATTTTAGCTCCACGTTAGCAGAAATTCTTGTCTCTAGGAAAAAAGAAAAGAAGAGCATTTGGAATTCTGGGGCCTTTTCCTATTGAAAGTTTGGCTGATTTCCCATCTCATGTTCAATTCCCAGTGCGCTCAACCTGTGTATTAAAGTCCCTCTGCAGCTCCGAGGCAGGTGAGGTAGCGAGACCACGTAAGACACAACACCAGAACACGTTTGCCTCTTTGGTGAGGGTCCAGAGGAGCTCCTGGAGGTGCTGGCTGTCCAAACCCCGTGGCAGCGTGCGGGATATTCTCCTCGCACCGAGCGCCTGTCCCGGTCCCTGCCCAGATGCCACCTCTCAGCGAGGCAGGCAGGGCACAGCTGCGGCTGGGGGCTGTTTCCAGGCAGCTGCGCTCGGCCCATTGTTCCCACTGCACACGAGGGATGCTTGCAAATGTGTTTGAGTTTCCCCAGCCACAGTGGGTCTGGCCACGCCGGGATGGCAGCTGATTGTAATGGGCACGAGATAATTTACACATTATAAAGATCGGGGGACAATGAAGAATGATTGTTCTTCAGCCTGGGAAGGAAGGGTTTGAGGAACAGCCATTTCTCTTTTTTTGTGAGGCAGAGGCTTTCAATGCCATCCACAAAATGGCTACAAATAAGAAGGCGGCAGCATCAGCCAAAAGAAAATTATCCTGGGGAAACTCAAGCTGGCCGTGTGTGCTTTTCCACTTCTTTTTTGGCAGCAGGATATGAGACACGCTGCTCGGAGCATCTCCCTGCCACTGGAAGCAAAGTCAAGGCTAATCTCAGCCCGTGGGCTCAGTTTGTCTGCAGATCTTGTTCACATACTTAGAAAAGCACAACAGAACACAGGCTAAATGTCCAACCCGAGCTGTTCACAACGCTGCTCCGAGCTCCGAGCATCTCCCTGCTCCTGGAAGCAAAGTCAAACCCAATCTCAGCCTATGGGCTCTTTGTCTACAGAGCTTGTTCCCAAACATAGCAAAGCACGACATAAAACAGGCCAAACGTCCAAACCAAACTGTTCACAAGAAACCTTTCCTAGTCAGGGAGAGAAGGGGAAAGCTCTGGCACAGCAGCAGCCAGGCCAAGGTCCAGAGGCGATGTGCCGGTTCTGAACACTGGGCATTTATTTTTCATTTGGGAGGTAGGACTTCTTCCAGTGCCCTTCCTCAGCAGCCTCGAATCACCTGAACAGGTATGAGCGTGGCAGAAACCACACCCACCCTGCGGTCTGGCTATTCCCAAAAAGAATTCATTTACAGGCAGTGAAAGAACGCAGAAAATCAGCTCAGAAAGTGTCTCGAGAGAGATTCTGCCAAACAAGGCTCAGAACACTCCTCTGAGAGGGAAACACGCTGCGTGCCAGGCCATGAGGGGTCAGTGTGTTCCTGCTTCACTCAGGGCTGAAGGTGCCCAGCACCTGCCAGGGCTGGGGCCAAACACCCAGTTTAAAAGAGGAACGAAGAGCTGTAGCCCCAGAGGTGCCAGGATCGCACTTTGTATGACAGAAAATGCAACCTCACCGCTAATTAATTCAGTGCTGCAGAGCATTCCAAGACTCTTGCGTAAAAAGTTCCAAATAAAGCCGAAGCATTGTTAACAAAATGTTCAGTCTTTTCACAAATTAATTAATTTGTGATATTTCCTTAATGACAAGTATTATCTAATGAAACAAACACACCAGATCAAACAGACGTATCCTACTCACCAGCTAATCCAGCGAGAGGGAGTGATAGGAAAATGTCTTTGGGGTTTAGCAGGGGAATAGCAAACAAACAGGCAATCACATATGTTTCCTTTCGTTTAATATCTGGTATCTGTGTGTGAATAAACATTTCATATCACACCTTTTGATGGCTGCCACAACAATATTTCAAAGAGATAGCTCCTTCTTCACAGGAAAGCGGAAGATGCTCTTCTGTGAGAAGAGAGAGATGAAAGACAGCTTTGCAATGTAGTTCCAGCACAGCCCCAGACCTTTTGAACCGTTAGGATTTATATGTCATTAAATAATTAACTCAATGATGCATGAGAGAAAGTAATGTGACTCTCTGTAAAAGACCTCAATTAATTGCTTTCATTGCAGCAGGCACCGGGTCTTCATGATGAGCTATAAGCGAGGTGAACTTTGTTGCAGAGATTGCCTTTTAAATGCAGTCATAAAAAAAGTGAAAAATGACTCGTTCAGATAACACTTTTGTTTGCTGGGGTGTTTTTTTGTGTTGCAGCGCCTTTGCCTTAAATTAACTGACATAATCAGATGCCAAGCTCGGAGCCTTGCCCTTGTGCTACGCTTTGTACTCTTCTCTCTCTCTCCCTTCATGAATCCCAGGGACAGTAAAAGGCATAGCAAGGCATGTCTGAACTATGGATTTTTAATTAATTTATCTGCTGCCTTTTATCTTTCAGTATTCACAAGCTGGTATAAGCAATTTGGTTTAAACTGCCTGCCGCATTCTGCCACCTCTCCTGGGATTATCCTGCAGTCTAATAGGATATAATTCCTGATTGTGTCAACCTCTCTGTGCTTTATTTAATCCCTGTAGTTTTATTCAGACTTTTTTTCATTACCCTTAGCACCCTTCCTATGCTGTACCCACATCCTTTCACAGGCTGGTCCTGCAGAGACTGGAAGGAGGAACTGGAAGGCTCAAATCTTGGACTCAATCCCCAGGGCATCCCACTACACTAAATTAAATTGTCGGATGAGCAATTGGAGTAGAAACGGAGCACAGTCCTCACCCTACACTCTGACCTGAGCTCTGGCAAACCTCAGGGCAGCTCCAAGGTCAGGATTGCAGCTAAAATTAGAGCAAGGCTCTGTCTTGTTCTTCCAGCCTGTTGCAGATTCAGTGAGCGGGACAAGCAGTGCCAATGGCAAAAAGGCAGCAGTGGAATACCCACTGGTTTAGGATTATGGTGAAAAGTCTTCAGCTAGAAGGAAGCATTCCTAATCCCAGCTTTACCATGGGTGGAAGTGAAGTCACTTAACAGGATGGCTTTCCAGCACAGTTTGTGTGCCAGTACCTCAGCTCATGGTGAGATAACCTGCGCTTCACCCCAGGGGAAGATTAGGATTATACGAGCCAGATGGGGCTGTTTTAGACAGGTTGATGCTTCATTATTTAAGAGGTTACAAAAAAAAAAAAGAAAAAAAAAAGAAGAAAAAAGAAAGAAAAGGACTGATCGGGTGCCATCTGCTCAGGGTGAGGTGAGAAGAATTCTGCCAGCATCTTATGTTCACCCCTATCCACTGGGCACACGGATCCATGCCCACTTAAGTGCACACTGTCACATTGCTGCTGCTGCTGCTGCTGCTGCTGCTGCTGCTGCCTTGGAAGGGGCACCCAGGGGCAGGAGAGTGGCTGCAGAGAAGTGCTCTGCTCTCCTCAGCAGATGGCCCTGCCTTGGCCAGCAGCAGCCTCGTGGTGGTGATGCTGGACGGATGCTCCCTGCCCTGTTCCCAGCAGCTCCTGCTGAGAGGATGAGGCTTCGCAGGAGCGTCACAACCTCAAAACAAACAGCTTCCCACAGCAGGTCACTGCAGGTCTGAGCTGCTTCTGCTGGGGATGGTGCAGCAGGAAGAGAGGCAGAGGAAAGCTGATCCTGTGAGACTTTTGTACAGACGGGGAGGAGACACCAGTGACAGCTTTCTGCTGCCACACTGGAAGTGACTGCAGGACAGAGTCAGGAGGAGGAGGCACACGGCTCAGGTGACAATGACAATTTCAGGGCTGGGTGTCCCTGTGGCACAGCATTCACCTGAGCTGGGGGGATACACAAGGCAGCATGAGAAGACAAATGTGGTTAGTTCTCCAGAGCTCAGAGTCTTTAGCTGCTCCCAACTCCACAAAAGGAGACAGATCCTGACCTTCTAGGAGGCGTGGATGGCCAAGCAGAGGTTATCCTCACCCTGGCTCTGATAGCAGGACTTTCAGGTCAGGAGTAAGAAAGCAATCCTGTGACTACCAAACAGTCATTGCTCACTTCCCACAGCCTCTCTGCTTCTGCGCTAAAGCCACTTGCAAAGGCAAAAATCACCTTGATCATGACAGTGGAAGAAAGGGGTGCAGCTAATGGGCTCTTAATTGGGTGGGATTGACAGGCAGTTGAGCTTCTCCCTGCTCCAAGCTTTGGAAACCAAAAGGAATGGACTTCCCGTGCAACCAGTGACATGAGTGGTCTTCACATGGGCTGCCTGGAATGAGCTTCATTAATGTTTTCCTCGGTATAATCCATCATCCCTTCAACAATGCATTTCTGACAGTTAATTAGATTCCACAGAGTGGAATAAGTAGCGTCGTGTTTGGAATTATAATCCACTGCTGAAAACCAGATCATATGAGGCATATCAGCAGCCCAGGCTCTTGGACATCTGAAGTAGTTTTTATTCCAAAAGCTCGGTAAACTGTGCTTAGGAAATCCTGCAGCACATTTTCAATGGCTTCATTACAGAGAGGAGCCAGGAAGCCAAGGCCACCTGTTCATTAGCAACCCCACAAATAAATAAATAAATACAGAAGTAAATTCAGCCCTTCTGCACAGAGATGAACCCCAAGTGTCAGTACCTACCCTGGGTGGCACTCAGGACACGAGAGATGAAATCCCTGTCCAGGTGAGGCCTGTGGCAAAGGTCCTGCTGGTTTCAGTGGGGTTGGACTGGACATGAGGACTCAGTGACACAGACTATGCTACAGGATGGAAAATGCTGCAGGAGTGACCCCTTTCATCTGGATTACCTGTAATTAACTGGGTATGCACAACAAAACCAGGAATTTGGGAGTGGCTTCTAAGCACAACTGTGATTAAAATGATCACACTGAGTAACACATATAATATCGAGATCGGATTCATAATACTAGTGATAATATTAATGACATTCATAATGTCAGTGGTATAATTATTAGTGACAGTATTAGTGCCTTGGCTCGACTCGACTAAGCCAGGAGAGCTCCCGTGGATGCACAGCAAGGGAAGCAACGTCAAAGAGGAGGACAGAACTGGCTCTGTGATGAATGGCCCGAGGCGGGAGAGATGTTCTTCCAGAAGTGTTTGTCTGCAAGTGCTCAGGTGTCCACTTGCTTCAGACATGCACCAGTGCTGCTACCTCGAGGCCCCCGAGCACAAGCACGCTGCTTTTACAGCTGGCAGCCACACCGAGTGTGACAGGGACAGCATCAAGCCTAAACAGACCCAGACCACTGCTTCCCACAGCTGCCGTCATTTCCCTCCGTCTTCCCCTTCCTAATTGGTTTTTAATTTACTGCTTATCTAGGCAGCGTTTGAAAAATGTCCCAGACCTCTCTGGATGCAAATATTCCATTGAACGTGGCCGTGAATCTTCTGTTTGGGAGGCTCCGGCAGCCAGCTGGAAGTATCCTCATCTTCACATGTTAAAAGCAGAGCCAGTGCCTTCACCTTCTTCCCCAGCCTGTCCCTGCCCACGTTTCCCTCATTCTGAATGGAAAACACGAGCGAGGGAGCTGCCTCAGGGGCACAGAGCCAGGGATGCTGCTCAGCATCCTGGGTTTCACCACCCCAAAGGTGTGGCTGTGCCTCGGAGCCGAGTGGAACCCTTCTGAGACTCTGGGCGAGCCACTTAGGAGAACCAGGGCTCTCCAGGACCGGCTGCGTGGAGATCAGATGAGCAGTCCCCACGTCTGTTTGTGGGCCAAGCCTAACATGGTTTTAAACGACGGTGGTTTTCTTCTTCAAAGCTCTCCGTTCCCCGAGGCAGCGACGCTCCACCTGTGAATGCAGCCCATACATCACAGGGAGACAATTTTCTGGGCAAAAAGCCTGTTTGTGATGTCCCTCTTTCTAAATGGTCCCTCCGGTGTCAGAGTAAATGAACTGTCATGGTGAACCACGATCTTCCCCCCTGCTGCATAACGAGCCTGTTTGTTCAGAGGAGCAAACAGCAGCAGCCACCTCCAGCAGCCTCTTTCAGCCAAGTGCTCCTTGAATCCAAAGAGGGAGCAGGATGAAGGCTTTCCCACGGCCCTGGGGTAGTTGAGCTGATTTGTGCACGCAGAGGGAGGCTGGCACTGCTGGGAGACATCAAATCTTCTCTATGTGCGCAGGTCATGAGTGTTGCTCGTGCAGCTCCAGAGAGCTTTGGTGGACATTCCTCTCCCGCTGCTAGAAGGTGATCCGAGAGCTGACCAGCCAGATCCCACTGAGGAGCTGTGGAGCGTTGGCAGAGGGCAAAAAAACCCGCAGCTTGGTATAGGAAAACCAACAAAGCCAAAAAAAGGCACATTTTAAATACTGTCATTTGTTTGCTGCAGCAGATTCAGTGGGTAATTTCCATGTCTCCTTAATCTGAATGGTTATCATCGTGATGGCACGAAAAACTGGTTCTGCTTTTATAAACATCTTATTTTTTATGTATTAAAAATGTATTACAAAACATTTTTGTAATAACAACATGGGCCTCAGATGCTGATACCATGGGTCTGCATAAACCGAGCTGTTCTGTAACCTTAAAATGGGGCTGCACCTTGAACTTTGAATCAGATTTTTTCCCCCATCTTATTATATTCAACTTCTGGATATTTTTGTGGCAGTGCAAGCTGTAGTGCAAGTGGTGAAGGAAAAAAGTGAGCAGAACTGGAGCAGAAGATTAAATACACAGCTCCCAGTGCTCCTGATGGTTATTCATTGATTGTTTTGGGGCATAAATTGTATTGATTATGGTAATGAGAAAGCTCAGGGACAAGTGACATGCCTGGTGACAGACTTCCCAGGCCAGCCTGTGCGGGTCTGAATGGCATCTGCAAAGCACTGCTGGAATTCACCCAGTTCTGAACTGCTGCAGTTTCCAGCCCTGAATATCCCAGGACATCTGGAGCACTAATGAAGGTGCTTAATCAGAGCTGTGCATTTCACACATGGAAAAACCGAGGCAGAGGAAAACATGCCCTGTCCAAGAAGTGACACTAAAGGGGTCTCTGCCAGAGCCAAAGCTGAACCCGGATTTACAAGGGATCTTACAAACCGAGCCCAGATTTCCCAGCTCCTGGCCAAGGCCTGTTGCACAGGGAGCACCCTCCATCAGTACTGAAATGCCTCCAATCACATCGTTTTCCTGCTGGGGGAAACCAATTTTCCAGTGTAACCTTTGTCAACAGTGGATTGATGAAGGGCTGATATTGGAAAAGATATGAACTCCTTTTTGCCAATCTCTGTTGTGACTCCTGGGAAAATAAGGCAGCAATTTTTCATGGGGATGCTCTGAGGACAGGTGCATGAAGGATTATCAGATGCTCAGATGCAACCCTGTAAGACAACACATGAAAGCCAAAGCGTAACTAGAATTCCACAGCAGATATTCCCAGCATTGGATTTCTCGGGTAATTTTCTCCCGCAACCAAAGGTACCTGATATTTCTCTTGAAGTCCCAGCTCTTACACTCATGTCAGTAAGTGTGAATTCAGCTTTCAACTCCTAACCACCAACACACCAGCAAGGAAGAGGTTTAGCATCTGCTATGATATTTTAAGCATTTGATATTTAATGCATACGATATTTAAAGAAGAAAGACCCGCAGCTTTGTCTTGACAATGCTGGTAAATACTTTGTGCCTGTTGTACTTACCAGAAGGTTACACAACATTAGTGCAGAATGGAAATGTCATGCCAGGCAGAGAGACAACTGTGGCTTCTGCACAAATCTTTCCACGCTATAAATATAGATCTTCCCCCATAATTGCAACACAATCTCGATCTGCCTGTGGTGATAAAGAAAAAAAAAATAAAAAAGCTGTTTAATTTAATTAGGGTCCATTTGAAAACCTAGTAGCATGAAATAATTTGATATACAGAAATAACCCTCACCAGCTACAGGACACCCTTTCATTGTGCCTTATCTTGGGATAGCAGTGAGTGTTCCATTTCAAACCTTAAACTGCATAAACAGTGTGACTGGAGATAGCCCCAAGAACATTTAAAATGACATCAGAATATTGCCACTTATTCAGCCCCCTCTTCTCTCCCAGGCAAAGATGCTAAAAATGCTGCTGAAGTAACATTCACCCTTGAGGAAATTCATGGCTAATTCCTGTCCATCCGCTCCACAGCAGTTTCCATCCCTCCCTATGGAAGCAGCTCCCACTAAAAGCTCCTTTTCTTGTGGAAAGGGCCATTCCTGGCATAAGGGGCAATGCTATACGAAGAATGCCCTACAATTATTTAATAATTAAATTTCTTCATGTGTATTAAAAACCTTTTCACTCGTTCTACAGCAGGCAAAAAATCATGTAAGGTAAAATGAAGAGTTTATGGACAAACTGGTTAAAAAAATATGGTGTTTTGGGGTTTTTTGACAAAAGAACTTGAGGGGAAAATACCACCCCCAACCCTCTGTTTCTGTTGAATATTCTTTAAATTTGTTTTCTTCCTGCTTTGATTATTTTGGTCTAATTAGAATTGAAAAACCTGAAGAGAAAAATAAAATACAAAATAGAACAGAACCTTTCTGTGAAAGTAAGAGGGAGCCAGGTGATTATCAAGGCGATCTCTTGTATATCACAATTGTTACTTTTACCATGATATACATGACATTTATCTCTGCTAAGCCCAGTAATTTCAGCTAAATTAAGGCTTTTCCATCCCCTAGGGCTGAACTGTGGTTTGCTACAAGAAAGAGATATTTTAATTTGACTTCAGTAGTGTAAATTTAGGCAGCCCTCTCCCACCATTCTTACCTTCCAAAAGGAGCAAAACCTGCTTCTGAGCGATAGAATCAAAGATATAGAAGCATGAATATGCAATATAATAATACTATAGCAAAAGCTATAGGAACCTTCTCAATTACAAGGGAGGTTACACAAAGTCTATAAAAACACCTTGTGTGTGCATTTCTACATGTGAGTGTTTGCATATATGAGTAATTGCTTCTTTGTGTGTGAGGAAAGACAAAGGAAAAGGGGCATTAAATCTCTGAAAAATACCTTGTGGATAGGAGAGGGATAGAGAGATTCGGAGGTAAAAGCACAGCCCCTTTCCCCTGTGTGTCACAGGAGAGAGCTGGAAATTAGCAGGCTCTGGGGCAGGGGAGTTGTCCCTCCTCCTTGCTTTCTGCTCCCATAATTTTTACTGTGTGGATCATCTGTCCTTCTGGATGTGCTCTGAACAAGCATAGGGACCTCCCCTTGCCAGGCTGTCCCCGGGGATCAGCCAACAGTGAATCAAGAGGGGGCACAAACAAGGCTGAACCGAACATCTGGACCCAGGCAGAACAAAAGCCTTCAAATGCTGTTTTTAGGAAACCCTGAGCCATCTCCTGCCACTGCCTGCCAAGGGGGATGGCAGCGAGCAAGGCAGAGCTTCAGACAGCTACTCAGACATTATTATTAATTATTAGTATTTACACTGTGATTAGCATCCGGCAGCCTTGGCCAGGGAACAGATGCCACTGTGCCATCTCCTGCTACAGGTCTGCTATACCAGGCGAGGCTCTGAAATGCTAAAGTGGATCCACTGTCTTGTTGGATGTGGCTGATTCCTGGTTTTAAAAAAGATAAATATATATATATATATATATGTATAAAAAAGCCAGCAGAGTCATATAGTAGTTTCCCATGGGGAAAAGAAGAGAAAAAGAAAAACAAACCCAAACAATCAGCCAGAAGTTGTGTTAATCTCTGCAGACCACGCTGGGGGTGATGGGACTAGGACAGTTCTTTTTCTCATTTTGGTTTTCCATTGTTCAAACCCTCTCCTGAGGAGAATGGCTTGGAAGAAGGTTCACATCAGGACCCAGATGAGGATGCAGCCCAGAGCACACTGGTGCTATTTATTATTTCTATTTTGGAAGAGCCCAGAGGTCTTAATCAGCATCAACACAAACCCGGGGAGCACAAATGCCGTGCAGCAGTGATGGGCACAGCTGGCACCAGGTGGGGGGAAAGTGGCAGGTGAAAAAGGGCTGAAAGTGGACACCACGAATGCCCATCCCACCTCTCCCCTCTCCTTTCCCCGAGGTCTCAGCCAGCAGGTGCGACCCCAAAGCCTCCACACGCAGTGTGCCAATGGGACTTATCCCTCCCCACCTCCTGTCACGCTGCATCTACATAAACCTGCATTTGTCTGTGGCCACAGCCCAGTTTTCTCTCGTTATCTATCTACCTGTCGACTCATTTTACAATCTCTCTCTGGACAGCCACAGAGCAGGAGACAGAACCAGATGCTGTGGCATGCGCTGAATGCCAACGAGCCTGGTGGGGTGTGCAAGCAGCCTCACGCAGAGGAGAGGTCCTTTTGTAAACATGCCTTGTGATCAAAGGGCTGATGCTTGCTGATATTTTCAACATTAATAATCTCCCAGCTGCCTCACTCTATTCTCTGGCTCCCTACTTACCTATCCTTCATGGCACACAGAGAGGCAGAGCTTAAAACAATCAGCTGGCTGAAGGAAAGGGAGGTTGTTTGAAACAGGAATTCACCTGAAGAATAAACCATATTGACATTGAGGAGAAAAGCATAAATATGTATAAAATCCTTGTATTGTCATATACTGTGCCCGACTGAGAGTCATCTAAAGATATGTGCACATATGCATGCCAAAATAATGTATAATCACATCCATGCTGCCTCAAAACGCTTGTGCTGCTGCCTGTGCCACACCTCCCTTCCTACCCGCTCTGCAGAGGTATATGGAATCAGATCATCAAAACATGAGTGTTTCATCAATAAAACAGAAAAACTACTGCCGAAAATAAATGCCCATGCAAGGCAGTCCTTGGAGGAGACACGTAGTTGGCTATTTTTGGGACGGTTTATACATTTGTGGAAGAGGAGCAAGAAGGAAGCCAAGAGAGAAGCTGAACAGAATAGCTCCAGTAGCACAGCTCTGAAGGACAGCGAAGGGAGAATATTTGGGCCAAGTGCTGGCTGAGACACACCTGAAGATGCAAGGAAAGGAGATATTTGCTGTGGTTTGACTCCTGCTGTGCTCCGTGGAGCAGGACACGGTACATCCTTTGCCAGTCAACAGCCTCTGATTCCATTGCCAGGCTCCTCTTAATAGATGACCTTCTGCTCAAGGAGAAAGCTTTCATAAAAGCTGGTTATAAACTCTGCATACACCAGGAAAATGTCATCTGTCACTGCAATACAGCCAGCACTGGCATGGCAGGCAGCAGACCTTAGAGCAGCACATTGCCAGCCAGCCAGGCAGAGGCTGGAGAACACAGCACATCTGGCTGCAACTGCAGGCTTGGTGTGAAAGGAGTGGAAGGAATCCAGGCAGAGCACGGCAAACGCACTGAGGGGGGCCTTGTCTCAACAGAGACTCCACTGGGATCTCTGCCGGATGCAGCCAAGCTGGGTCTCCAGCTCCCACACGGGAAGATGCTGCCAGGACCTGCTTGTGGTGCTAAGGAGGGTGTCCTTCCACACAGGCCTTGCCTGCTGAGCCCCTGGGCGTTCCGACTGCACGTGGCCATGCTTAGCCTGTCCCAGCTGCCACTTGTGCTGAGACAATCTGTATTTCTACTCCATCAGCCACCCGAGCTAAACCCGCAGCAAGGCTCCCCAAAGCACAGGGGAGTCAAAGCTATGGGAAACAAGGTCCGTTTTTAATCCATTAGAGCCTGACAATGCCACAAAAATAGGACTAATACTGAGTTGCCAGCAAGAGTGAAAATGGATCACTGCAAATATTTTGCTTTCCTTCTTTGTAGTACTTAAGGGCTTTCTAAACTCAAAGGTCAGAGAGAAACTGCTGAGAGGAATCACAATCAGAGAAAATGCTTCCAAAGGGGCAGAATCTTTCTGCAGGAGACACATGCCCAGACTGACGAGAAATCACGCCCTTGGCTTTGTAGCGCAGGACTGTGCTGTGTGCTGGCTGGAAACACGCGGTCCATTTGCACATCCCGTTTCAGGAGCTGCGTTTCCTGGTGTAATGCACTGAGAATTCCAGGCTATCTGAGTGCCTGGTTTATCCCCACATCCCTAATACATGCAAAGGGGAGTGATGTTATCTCTTGCTGGGATATTGCATCGTCCTGCTGGGGTTGCAGTTCAGCAGCCTGCTTCCGTGCGTTAGGATTTCACTTCCTTCCTTCCCTGTACAAATAGGCATCAGCACTCAAATGTAGCAGGTGTCACATCAGGACATCAGGACCAGGAGTTTCACTCCTGATATGTGAGGACCCAAACATTTCAGAAGGGAAACCACAAGTTTCTTCCTCTTGACCTCTTAGCTACAAGAAGACCACAGATAACCAGGCACCAGGACTGATTCACACGGTCGGTCCTTCAGCCCTGGAGGCTGCAGAACTGGCAAAGCTCCGCTCAGCGATCCTTGAATTTCTCCCTCTGCTAAACACAAGGCTGGAGAGGAACTCAGACTTATCCTGCCTAAGCAAGAAATGCCTGCAGCTCCCCAGCATCCTGCCCTCTTTGCCACCACACATCCGTCAGCAGCCCCTGGTCTTCACAGGACATTCTCCCTGCCTTAGCAGAGGCTGCTCATTAAGAATCCCCACTGCACTTAGCTGTGAGAAATCTTCTTCCAGGGCTGGCAGGTGGGGAGGGAGAGAGGTGCAGTGTGGACCCCAAACATCTGGCTGCCGTCCATGGAGCCAGGGAAGGAGAAGATGCTGTTGGCAGCACTTATTCTGGGATGTTCAAAGCTGGCTTGGGAATCAGTATACTGGGATTATTTCTTACTGTAGATGGTGTTAGTCCTGTGCAAAGGCCTCTGACTCACAGCCCAGGGTCTGAGACGTGATAAACATGGAGAAAAGGCAGAGCCAGCACCTCCCCAGCCCTCAGAGCTCCCTCTGCAGATGAAAGAGGAGCCAGGCTCTTTTTGCATCACATTTTTCGTGTATGGAAATATTTCTGGAAATATATAACTCCCCGGTGACCCAGTGCACAGAGACACGTTCACCAGGAGGAAAAAAGGCAGCTGCAGCCCTGGGCAAGCTCATCTTTCACCGTGGCTCCAGACTCCTCCTCAGACATCCACCTCACACCAGCATCTCACAGGGAAGATGTGGGAACCTGTGAATGCATCAGATAAAGTAGTGGGGGAAGGAAGGGAGTGAGGAAAGGGCATTGCATTTCTGATGGACACAGGTAGATAATTACATTTTTTAAAATGCATAATTAATTGTGCCATTCACTACTAGATAAAATAGTGACCAAGAAGGTTTTAAAAGGAACTAATATAAATATAAATACAAATACTGAGCTTGGCCTCAGCTACTGTGAAAGATAAAAAAATTAGAGGAAAGATTTCTCTTTCCAGACATTTAGACAGGATAGAGGGTTAGCTGGACCCTTCCAATGGATTTGGATACCACTCCTGCTTCTGCTGCTCCTGTGCCCACTCCTTCGCCAGTACCCTGGCTGGGTGATGCTAATAAGGAGCCCAATTAGCATTCAAGGACCAGTTGTGCCAATTAGGCCCTGGCACACGCTGGGGCTGGGTCCAAGAGCTGCTTCTCTGGCTGCCAAGTGCCTCCGGGTCAGGCTGTGGAGCACAGCCACAGTGTCACCTCCCGTCAAGGGGGAGCAGGGAAGGGCTCCCCAGCCAGGGCAGGAAGGCTGGGACACAGCTCTCCCCTATTTTCTGCGGGCTGCATCCCTGGCAGGGGTTTGACCCGTGCACGAGGGCACAGCCAGGCTCTGCTGGGGCACCCTGTGCATCCGCACGGAGCCAAAGAGGTGCTGGGAGGTGAGTCTGTGCTGGGCTGTGGCTCCTGGGGCACTGCTGGGGGATGCTGGAGGGGCACAGCCCCCCAGGAAGATCAAATCCCTTGGCGGTTCCAGGAGGTGGAAAGGAAGGCTGGTGCCTTGTTTTCTGCCCTGCCAGGCTGCCTGGGGCAGAGGCATCGGTGGCTGCTGACAATGAGGTGGGCACTGTGTGCCCAGGACCCGGGCAGAGCTGCCATCCCTGCAGCCAGGCAGAGAGAGAAGTCTTCCCAGCCTGCCAGAGAGTGCTGGAGTGAAAGGAGGAGGGACAGAAATGAGGTTTTTTCCCTCTGAATCAGCTGTGAATTGCAGCAGGCACAAATCTTTGGTGACATGGAACAGAATTTATCGTTTCCAAAGGAAGGGAAGGGGGCCCCATCCTTTCCAAAACGCTGGTGGTAATACCCTTCTTCTCTGTCCTGGCACTCTGTGACCGTGGGGATGTGCCAGGCAGTGGAAACGGAGAAATGCAGAGGCAGGAAAGGATAGTTGTGGATGTGCCAAGACCAGCAGACCTCTCAGGGTGCAAACAAAGCTACTCCCTCGCTCCTGACTATCAAATGGAGTGATTATCAGACAGAGTGGGATGGCACAGAGCAACAGAGAAGGTCCGTGCTGGAGCAGAGGATCAGAATAAACAACAGCTCTATTTCCTTGATATCTCATTTTGATTGCAGGAAGCCAGTAGGAAAAAATGTGCACTCTGATCATCAGATTATTTTTCTTTTTGAATCTTCTTTCAGCCAGCAAGCAAACAATTAGGCCTTTGCACAGAACTAATAGCAGAAAATGATATATTGCTGTCCTGCTTGGGTGAGTAAAATATGTCCTGAAATAGCTGCAGTCTCAGAGCTATGGCTCATAGATATCAAGAATGCTGGTCAGGGTTAAATCTCTCTTTCTTTTCAATTATTTTTTCATAAGTTAAAACCCAAATGACAATAAATCATGCTATAAAAATTAAAATGTCATTTGCTTTTATCAGAACTAAAATTAAGCTATACACACACTGAAGATATAACAAAGGGGGAGAGGGAAAGAGCCAAAAAAAGGGATGATAATGGATTTTTCGCATATTTTAGTGCAGTTGAGATGAGTCACGAGGTCTGCATCTGGAACTGGATCACAGGACTTTTTCAGGCTTAATGTTCTGTCTAGACAATTAAAAATTAGCCCCAACTGAGACTCCCTAGAAGCCCTTTAGGCCCTGGAAGAAAGGCAGACCTGCCTCTACAGCTCCCAGTTCTGTAGGGCTTGGGGAACATCACACACAGTTTTTCAGAATCTTGCATTTAGGCCATTGATAAAATTTATTGCGACAATAAAAACTGAATTAAAAAAGGCTGAATTTTTACTCCTTCCTTCCTCTCTTCCAGTTGAAGTGTGGCTGCTGTCTCTGACCTTTTCACATCGTTCCCATCCTGTTTCCAAGCAAGGCTGGTTTGTGAAACATTGACATCCAAACCACACATCTCCTTCTACACAAAGTTGAGATGAGCCCGACCATAAAGACCATGAACTGGGCTCAGGCCTGGACTAAGCTGCTCTTGTCAAACCTAAAGGAACATCTGGGGTTAGGCCAGGGCTCCGGCACCACAACAGCAGATTTCCTTCTTGCAGTGCAAGTATTGAACATCCTCTCCAAGGAGCACAAAAGCCCACGATGCCGGGCAATGTTCAGCACGCTTTAGGCTGGTCAGCCCTCCAATTGTTTTAGTCACCAATCTTCTCTCCTTCCACATTCTGAAGGCTGAGAAAGAACCATTTCTACTCTAAAGAGAGCATGAAATGATATTTAGATTTCACAAGGATTCAGCTGGAATCATGGGGCATCCTGTTGTCTGAAGGAGGTGGAGTGTTCACTGAGAGGAAAGGGGGAAAGCAAATTGCATCTGCTTGTTCCAAGGCCCAGAGTGGCCAGAGATGTGGCTGCTCATCACTCCACCAGGAGCTAAAGCATCCAAACAGACCTGAGCTGCTTGAACTCTCTGCCTGGCTCTGCTCTCTGTGGTAATATTGGGAGAAAGAATTAGGCAAACATAATAGGAAAGCAATGAAATATGACCAAAGCCTTGTAATGATGAAATATAATGACTCGTAATGAAGCAGAAGCAGGAGGAAAAAAACCAAACCACCTCAGTTCTTGTGAACCAAAAATAAGAGACAGGAAGAGCACGAGAAGGAGAGGAGAAAGGAAACAGCAGCTGGAAATGACTTTTAACTTTTCCACTTAGTGTTTTAAAACCAAAAAGCAATTACTGCCAGGCTGGCATTGCCTTTCTGCACATTAATTTCCTATTATGAATAAAATTAATGAGTTTAACAATCTCCTTGTCCTCGTAAAGTTGGGCTCTTCATTATTGGTGTTAATAATCCACCGGGGACTCTGACTCCAAAGCTCAGCACCATGCCCCGGTTTTTTGAGGTTTAAAAAAAGAAAACAGAGATAAGGTGGGGATGAAGATTTCAGGAAATGGAAAATGATAATGGGACTTGACCCAGGCTGAAGCACCGCAGAGTGAAGGTCATTCTTTATTCAAGGACTTATGTGATTGCATGGCCTTGGGACCCACAGAGGGGCATAATTCTGCTTTTGTCCCAGTGGAAACCAAGAACCAAGGTCACAACACCCCAAATGGTACTTGGCAGATTTACAGGGCTCAAAAGGCAGGCACACCAGCAATATCTTGCTGCTTCATCTCTGCCTTTCACCTGGAAACAAAGATATCAGGGAAGGGACATGCTTCACACACATCATTTCAATGGTGGCAGCAGAGGGAAACCTCCAGCTCCAGAGCAGCCTACAAGGCTTGGCACAGCGGCAGATGGTGCCAACTGCTGGCTGTTGCCATGTGGGATCTCTGTCTTGCAAGACAGTCGGAGCTGCTTGATCCTACAGCCTGGGACCCGGAGCTCTGCAGGCTGAGTGCATCATCCCATGTCCCAGCACTGGGACTGGGAGAAGCCACGGGGACAGAATGCTGCTTGCTGAGGATGCTGTGCCACTGCAGAGCCATGGAATTTCTTCTCTAGGAGCCAGGTGGCTGGAATATGGAAATTTGATAAACCCTCACCTGTCTGCCTGAATTCACCAGGGGAACCTGGCTCAGGTGGCAGAATTCACAAAACAGGACCTGGCAAACCTGCTGTGAGATTTACACCCACAGCACCCCGCACGTAGCAGGCTGGAATCCCTGCCAGAACACCTTTCCCAAAAGATGGCCCTCCCAGAGCAGCTGCAGGGGTTTAAGGCATTGTGCCCCTGCTATTGCCCTGCTGTCCCCGCGGCTCAGCAGCCAGATTGCTCCCAGAGAGCATTCCTTGATCCACTTCCCTCCTAATCGGCCAGCTTAGCTCAAATGGCATAAATGATATGTTTGCAGTGCCGTGGCTGAGCGTGATGGAAGCAGCTTACAGAGCACTCATGTGAAACATCCCTCCCCCAGACTGCAATCTCTGGGAGACACACAGGTTACCAAGGGCTGGAACGTTCAAACCTGCAGAGCAAACACGACCACAGGCTCTCCAGAGCATCGGACACTCGAGGAACAACTCACAGCTGAGAAGTCCTACAGTGCATGTGATTTAACTCGGGCAGGATGAAGATCCGAACAGTCCGAGCTGGTCTGGCTGTGTACACAGACTGGGTTTTCTAAACACCCTCAGCTAAACTTGCAAGACTTTTAAGCCAGTTTTAATGTTAACAGTGTGGCCTTAACTTTCCTGTCCCCGACACGCAGGTGTTTACCTCAGTGGAGTGAGCTAACACAGCACAGCCCCTTCACGCATCACAGAAACACATTTTCTTTACAATCCCTTCTGGCCAAAGGACTCCCTACAGGAAAAGCCAGAGCTCACCAGGCAGTGGCAGGTTGAAGTCACCTACTTTGTCCTCTCTGCACATTAGCATTTAAAACCTACAATAAAAAGGCTTAAAGGGGAACTTGAATAAAAGCGTTTTTTCCGTCTGTTTGAGATGTTTATATTGCGCTTTCTGCACAGATTTAAGCACCATCGATGCCCTCAAACACTTCTCTTCTTTTAGACAAATTGACTGCCTTCCTCAGCTGCGTTGTTTCCTAAAGGCATGGAGATTTCAGAGCCTCTCAGGTGCCAGACTGCCGGCTGGGGCAAACCAGGTCCCAGTGCTGTGGAAATCCAGACTGGCACTGACTGGTGGTGCTTGGGGGATGGCACGAACTGAGTTTGCTGAGGCTCAACCCAGAGCGAGCAGACGGGTCTCTACACCCAGAAATCCCCCCTTCAGGTGGCACCGGCTCCACTCCACTGGTTTCTGCTGGGAATGGGAGTTATTTCTCAGCCTGCAGAGCCCAGAGTGGGAGGTTTGAGGCATCCTGATGGTTCAAGTCTGGAGGGAGCATTTGCAGAGGATTCCGACTGCCACGCTACCTGATCTATTTATGGAAGTGTTTAAAGGTCACAAAGACTAAATTGCCATTCAGCGTGGACATCTCTCTGCTGGAAAATGACTTTTCTTTCACTCTTGGGTAAGCAGAGTGCTCGAGGAGCCATCAAACAGGAGGCAAGGTGAGCGCCAGGTCTCATGCCCAGAAAATCACTATTCAAAATACAGTGACCGGAATGCACTCCTGTGTCCAGGAAAACATTTTGCAGGCAGAAAGAGTTATTTGTCAGCTGCTGCCAAGGGTCATCATGCCAATGGCTGTAGCTCTTGGTTTTTTGCTGTTTCTGACTAATAATCCCTCACTGCAGAAAAACAAGAGACAGCGAGTTATTATTGCTCCGAATGCACCAGGAATAAAGAAGCCACACATCAGCAGTACACTCTTGTTCTTTTCCATTTCCAAAAGTCAAATGTTGCTTTTATTCTTGAAATAGCCATAAACTGCCAACTACTGGGACACAAAGAGCTTTTAGTGCATCCTGGGTGTCAGACAGGATACCAGAAATGGGATTTTTACTACAGAGGCACTCAGCACTTAGTCCTGTGCAGCAAAAGCTTGTCCTAAATGTGCTCGTGCCTTGTGATTCTCAACTGAATGCAATGGAAATAGGAAATCCAATGCAATGTGCATGTGTGCCTTCCTTGGGTTGAACTCAAAATCTTTAACGATGATAAATTAATACATGAGATTCTGCTGTGCTCATCAGGGGAGTTTTGAAACATTGCAAACCCAAGCGAAATGTAACTGTATCCCCTAAAAATCCTTTCCCGTCCTCGGTAGCTCTTGTTTCACCCAATCCAAGCCAGAGAAGGAAAATCCCGTACTTCTGAGGAGAACCTGAGTTTGGAAAGTGGAGATTTCAATTCCAGTGGAAGTGTTGTAGGAGAAGTGGTGCCCAGGTGCTGTTGCTGTGAATGGACCTCGTGCCTTGTCCTGTTTTTTCCTTAGGAAAAGAGACCTGGTTCTCTTTCACTCTGCAGCTTCTTTATACTTGAGGGGGCCGAGATTCGGTCTAAGTGCAATTCCCTGCAATTTTCAACCCTATTACCCCCTCAGCATGGTGCTGGATAAATGCAACGCAGGGCCTTTCATTTTCCAGACAAAGGTATTATTTGCGTTCCTTTCATAGCCTAATTATTACTTAGCAAATATCATGTTGTGATGAGTATTTCTGGATAATTCTCAGATAACACCTAATTATATGGTTAATACTCATAATGATGGGAAAGCCTCAAATATTCAGAGTCCAGATTTTTTCGACTATCTCAGAACCCTTTATATTTCCAAGTGCTTGTAAGTTGAGGATTTCTGGGCTCTTTTACTATTTCTAGCATGTAAAACAGCTTTTGCTACAATATCTCAGACTGCCCAGTGGAATTTGGATTCACAGGTAGGCATGGACAGCTTTGAACTTCTGAGTGACCTGACAAGGCTCTAAACCTGATTAACTCACCAGATAGCCTGAGCCTGTGGATAATTTATGTGACTGAACAGGCAGACCTTTCAGGGAATGGACTCTTAGGGGAAAATGGTCTCTGCTAAATGCAGAAAAACCTGTGACTCAATGGAAATCTCTGATTTTCAAAACCAGATGATGGAACAGGTCATGGAGAAAAGAAAGGGCTGCTGGGGAGAAATTGTTTCTCTCCATCCTTGTGAATTTGTTACTGTTCTTGCTCTGAGCTCTTCCGTGTTCTGCTGTGATCTGCAGCAAGCCCAGGTTGTGGAGTCCTCATCCCTGGAAGTGTTCAAGGACAAGCTGGACAGAGCTTGAAGTGACCTGGTGTAGTGGAAGGCGTCCCTGTCCATGGTAGAGGGGTGGGACTGGATGAGCTTTGAGGTCCTGGACAGTGCCAAAGCTTTGGCAGGTGTTTTTGTCACCTCCTGGTGCTGCCTCGTGCGGGTGTCAGGGGGATGCCACCACCCAGCTGGGGCATTGCAGGGAAGGTGGGAGAGCTTGAAAACCTCACTTGGGAAGTGGCTGCAGCACCACCTTCCACTCAGGCAAGTCGCTTCGTATCTCTCAGCCTTGATTTACCCCTGGCAAATGAGTTTAACAGACTCCTTCATGAAGTAGTCTCAATTAATTAGCATTTGTAAAACTGCTCTGAAATTCCCAGATGAAAGCCTGGCCTGGAATGGCAAATTGCTAATGATAATTAATAGTTGTTCATGGTCTCTTTACAGAATTTCAAATTATTTTCTGAGGGGAAGAAAGTAGGGATAGAGGCTCTCCAGACAGAGATCACCAAAGAACCCCACGACAGCTATACCTTCCCTCCTGCTCCACCTTCTTTCCCAGAATTAATAGGGAGAACTGACACCTCTTCCGAGCAGAAGAAAGGGAAGGTAATAAAGGCCCCAGGTGCTCCTGCATTCACTGCACGTCCTTCCCCTGGCAGAGGATGGAGCTGGGGAAGGGTGGGCAGGGGGAGTGAGGCAGGAGGGGATGAACAGGGGTGTTACATTTCTCTCTCAAATGGATGCAAAGGCAACCCTAATTAAACAGATGTTCTTAATAATACTCTGACAACTGTCCCTGCTTTAATTTGCTTCACAGTAAAGATTAATATAACAACGCAACACTACTTTACAAGGGGAGAGAAGGGAGCTGAGCTAATAAAAGGCAGTAGCTTACATGGTATATTATTGCTTTTCTTTCTGCTTGTCTAGCGAATATTTACCTCCTCTGGGAGCAGTTTTCATATTTATTTGATCGCTCCTCCAGGCTAAAGCTGACTTTGTGGTACATTGCAGAAGGATTAATGCTAGGGCTAAGAGGTGTTCTGGGTGCAGGGGCAGGATGGGGATCTCCATGGAGATTCTCCAGCCACAGCAAAGATCCCAGTGGGGCTGGAGCCAGCAGAGATATTAACCACAGGCTGTGGGAGCAGGGATTGAATTCCAGGCCAATGTAACGTGAAACTCCTGAGGCAGCATCAGGTGAGCCATCAGGAGACAGGAGGTTGTTCTCAGGCTGATCCTAGGACCAAAGGGGAGATTCCTCTGTGCTCAGTGTCACAGCCTGGCATGACAAGGGCAGAAACAGAGAGCCCAGGCAAGCAGGACACAGAGAAGAGCATTCCCAGCTCCTGGGAAGGTGTCGGGACTTCTGTGCAGACACTCTCATATTTGGCTGGAGTAACCAAATCTCCCCCCAACGTCACATCTGCACCTTGAGACACGGCGTGACACCGTCCTGGAGCACGGTATTGAACATACACTCCCAGGCTGCTCTTCACTTTGATAGTAACTCCGGGTAGGCTTGTTAAATAATAAACCAATCCTTGGCTGAGCAACATTCACATTTGCCCAGGTTGAATTACACAGAATTTAGCAGCAAGAAGGAAACCAAGCTCTTTCCAGTGGGAGAGCTCTGTCTAGGATCCATAGAGGAGTGGATCCTTTGTTGTTTCGGGTCATTCAAAAAGGGACCTCTCCACAAACAGGAACAGACTACAGATCTTCCCTTTTGAAAATGAATTCATGCCTGAACATGATGTTTCATATCTAAAATACAGCATCTTCTAATATTCTCTGTGACTTGCCCTAAGAAGAGAGGGAGAGCACCCCTGGATGAATTCTCACCCAAATCCAGGCGCTCCTCAGCACGACAGGTTATGATGAGGAGTGTGGTTCCCCACCCTGTGCCTGAACCGAAATAGCCTGCAGAAATTATTTGGCACCTCTGAAATACTGCCTGTCACTGCTGCGTGTGCTCTTCCATGTCAGCTGCTCCCTCAAGCTGCTTCCCGGCTCCTGGAGCTCTTCCTGGCAGATTTAGGCTGGGCAATGCCTGGGGTGGGCTTAGCTTGAGTTTAGCCGTGACCCCGGGCTACAGCTCTGCATCTCCCAAACCTTACAGGGGCACAAGTCTGTGTGTGTCACAGAGCTTTGCTCCCGCACTTTTTAACCCACCATTCAATGATTCCTTCAATATTTTAAAGCTCCATTTGTCATGCAATTTGTGAAGCTGTTTACACCGCCAAAGCCCTTAGACAGTGAGGGGGAAAGCTGAAGAAAAGAGCAGAAGCTGGCGGCTCGGTGCATTGCCCTTTGTTGGAATTAATGAGGCTTGTTTACTTTCTGGCTTTCTACAGCTCTCTGAAATGTCAGCTGCCCCCCCGACCGCCTTGCCAAAATCACATCATCAGCCTCCCCCCAGATCCACCCCCTGTACCTGGGTGTCTTCATCCCTCTCCTGACTTGCCACTCCAGCCCCCTTTCCACTAGCCGACCTTTGAATGGAGTCTCCCAACATTTTTCACGCTGGGGAGTGCAATTCCGAATGGGCTCATGATGAGGTGTAACACATGATCACACTGTGGCGTTCCTGGAGGTGTTACACTGAATGGAATTAGCAGCACAGAAACACCCACCATAACCAAAATGACTGGGTACTGGAGAAAGCTCTTCAGACCTTTGCAGCCCAGAGGTTCCTTTGGTCTCTGCTCTCCAGCAGGGACAAAGCTGTGCATGCCCACTGGAATCACCACGGCTAAACTGATGATGCTCCAGGCTTGGACTGAGCTGCTCTTGCTCTTGGTAATTACCCTGCATTGCTCTTGGCTCCCAGTTCATCCAAGAACTATTCCCAACACTCCCCACCAGCAACATCTTCCTGCTGCTACTCCAGTTGTCTCTTTCTGTCTTGGCTCGGCTCTGGTGTCCTGGGTACAGTGAGGAAGAAGAGCTTCAAGCAACCAGCCCACGTGCCCCTGGTGGGCTCGTCCCGGTGACAGAACAAGACACAATCCAGCATTGCAGGAACAGCCTGAATTACTCAGTTGCCCCATAAATCAGGTGGTTGAGTGGTCTCTGCACAGCAACAACACTGGCCATTGCTCATTATTCTTCTCCTTGCTAGGGCTGCCAAAGAGGGGCTCAAAGGTTAACGAGAGAACATCCGTGCCCTTCCCATTCGTAGGTGCTTTAATTTCTGCTCCCAACGTCCCTCTGCGTTGCTGCAGCCTGGCTGAGTCAGAGCCCGCAGAAACACAGGCCCTGGGGGGCTGAATCACAGCCTCCCCCCCTGCGCACAGCCCAGAGCTCTCAGCCAGCCCTGGGAACAGGTCTCTGCTCTCTGCACCTTCCAGCCCTGGGTGCTCACCACCCTCTCGACGGGCGGGAGGGTCTGAACCAGCACCTCGTCCCTTTTTTAGCACCCATTTTGACACTCTTATTCCTGTCTCCCCCCCGTTTGTCATATTTTACTCTGTGGGCCGACTCATTAAAGCATCTCCTGCCTGTCTCCTATCAGAGGTGTGGTGGCCCTTGGTACACACGTGCTCAGCTCCAGGGGGATCTCATCCTGCCAGCTTTCCCTGTCCCTGCGAGAAGCCCTACAAGGGACCTTCCAAGAGAGATGGAGAGGGAGTTTTTACAAGAACATGCAGTGACAGGACAAGGGGGAATGGCTTCCCACTGCCAGAGGGCAGGGATAGATGGGATATTGGGAAGGAATTCTTCCCTGGGAGGGTGGGCAGGCCCTGGCACAGGTTGGGCAGAGAAGCTGTGGCTGCCCCTGGATCCCTGGGAGTGTCCAAGGACAGATTGGGGCAACCTGAGACAGTGGAAGGTGTCCCTGCCCATGGCAGGGGGTGGGATGGGATGAGTTTTGAGGTCCCTTCCAACCCAAACCATTCCATGATTCTATGATCACCCCCAGCCTGGGCAGTGCTGTGGAATGAGGTTTCACATTAACAAGCTGGGTTAGTATTCCAGCAGAGAAAAGGAAAACACACACCTGCTGTACAGCCCTCGCTCTTCAGGGCATGGATAAGCCTCATAAGTGAATGGAAAACCCTTGAAACACACAGCCAACCCTAAAAACACACAGCCAACCCTAAAAACACACAGCTATGGTGTTCTAACTCAGCTAGGGGAAAAGGCAGACCTGTCCCTACCATGACTGATAATGAACAGTCATGTCTCTAGCTTATTCAAGGGCCTCAAAGAGTTTTATAGGGATAAATAAATCCAATTCTTTTAATCCCAGCCAGATCTCCCTGCACACACAGTGCCACACTGGGCTGTTTCTCCTGCACTGGCTGTGCTGTCCATACACAAGTCCCTTCCAGCATCTCCAGGTGTGGGATCACAATGTGAAATTCACTCAACATTTTAAAATTATATTGAGTTACTGCAAGGTCTAACAGAGTTCTGCAAAGCACTGGTTCTAACTCAACATTATTCAATTAGTCCATTTTGCTGATTACCATCTGGGTCACTGTTGTCAGGGTTACAGCTGGCTCAGTCCTCACCCACAGATCAGATTTGAAAATACACCTGGGGATATGGGGATATTAAAAAATAACAGACCTTCAGTGTAACATGATTTCAGACATTCCCACAGCTGCTTTGCTGATCCTGGAGTGAAGTTTAGCTCTTTAATTTGGACCATTTAAGTAAAGTAAAAACAAGAACCTGCTTTCATGTGATCTCTGCACTGACAGCAGACGTGTGAAGCCTGGGTAACTCCACCTGTCACACAGTTATCACACGCTGGTGTTCACACAAACCTCAGGATCAAAAGGGATCGTGTCTGCTTGTGCAAGAAACAGTCTCTGAGGGCTTGTGACACTTTGTGGAAACGTGGAGTACACACGGAGGAAAGTCACTGTGTTTGTGCTATTGCTGCGTGTAAACCTGCACGAGAAAGGAAGTGCAAGGATTTGCATTTGGAATGTTACTCCTTGTGAAGCTGGAATTGTGTGTCTGGCTGCATCTATAAAGCATGTGACCACAACAGCCTGGGTGTTGGAGACATTCAACACACATTATTCTGTTTGTAAGATCATAAAAATTAATGCAAGGGCAACAAGGTGGGACAAAGAAGAGAGTGAAGTGACTCATCTGGGTTTGGGGCCGTGCCACCGCATGCCCAGGTGGCACAGGGAGCGTGTGACTGTGCATTTGTGAAGGAGCAGCTAAAGAAGGTCAACTTGGGACAAGCCAGTTGCCAAAACAGGCTCCTCAAGAGGCCAGAGCTCCAGGTGAGAAGAGCACTGACATCACTCGTGGTTCAGGCGCAAACAATCCCACGTCACACGAGGGCAAAGGGTTTGCAGCTCGACTCCCATCACTCTCCAGCCTGTGGTCACAGCACCGAGTGCAGCCGCAGTGGGAGCACTGATTGTTTTGCTTCAGTGACAGAGAGAACTTCCAGACAAGTAATTTGTTTTCTAAAAAGGCTAAATCCTTATTTCTGCAGAGATGCAGCACTGGCCTGAAGTTCCCAAGGTCTGAGCAGAGCCATCAGTCACAGTCAGCTGGGTTTGCACGGCAGGAAAGGCAGCCCATACCTTTCAGAGACGAGCAGGGACACGGGGACAAACTGCTGACCTGGTAGAAAGGCAATTGCTCTAAACAAATGCATAATGGAAAGATGAAAACTGGCCCCTATTTCACTTTCAAGGAGAGAACCAGCCAGCTATTTCCTGCCCTAGGAGAGAACCTCTTTCACTGTCTGTAGGTGCCTGAGCCAAAGACCATAACTGGAGATACAGCAGGAATAATAAATGCCAATTAGGTGGCATTTTCCCAAGCATTCAGCGCTGCCTGACTGTGTTTTGGAACCGATTTGGTGTACAGCTGAACTGGACAAACACAGAGCATGTGTGAACTATCCCACCAATTAATTGCTCATTTCCTTCATCCCTGCCTGCTAGGAATTTACACCCCAGACAAAACTGGTCCTGTGCATGCAATGTACAATTAGGACAGAATTCCAGCTGATGTGAAAGTGCCACCTTTGCATCTGACTGGTGCCACTGGGGACCAGCCCATGGCATAAAGGACAGTGATCCAGAGGTACTCCAGTAATGCTTTGAGGAGGAATCTCAGGAACATGCCCCTTCAGGGCTGTGGATGGGGTGATAGAGCCAGCCGTGCCACGTCGTTCTGGGAACCAGTCTGCAAAGGGACAGCCCAGTTTCCCAAGGGCTTTGTGCCACAGAGGTGGCTTAAAATGTTAGGAAAGACCCAGAGATCGGTCAGTCTCCACGTGATCTCTCTCCAGAGCAAAAACGGAAATCACTTTATCCGCCACTGAGATGCAGCAAATTCCACCTTGGGTGGAATGTGACAGCTATTTAAGGATGATGCCACACAGCCTGAGATAGGAAGTGAAAGGAACTGTAACTCGTGCAAATCCAAGGGGAACAGAGATAGGAAGAATATTAGTCTGCAAATGGGAAGTCGTCCCAGATCACTGGTACTCAGACAGTCAGTTTTGCTTCCAACCAAGCGGCAGGGACTGATACCACCCCCTGTGACCATCCCCCTGTGCCAAGGACCTCATTAGAAGTACTTAATACACTGATGCTCTTATTGAGCACCAGCCTTTGCAGCACTTTTGGTTTGAGAAGTCCTACCCTCAATACTGATCAAACCCAACCTGCTTGGCTCGATAACAGCAGCTCCATTAAAAATCTGTCTCATGCACCAATTTTGCCTTTTTCTATCCCCCGTCACGAGCTCATCAGTAAACAGCTAAGCAACAACTTGATTAAAAATGTGAAAAAAAAGATTTGCTCCTCTACGGGAAGATTTAATGCAGAGCTGTTTTAAGCTCCTTCCCACAACAGGTTTTCACGACTTGTTGGTTGAAATCACTCACACGGAACGCTGTCTATCCAAACACAAGCTGTGCTGCCCAGTCCAATTTCTGGTCCTCCCACTGACACATCAACTTATCTCAGCATTCCAGCGTCTTCTCCATGGTTTTAATTCCTGCCAAAGATTTATGCAGCGGTGACTCGTGGTCAAATATCAACAAGCAGTTTACAAGCAACGTTTCAAAGAGATCCTTGGGGGAGGCAGGGATTTCGTTTTATGGCGTGAGTGTTTGATTTCTACCCTCTCAACATAAAGCCTTCAGGAAAAAAGACAATTACCAGATGTAGAACTGAAAGTGGAGTAGCTCAAAAGCTGTTAGACACAGCAAAATCTCCTAGTCACAAAAATCTGTAGTAACACAGAGTGAGGCAAGTAAGCACTGTCTCTGTGTACACAAACATCCTCTGAGGAGGGCACCTCATGCACTGATTTGGTTTTTTCACTGCTGTTGCCAAAGCCCCTTCACTCACTCGCTGTTCTGACCCTGTGTGACTAATGTACAACATTTTTGGGAGCCTTCAGGGCTCTCTATCAGATCCCTGTAGTAAACCAGTCTCACTCTGAGCACAGAATTTAGTGAGACGTGCTGGAATGTAATGTTTTCGAGACCAGCATTCCAAGGGCTGACATTGCCCTGATAACAATAAAAGAAATCATGTGCACATTGGGTTTTGTCTCCTCCTTTGAAATGCAATCCTGGGGCTGTGCGTAAAGAAGCAATTTGTATTTGAAAAAGTTCTTTCTTCTAATTCCTGCTTCTTTCTCTCTCCACTTTCCTCTCTTCCTAAACGTGCTCCTCCACAGCACCTCTGCTTCCACTGAAAAGTGTTCCTCCCTCCTCTCATCCATTCAGCCCATCACAATCCACATTTATGGCCGTCTGGACACAATGAAATTCCACTTCTCTGGTACATAAATAATCACTTCTCGTGTAATCTCAGGATTATTCCTTTCAAAGGGAGGGAAATAAATTTAACGAATTTTTATAAATGCTGGCATTTTAAAAATAAATGAATGGGGTGCAACAGGACTTTATTAAAATACAAAGAGATTAACAAGGTCTCACTCCCTTCAATTATTAACGATGTACTTGTTCTCCAGAAAAGTACCCATGAAAATTTAAAACAGATGAAAATGGTTGTTCACTTAAAACTGCTCCGTTAATCTGTGAGGAATGTTTTATTCAAAGGCATTAAATGAATCCTGCAAGGTTTGATATGCCATAATCCATCATTCATGTGGCACAAACATGGGGATCGATGAAATGTTGTGTCAGGAGGGGAGGTGAACATGGCATCTTCGGAGGATTTCTGCACAGAAGCCTTGTTTCAATTCATGGGATGGCCAAAATCAATATTAAGGCATAGATTTTACAAACTGGATGCCTTTTTGTTTTTCCATCTATAACTCTGCGGGCTCAGCTCGCAGCCAGGGGCTGCAGCGGCTTGAGCCGAGAGGAGAAAACTGTGCCTCAAAAGCTTTGGCATAAATTTCCACCAAGGCAAAGCGACAGCTTTTGGCAGTGAGTTTAGGGATGGCCAAATCACTGGGGGGTTTGATAATCACTACAAAGTGAGCCTGCAAGGAAGTCTGGATGTGGTTTATAGGTTGCATTGGATTTCTCTCCAGAAACAAGCTCTAAGGAAGATTAAAAGCTCCAGCCCAGGTAACCTTGCAAGTCACAAGTAGCAGGAACCAAGTTGGTTTAGAGCTTGAACCGCCTTGTTTTTATTGTTTTGTGTTTGCATCACAGTAGGGGCAAAAGAGAACTGTATGACACTGAGGCCATCGGAGCACATGGATGTTCCTTTTGTTCTGAGGAAAAAAACACCAGAAAAGAGGGAAAAGAGAGGGAGTCCAGTGTAAAAGGGAAGTGTTTTGCTCACGGTGCCCATTGTACCAGCTAAGCTTTGAGCACAAGGGGTTCTTTTACCCAGCGTGGTTATTGTTGGGTTTATTTGAACAAAAGAATTCTTGTAAAAGACCGTTTCCTTCTGGGGCAGGATGTAAATGCATGATGTTCACAAAAGATGTGGCCGGGGACCAGAGCAAACCCAGCGACTCGGAGGGAAACATTCCCTGGGTTTCTCACCTGCTTCCTCTCCGTGTTTCTGCAATTACTGTGCGCTCAGGTGAGATTAGGGAAGCCCAGGACTGCTGATCTAAGCACACAGATTAGTCTTATCTCTCAAGGATAAGGCTACTCAGCTCATGATAGTGTGTTATCTGGATCCCTAATGAGCAGAGATGTAAGGGAGAATCACCAGGCTGCAGTGAGGAGCCAAAGTGAATTATAAGTAGGGGCTGTGACTCTGTTTAGATTGTTCCATGGTCTGGGAATAATTCCCATCAGGGCAAGGGCAAAGCCACACTTTGAGCCACTGCAGCCAGGGTTCAGCCTGACTTAGGCTAAGCCCAGGAGATGGAGAATGAAAGTGTGAGGAGACAGGAGCTCTTTATTTAAAAATCAGGAACACTGAAACCCAGACAAGATGCAAGAAAGGACCATTTCTGTTCACACCTCCCTGGAGCTAGCGATGAAAACAAGAACTGTTATGTCAAACTGCCTTGAAAGCTGCTGAAGGAACCAGGAAAGAGGATGATAAGCCATTCTATGATTCTGTAATAAGAACAGTTTTGTGTTTTTCTGACCTGCCCTGCAGTGGTTTGCTGGGTGAAACAAGGGCCTGGCCAATCTGACCTTCCCCATCCTGCCAAAGCATTTCACAGCTCTCTATACCTCAGCTCCTGGAATAATTCCTTCCTGGTGCAGAACAGCCCAGATACATGGCTTAAGTGCAAAAGCCAGGGAATTATTTCCAGGGAAGGAGCAGATTCTTTTCCAGCTTCTCTGATCCAGTATTGAAACTGCTGCCAAGGCTCCAAATCGTTCTGTGTAGAGGCTGTGAACTGTCTGCCCTCCTACAGATCCGGGCAGAGCAGCAACGTGGAGAACTGCTAAAAGTGCCCGGAGTTTTTAAGTGTCTGTAGCAGCATCTTTGCTTGATTAAAGAAGCGTTCACGTTAATCATATCTCGTGCTTAATGAACTAACATAAATTGCATCAAGCAGTGACTCTTTTATGTAAGGTGCTTATTGATGATACAAACCTCTGCAAGAGGAAATAGAGCCAAAGGTCCCTCTCAGGCACCCCTGTCCTTCTCCTGAGTCACAGGGCTCGGGAGGGGAAAATTAACACACTGTTCCGAAGCCAGCACGGAAATTACTGAGTGCCACACACCTTCTGGTGAGGGGAGAGGCACAAGCGTGCAGGAAATCAGAGAAAAATACAGACAAGAACAGTGTAAACAATGCAAAAATACCCATTTTATCAGCTCTTCTTCATTCAGGCAGTGAATCCTCGCTCTAGTGAGGGGGTTACCTTGTAATGAAGGAGCTTCAACCAACTCGTGAGTCTTGGTTTTTATCCTGACCTTTCATCATTCCTGGTATATTCATTGCCAGCCTATTCCTGGCTCTGTTTCTGACTCACAGCATGAATTTGGATACATTTATTTCGCTTTCTCCATACCTCGGCTTCCTTTCAGTAACATTTAACAAGCTGAAATCACTGATATGAGAGCAGGACTTTGAAATTCCTGGATAAAAGTAAGAGACCAGCTTCTGCTGTAAAAGATGACCAAATTTGTGAATGAATAAACCCAGGGTCAGATAACACATTGCAAATATATTTGTAAGAGATAATGGAGCATTTATTTATAGAGCCATCAGAAAGCCAGACCTGGTCTTCTTGTAAATGGAAGCAACAGTCCATTTCTTTGGGCTCTGGGCCAGTTCATACAAAGGCTGACACGTTATTAAAGCCAGAATAGGTCTATTTTACATTTCTCAAGGCAGGCTTTTTCATTACCATATGTTTCTGCTTCTCCATCTAGCTTTTTTTCTTTTTTTCTTTTTTTTTTTTTTTCAGCAATGATCAGATATGGTTCTGCAATTTATTACTGAGTTCATCAGCTACAGAATCTGGTCCTGAAAGGATGAGGGAGAATTTCTCATGCTTTTAGTTTCCTTTACACTGGCTTTTCTTGTCATTTTTTTTTTGCTCTGGTGCCCTGGACATTGGTTGCAGACCAGGTTTTTGCTTGTTTGTTTTTCCCCTGGCAAGGAACCACCTGGTTCTCCGAGACCTGACTATGTGAACCAGTTCAGTGAAACGTAAGGACCTGCAAGGTCTGACCAGCTGAATTTATTCTCCTAAATGAATGCTCGGTGCTCAGAGCAGCTAAGAATCCTCAGTCCCCGGTCTGCTGCTGCGGATCTGCCTAAAAACAATTGCCTGAGGACATTCTGGCTCTCATGTTTGCCTCCGGATCAAAAGCATCCAGTGGGCAAGGATTATCAATAAACACCAAGCTGCAGTGCTTTGTTTGCTCTCTCTTTATCAATTTTTTCTGCTTTTGCTGATGGAATTGCTTTGGTAAGTAGCAGTAAGTCCATTAGGCACACATGACACTCTTATCCCCAGTATCTTCTTTGCCTGGACATGTGAGAAGTGGCAGGATGCTACGAGATTTTGCCTTTGGCTTGGAGGGATGAGGTGGAGCCTCGTGGAGCACTTTCCTTTCCTTTCCTTTCCTTGCACGTCACCAGTTTGTATTTGCTTAGTGCTGGAGCACCTTCCCTAACTCCTGGGTGCAGGACAGCCCCACTGCCCCACTTTGGTGCCATCTGTGACAGGAAAATACAACGGTCCAGCCCCCATGAAAAGAACCTTTAGTGAGTGAGAACCCAGCAATCCAACCTCACGGTCAAAACACCTCAATGGCCAGGGAAAAGGGGACAAGGGGAAGAGCTTTTCCACAGTTCATGGTTGCAGGGCGGAGCTGAAAGCACCTGCAGGGCTGAGCTACAAAGGAGGAAGGTTCACGACTCCTTTCAGGTGGGAATGGAGCACTCACAAGCAACTTGCTCCTGGAGCTGTTGCGGGTTTGCCCAAGTCCCCGTAATTTCCCAGGCACTGTTGCTGCAGTGCAACTCTTTCAGCTGGTCAAGGGCTGCGAAACAGCCTGAGGGCAACACACCGTGGTCCCTCGGTTTGCTGCAGGGAGGATTTTTTTCCGTGTTACCTTCTTATCAAAATAAAAAAGAGTGATGCTACACAATATTCCCAGATTTAGGGAGTCTGCCTGCCGATTCAGCTCAGCCTAAGCCAATCCAACCTAGCCATCCATATGCAAAGATATTCAGGAACCCACTCAAGAGCCGGAAAGTGAGAAAGTAATAATTTTCTGACCTGCAAAGATGTTGCTGTGAACAAGGTTAACTGAAAGGATTCATCTTCGCCGAGCAAGGTTTTACTCCCGAGGTTTTCAAGGCTGAGGACTGGGCTGCCTGGACACTGCATCATTTTTATCATGGCACTTCTTCATTTTTCGTTTTACTAGGAGCACTTGCCTCTTTTCCCTCCCTCTCTTTTAATTTTCAACCTTTTTTGTAAGTGGCCCTGATTTATTTGGCCTCTCTCCTTCCCTTCCTCTCTGTTTAACACTCCATAGGAAGAGAAAATTGAAAGTAATGGGGCTGCTTCTACCCTGGGCAGGAGGGTTGTGCAGGCAAAATTGGTGATTTGGAAGAGCTCAGATGCCTTGGTAACAGAGGCCACAAAGGCATTCAGAGGGATCTCATAGCTGTCACTCGATTTTCACTCCCTGTTCCGTGCACCGCCTTTGGCAAGGGCTGCCTTGGAATTTTCAGTTCAGGCAACCCCAATTTTACGTGCTCATGGTTGTGTTTGTTGCTGCAGGATCGCACGCATTCAAATTATCGGGCACTGCAATAATCATAAGGCTTAATTTTCTTCCAAATGAGCAAAACTGACAACCTGATAAAAATCCAGTGAGTTCCATAGGAACGGATGTTCTTCAGAATGAAATCTAAAGGGTAAATTCCACGTAGCCTGGGATTCCACTGGGAGCTCAGGCACAGCTCCTGTGGGCACGAGCACCTTTCGTCCTGGATGAAACCCCTCACAGACCTTAAAGGCTTTTACTGCTTTTTACTTGCACAGGAAGGGTATGAGAATGACTGCAAAGGAACTAAAACGACTCAAAAAGGAGAGCAGATCCTACCTCAAACTATTAGTTCTGAACCCTTGGCTGATTAGAGAGTTCGACTATTTAACCCCTTCCAGTTTCACTAGTCCTCACTCAAACCAGATTCTCTGCTGAGGATGCAATGAATTACAGTATTGCCAATACTATTTCTTAGTCCTAGTCATCAGGACCGGCATTATTGGCTGCCTGACTGCTCCAAGTGCTCCAAGAGCATTCTGATAACAAACCGAGTTTTAAAAGTTAAATTTCAAAGAGGTTTGCAAGTAGAACGGTAACTGGTTTTAAAAGTAATTTGCCTTGAGTTAACTTGCCCACTCCCCACATTTTCCTCGGGACCTTCCCTCGGGTTCCCCCAGCCCTTCCCTTTGGAAATGCTTTTCCTATCAGGTCTGGCAGTGTTCCTGTGCCTGATACCTGAATCCCTCTGGGTTTGTTTTATTGTATTTATTGCTTTAGCAGCTCCACAGCACCTGAGCTGGAGCCCCATCCCTGTCTCACATCCCTCCATCCCCTGGGAGGGATGACCCAAACTCGGTATAAATGCACAGCACCCTGGGGATTTTACACCTCCTCTGTACTTTGGACAAGAGAGAGTTAAAAACGCAGGGCTGCAATTCCAGCCTTGCATGTCTGCCATTGGAACAGATTCACTGCTTGGGATAATTCCTCGGAATCGCACAGCACTAACCCAGGGATGAACCCAGCCTACAAACCATATGATGCCACGCTCTGTAAATCCCCCCTCGTGTTTCTTGCTCTGGCTCCACAATATTTATTGCCTGGGCCAGTGGAGCAAGGAGCGCTGTCACATGTTCCTGACACAAATGTGCTGTCGGAATGGGAGCTCAAATATTAGCAGCTTTTAGCTGAAAGGGGAGGGAAGGCTCCGTTTGCAGGACAGAAGGCATAATATTGAAATGATCCATCCCAGCTGATGTACCCAGATGGCTTTATGAATGAGGGGGACAGGAAATGGATTGCCCAGTTCACCACATTTAAAGAAACGAAGCTGAGAAGCAAATCCTTGTGCTAGTGGGTGCTGGTTCCCGAGGATCAGGAGATGCACCTGCTCTGCTGCTTGGAAGCAAAGTGAAACAAAAATTAAAACCGAGGGTTGTACAAAAGACTTCCTCATTTTTTTGATCACAGCACAGCACACCTCTGATGAGGTTCTATGTTCTCATCGTGTTCTGGTGAACAAGACAAAGACCAAGAAGGGACAGACAAAGAAAGAAAGAGTTAATCTTCAACATCTGAACCAAGCCAGGCAGTGGGCTGACCTCAGCAGAGGGCAGGCACTGGTCATGCACCCTGGTATCCAGCTGACGTTTTCATGCATTCTCATTTTCTTGAAGGGACTCCAGAGAGCTGATAAAATGCTTTGAGATCCCTCTGGATGAAAACTGCTATGGAACCCTGGCAAAACTGTCATTACTGCCTTGTCATGCTTTATGTGTTTTTTAAGTAATTTCCTACTAAGGGCTCTGGTATTAAATAAAATTATACTAAGCACCATCGCAGGGTCACTCTATATATTTAATTCTTCACATTAAAATTCTTCATCTGCCATGTCTGTTGATTGGTTTGTCTGTTCAATTAGTTACAATGGCTGTATGAGCTGGGATTCTGTTGTCTGTCAGCGTGACAAATTAGCATATCCATAATGCAAACGACAACCTCTCCTCTTTTAGGACACCCATCACACACAAATGTTAAGTGACAGACCCCACAATTACATGGCAATTGCTGTCTCCCCACTCCCGAGTTCCTGTTCTACATCCTTCTGTCTTGAACTATGTCAAAGAAATGTCTACAAATTGATTTCAGGTTGAAAATCTGCTCTGGCTGATACAACTACAGAACATTTTCAGCTCCCTCTCAGACTTCATTAAAGTTCAGTGCATCACAGGTCACAGCCAGCTTAGGAATTGGGCTCTGCTGTACTCCTGGAGCGTGGCTATCAGCCCAAATCTTCTTGCTGGCACTGGCCAGGGTTCAGAAGCAAATACAGGAGAATAATAGCAGGAAATTACTGAATAATCGGAGCACGGGATAAGCATCTTCCTCAGCGCTGCCGTTGGGATGCTGGCTGATAACCCGAGGCACAGCGCTGATAGGGTGACAATAAACTCTGGAAGAAGCCCTATTCCCTCCACAGGGAGCAATGAACTGTCTGCCAGGACTCTGGAAGAGCACGACGTGTGGATAGCATCTCCAATCCACTACTGGCTACCTCGGAGGGAGAGCTGCTCTCCAGTGGAACTGGGAATTGTTAAGCTCGGTATTATTGTCATCATTTATCTAGCAAGGGAAAAGAATGACTCAGTGGAGAGGGAGCCCTACCACAGGGATCCCCTCTGGCTTGAAATCACACACATCCATCAGCTGGGCTTCCTCTTGGCTTGGCACCTTGTGGTTCCATGGGGAGCTGGGAATTGTGAGAGCTGGTAAAGGCACTGGGTTTCATCTCTGCACACCTCCAAAAGTGAGGGCAATGCTTATCTTGGTCACAGGACCTCGATGAGGATCCTTTATTTAGCTAAATAATTAGCACTAGATCTTTCTTGCAGCACAGAGTTCCACAGCTGGGTAAGTCTTAGGTTATTATTTCCATCACTTGAGATCGTGAGCGCTGTGAGACTAAACCTCTTGTGCTGATTGCAGTCAGCTCAGTGGGGGGACAATGCTGACACTGTCCCCGTGCCCAGCTCTGTTATTGCTCCTGCTCCTCAGGTGTTCCTCTGTTCCTGCTCCTGCTCCTCAGGTGTTGCCCTGCTCCTCAGTTTTCCCCTGCTCCTGCCTTCAGTGTCCCTCTATTCCTGCTCACTCCTGCCTGGCTGCTCCCGGAGCCTTTTCTCCTTTACTACATTAAGCACTAAAGGAAAGAAAGAGCTATTTGCACGTTTCCATGTTGTCTGAGCTGGCTGAATTCCCCCAGCATGGAGCTGTGTGTGTGCAGATGCCTCTGCTTCCCCAGGGTTCCCTTCAGTGACTGCTCTCGGTGCTTCTCTAGCACAGAGCCAAGGATTATTCCAGTGGAATTACAAGGGACGAGGCAACTCCGTCTCTGCAGAGAAAACAATTTCACAGAAGACTACACCAGGTTAGGATGGGAAGCAGGGACACAAAGGCAGTGACAAAGCAGCTGATCACTCTTTGGCTTGCCAAGATGAAGAGCCAATTAGGCTAAACCAGCATCCAGAGTATAAATACATATATTTTTTTAAGGGACAGAAAGGCATGGAAGCGTGAGGTGATTTGATTCCACATAAGTTTCTTTGCCAGCTTAATTACCATTGCGTTCCCATCCATCCCCTCCCCGGGCACCTTATTCTAATGTTGCTTTCCACTGGTCCCACAGAAAGGTTATTCTGCTCAGATGATGAAAGATGGGAGGTAACCCCAAGGACAGGACTCACAGGACATGGTACACAAGTACCTGGGGGAGCAGGAACTGCTACTAATTCCACAGCCAGTTTTGGACAAAAATGCACATTCTTTGTGCTTAAGGAGCCTACTGACAGAAGGGATGGGTTTTGCTGTGGTTTTGTAGACTTGAGATCAGCAGGAAACCAAACTAACACAGGTGGGAAACAAACAGCTGGGCAAGAAGTGTCAGGTATTTGACCAGTGCAGATATAATCCTTCTGAAATATCTTGCTTTTAGAGCACTACTTAAAGCACAAGTTTGGAAAAATCTCTTTTTGATGGATTTGCCACTTGAGACATGCGTGATAGAGGCAGTTTAAATAGAGGTGCAAGTGCCAACCATTTCTTTTGACCTCAGGTAGCATCGGTGGTGCAGAGGGCCCAAGGCAGAGCCTGTAGCTCTGAGCCATCACCCAAAGCCTGTGCTCAGCAACGAGGGGTCTCTCATTTATGCTTTGGGAATTCAGGTTATCTGCAGCCTTCATTCATCCTCCAGAAAGTTCCCGAAGCAAAACTCTAATCCTAGGCCAGCATCCAGCTGCACAACAAGCAGGATGCATCAGCCTGGTCAGGGACAGGCACAGAGCACAGCCTGGTGATGCTGCAGATGGTAAATGGGTGTTTCACAAGTCTCAGCCTCCTCAAACCTGACACAGAGCGACATTTCGACTGCCTGTGCACACTTAGCCTGATTTCTTTAAGTAGCTAATGAAGACAACTAGAAACACCCAGAGATTAAATTCTCAGCACCCACTAAAGGCTGAAAGAAACCTCAAGTGAATAAAGCCCCTCAGTGTTGGAAGGGGCACATGGGGAACAATTCAAGTGAAATCAACGAAGTGTGAAATACATACACAAAATAAATCAATATTTCTGTATATTTTTTCTCTCTTCTTCCTTTCTTTCTTTTATCTTATGAAGTGAAATACATTTGGAGAAGCACCTCACTTCCCTGGGGTTCCCACTGGTTCCCACTGCAATGATGTGCAGCTGGAACACATTCCTTGAGTGTGTCTACAGAGCAGAAATTAAAGCTTTGAGATGGAAAACCACATGACAGCTGATGACCTACAACAACAGAGAGAGCTCAGGAAATGGAAAATGTGCAGGGACCTTTGGGAAATCTGTTTTCTTCCTGTATTGCTTGTACTGTACCCTGCCCAGGGAGACTGATCTCAGATCCACTCTGTTCTAGAAAGGGAAGGCAATGCAACCTAGGGGACACTGTGCTATTTTATATCGTGCAGAAAAGCTCTTTGCTCACCTCTGTCAGGGCCTGTTTGACTCGTGCAAGTTAAACCCTCCTCAGATTTTCCATTTGGAAAATGAACATAATGATCCTGACCTTTCCAAGGGTGTTCACAGTAGGTGGACAGAAGGGGCAATCTAAAGCCTTGATCTCACTGCTGTAATACAAATAATGGCAGCAACAACAAGGCAGTCTGTTTTCCCCCCTCCCTGACCTTTCTCCCACACACCTTTCATGCCACACTCCCTGTTCTCAGCTCCTGCAGCTCGTCACATCCTAGCCAGGGACACCGACAGCAAAAATAAAACACTTCAACACACGCCATCTCTCTCTGCTCTCCCTTCCCACCATCCTTTCGCTGCAGGAGGGGATGATCAATATTTGGAAGGTGCATCTCCACCTCCCTGCCTGAGCTGTGCCGTTCCCTGGCAGAGGGAAGGCTGTGCTGAGGCTCCAGCACACCATCGCTCAGGGCTGTGATTGATGGGCATTCTGCTGGGCACTGGGAGAAGATTGGTTTCTGGGGCTGATTGATAAAGTCTATCATGCAGCATGAAACAGCTGGGAACAAAAATAATGGGCCATCTGATTCTTTCCAGCAGTGAATATTTAGTGAGAAAAGCTTAAGGGTTGGTTTGTTTGGGGTTTTGTTTTTTTTTTTCCTGGTTAATTTGTAATTATAGAAACTTGGGGTTAGATGTGAATGGCACAAAGTCTTCCCTTCGTTAAGCAAGGTTGTCTGCCTGGTTAATTAAGGCAAAGGAACATTTATGGGGTATCACGGGAAGCCACAATCACCCCTGCTGGAGTGATGGGTGGACTGCTCAGCCAGTCCTGCTCGGCAAAAGGAGCATCCAGGCAAAGGAGCTCACATTCCCTGGTAGCAAAATTGAATTAATGACTGGATGGGAGACAGATAATGCTGGGATTGAGGTTTTACAGTGTTTTCATGTATATTTCATAGACCTGTTTGCTTTTTGATGTTCAAAGCTCTTTGATTATTCTTTTTAATCCTTCTTCTGGAAGCTCTTAAGTGTCAGCTGCAGCCCCCGTTTCAGCTGGTGGGCTGGAACAGGTGAGCTCTTCTTCCACAGCCACACACACGAACCAGGGGACAACAGAGGATCTTTAGGCATCGTTTAAATTTGTGACAGCAGTTCTTGGATCTGTCACTGGAGTCACCCCGAGTGTCTGCTGGGAGGGACTGGTGAGGGACTGGAAGGACTGGTCACTTCTTGGAGCTGAGGAATGTAAACCAGCCCAGAGGAAACTTGCCAATGTTGTTCTCTATTTCAAATTTCCTTGCATTATATAAAATTATGCAAAGAGATTCTAACAGTACAATGCAATCAATATTCCCTGTGTAGCATTACAAGGGACTGCTCACCTGAAAGTGCCACCTCAAAGGTCTTCAATTGCTCCATTAATCCCCACTTTACACTCAGACATGAACTTGGCAATTAGGAGTGGAAACAGAATTTCCACGTTCACCCGGACAGGGTGAACTCAGAGCAAAGAGGAACTCAGCAGCTGTGCTTCACTCAGCTTCAGAGATGGAAAAGCAGGAAGAATTACCAAAATCAACAAGAAACTAATCTCTTTAATCCTGGAAATTTCTTTTTTTAAACAAGTTTAAATAATTGATACACTGTCAGAAGCAGCCTGAATCCATGGAGGGGAGATTAATATTACATGAGAATGCTTCTCCCTCTCTGGATGGGAAAGTCATAAAACAAGTCCTTTGCACACTACAATTGGCCTGAGGTGGGTAAAAGGTTGGTGAACTTGTTCTGGATTTTGGACACAATCTGACCAGTGGTGTGGTGAGGAGGGAGGAGATTTCCTGACTCTGCCAGCTTTGTTCTTACAGGAGAAAGAAACCAGGAAATATTGGAAACAACAGGAGAGAGGAAAGAACTGTCTGCAAATCTATATTGTGTGACCCTGAGCTCTATGGGCTCTCAGGCTTGGCAGTGTCCCCTGTGCCCCCTGTCCTGCTCTGCTCCACTTCCAGCGGACAAGTTTTTGCTTCCCTGCTCAGCCTTTTGCCATGATTTGGGGTGAGACATAAACACACCCCACAGTGGCATCACCCTGTCCCAAACCTATCGGTCACAAATCTGTTGATGGTGGCATTTCCAGCCAGGCAGGGACAGTCGAAGCCCAGGGAAACCGTGGGAGTTCCCCAGGGCTGATTCCTTCTCCAGGATGCGGTGTGGCTCCCTGAAACCAGGCAGATCTCAGGGAATGCTGTGCACTAACCTTGCCTGGGGCAAGGCTGCCAACATGTGCAGCCACTAATGCAAACCGGCATTTCCAGGGGAAAGGGGAGACAACACAGGCAGAGCGTGTTCCACCCTGCTAACGCTTCAGTTCTTCACTCCTGTTAATTCCAATTAAGGAAGGCCTTTCTGTCCATACCTACAAAGGTGTTTAGATGCTCAGATGCTGCTGAATTCAGCATCACTTTGTCACCTTTGCAAGTCTAGGTCTTGAGCCTTTTTCCTGTGACATCATGCAACGTGCTTAATGCTGAGAAGGTCACGGTTCATATCAAAGCTGCTACGTTGCTCACCCTTTTATCAGTCATGACACGGCTCTGTCTTCATATATGGGCCTCATCACTGCAGTGTCTGAAGCTTTTCATGTCACTTAAAAGCCAGCAGCTCTGCCTTTGTCTCACTCTTATCTCCCATTCAGAAGAGGGATCATTATCTTCAATATACCTATAAAAATAATACTGTGACATTACTCAGGAAAAAAGGCAGGCTCTGTGACAGGTAGCAATGCCAGGTCACACCAGAAGTTACAAAACTCAGAAATAAAAGGAAAGAAGTTTATATCACTGAAAAATGCCAGGCTGACACTCAGGAGATGTGCTGGAGCAGTGCCGTGGAGCCTTGTGTCAGGGAGTGGGACTGTTCCAAGGGTAACGCTCCCCTTAGTATTTAATGTAAATAGGCAGGGCTTTATTAACCTGCCCCCTGAGGTACCTAATAGGGATCATCTCAGAGAAGAGAAGCAATAAGGAAATGAAGAACAACTTACTCTGTTATAGATGCATGATGATGATCAATACTACTTTGCACTAAAACGGCAGCTGGCATCCAAAAATCTCAAAAAAAAAATAATAAAAGCAGTAAGAATTCATTCATCAACAGCCTCATCTTTAGAGGTACTTCAGCATTATTAAATGCTTTGTTCAGCCGGGGGACTTTTTGGGCTACAGGGAGAAGACAAGAGTCGCCCAAAGACAGAGCTCCAAATTCCTGTGCTCAGCCTCATGGCTGTGACCAATCTGAATCCTGCCTCTCAAACAGGACGTCTCTTGGGCTGGGCAGCAACATCAGAGAGTGCCTTTAAAAGCACAGAAGGCACATGGCATGGACAGGGCAATGCCAGGGCTGTCGGAGTGACCTGGCAAGCTCCCAGCTCAGACAGGGCACACAGAACCTGCTGCAGGTAAGAGAGACTGGGGAAGTCACCGGAACGTTGGCGAGAGCCTTAAATTCTCCAGGAGCTGCTGAGCAACTGCTTTGGGTGCAGCTCTGAGAGCCCACCTGACACACACTCATCGGACAGACCATTCCCACGGGCGGCAGGGACACGAGAGGATGCTTGGCCCTGGGTTGAGAACATTATTGCTATTTCCTGGTCATCAACACCTCGAGTGGCCTCCTACAAGCTGAAATACTGCAGAAAAATGTGAAAGGGGTCAGGAAGAGGGCACAAGTTCACCGCAAAAAATTTTGCACCCAGGGACCGATTGTTTATGGGATGTCTTAGAGACACAAGGGCTTGTGTTGGAGACACATTGTCTGCCCGAGTCTCTCTCTTATACACTGACAGTGCACACTTCAGACTGAAGATCAGCTTAAATGCTGAAATAGCTCTTCTGGGACATATTTTTGACTGCAGAGTTTCCAGTGCTTACAGATGTACTGTCTCTGGCAATATTTGGTGCTTTTTGTAAAAAGCCTGAGTTCCCAGAGTCATTAGATCACCTGAGAAGCTCAGCTTTGAGGCAGCACAGCTTACAGACACAAACTCGGGAGATTTAAAGCTCTGCAGGTAAATACCAAAGCCCTGGCTGCCTCTTCATCGTCTCTTTGGGTTTTTTTTAGGTTTAGTGTTAATGGGATCAGATAAAAAGCCTGACTCACGATTCTTCAACACTTCAGGTTAGGGGATGCAAAGGTCCTTCTCGCATTCTGGCACGTGCTCGTTAATTGCATTGATTAATTGCAGCTCATGAGTGTCAGGCAGGGAAAGACTTTGAAGAAACCATGGCTTTACTCGTTTGCAGCTGAAAGTGGATGTCTGGCTGTCCTGAAGTAGCACTGAAGGCACACACACTGAAAATTCTGCAACTCTGAGAGGAGAATAATTGCCTGCTCTCTCAGTACTAATATATTTTTGGTTTCTGGTTGGCTGCATTTGCATCTGGCTTCGCAGACTGCCTTCCCCTGAAGCGCCTTTATCGGATTTGCTTGGTCTCATGACTTACTGCATTTTTTAAACTAAGTTCTAAATAACTAAAATAAGCCTCGGGATGGCTGAGTTTGCTGGAGCAAACCAAGGTACAGACAGGAGCGTGGGGTAGATCCAGACAGCCCAGGTGTGACATGAAGAACCTGGAATACACTCCTGGCTGAGAGAAACATCACTGCAAGTGTTGGAGCTGCTCTTCCCTTCCTCGCAGACCAGCAACAGAGCCTTGAGCACAACCAGAGCCCACGGCACAAACACTATAAATAACAGTAATGGGGCCACTGCTGGTGACATCAGAGTGGAAATTAGTGAGACTGGCAATGGCAAAGCAGCAGCAAACCGAAATATTTTCACCCCAGTGCTTTCTGGAAATGGTCTTTTATCTCAGAGGCTGAGTCAGAGGCAAGTAAGGGGGCAGATGAGTCGCCCCCACTCAGCCTGCTCTTGTGAGGCTGTCACTTCTGTCTCCCTGCGGGATAGGAGGAATTTCTGGGAGCCTGTTCTGACCCCCCACCTCACACTGCAGCAGTTTTCCTTTGATGACAATGTACATACTCAGAAAAAAAGTGGTTTCTGTGGGTATTTTTCGCTAGACTGAGTCACACTGTGGGGTGTGCAGGAAGGAAACAGTGCCAGGCTTTAACAAATGCAGTGTCACGACACTCCCTAAATGACATCTCCTCAATATAGCAGGCACTGCAGTGCCTCCACAGAGCCCCATTTCTGCATTTCCCACAGCATCTCCTGGGAAGGGACCATCCTCATTGTTGCTCTGTGCTGCTCCCAAAGCAGGACATCCTATCCTGCACCTTCTGGTGGAGCCAGAACAACCTGTTCAGGACTTCTCAGCAAACTCCTCCAACAAAATCTCTAGCAACAAAAGCATTTTACTGCCAAGGTGTCATTCTGCTGGGATTAAACCCACTCCCATCCTTTGGATGGGTCCTCCTGAATGATATAGCCTGTGTAATAAAAGAGTCTGTTAATTTTACAGCTGGAGTTTAAGTATGAATTGTGTAAGAAAGCTCTTGGAAGCGAACCAGACTTCAGTGAAGTGGCCATGAGCGCCTCCAGCACAGCCATGAAACAGCCAGAGAGCACAGAGAGTGCACATTGGGCAAGGAATGCTGCAATACAGAGCTCACTTCTGCACTGCCACGAGGTGACGGGGATGCAGGCTTGGTTGGTCAAGGCAGACCGACGTGGACAGGAGGATGGGGGCTAAGGGTGACAGCACTTGAGCCAGCAGCTCATTTTCCAGGGTCTCAGGCAGGTTTCTGCTGACTGTACTGAGGGCTGTGCTGCTGCAGCTTGGATTTTTTTTTTTTTGGTGCCCAAGCTCTCCAGCACAAAGATAGCTCGAGTACATCCAGATGTGCTGCAGACACAGACCCCAGCTGCAGTATCAGCATGGCTTTTAATAGCCCTGTCAGGAAGACAGAAGTGCTGACATGTAACTCCCTCAGTCATCTGAGCTCCTCTGGGTGAGGTGATTTGCATCTCCTGAGTCTGATACTGGTTCTTATGTCAGGCTGCCAGAACAGGCCAAGAACTGGCGCTCACAGCCACACCACACTCAGGTCAACCACACAAAAATGTGCTGCTTCTATAATGGCACAGCAACAGCAGAGAGTGGAAATCCTCATTACCAGCCACACAGTGGCATCCCAAACAGGAGAGTGCCTGGCTCGAGATGGCAGAAGCCACATTCATGCCCTGTGTTCCCCTTGCAAAACTGCTCTGTAATGCCTCCAAAAGCAGCAGGAAAAGACATGGGAATCCTGCAGACCACTGTTTCTAATGACCCAGCGAATCCCAAGGCACTTTGTGAAAATAAACGGCCAAGGGTTAATCGGCGACAGGTCCATTAATTGAATCAGCCATCAATCCTTTCTCTGGAAAGCTTTCATTGTTTTCAGAGGCAACCTCAGCCTTTTGCAAAGCCACAATCCAAACTCTCCCCTTTCTTGGGCAGACTGACGTTGTTTGTGCTGCTTGTTCCTGACTCTTCTCTTCCTCGGCCCTTCCTGCCGCAGTTCAGGTTGCTTGGGCACACCCTGGCAGAGCAGGAGAGTGAACATTCACCAGTGGCTGGCTCCGACCTTTCCTCTCAGCTGCTCACAACAGTTGTCGAGCTGTTTGCTCGAGTCCCTGACAAGACATCCTGCCCTTTTCTCCAGCCTGAGCCTGGGTCATCGGGGATGAAACTCCTGTCTGCAGACAAAAGCCTGTTATTTTATGTCCTGAGAGAGAAGGTGACAGCACGGAATGCAACATCAGCAGAGCCTGATACGCCGCTGGTGAAGGCCTGGGAGGTGTCAGGGATGTCTGATGGCAAAGAAACCACAGCTCAGGACTTGGCATGACAAAAAGATGGCAAGGGGAGAGAGCTGTGAGGTTACTGTGCCAGCAGGAATAAATTAGGAAGCACCAATTAAAAGTTATCAACCTGTCGTCTTATTCTTTTAATATCCTGTCTGGAACACTTGACTTGACTTGAGGGGTTACTCCACCTTATATTTGTAAATATAATCCCTGTCTTGGAGAGACTCCCTTCCCATAAAACTAGGTAGGTAATGTTAGAAAAAGAGAAAGAGGCACAGGAAAATCAATGATTTTCCAGCAGGTCGAGAATAAAACCTGTCCCCGTGGTCACTGCTGTCTTCCCCCTGCTCTGGAGAGTGATCAGGGCACCAGGAACAACAAAGGGTTACTCTTCTTTCAGATGGATTCCAACTTTTTTCAAGTTTGAAGCAGAGACAGAACATACAAATACACTCTCATTTCCAGGAACGTTCAGACAAGGATTTGGATCCAAATGTTACCTTACAGATGCATATGGTCCCCTTTGCATTCCTCGAGTTAGGTTATATAGTGTCTGCAATAAGTACAAGGTCTCTGTTCCCAAGCTAAACAGACTTTATTTTACTTTCCCCACCCCGGTTTTATCTGCTGCTGCTGTCCTTAGTGCTGGATTAATGGCTGCAATGTTCTGTGGTCGGTTTATGCAAATTGCTGGCAGCAAACAACAGTCATAATACACTTTGTTGCGATGAAATGCAGTTTGTAGTGAAATCTATTATAGTTCAAATATAAATTAATTATAATCCCTTCTGCTGTAGTGAACCTTCATGTATAATTAACATTTACTGTAGGGGGAAAAGGGAAGGAAAAATCCCCATCTGAGTGTTTCAATGTCAGTAATAATTTCCACGTGCCTAATGTCTCTCCTAGGAAGGTGCATTATAGTTTACCTGTCCCCCTACACATGGCAAAGTCACAGCTGTTTTCAGCTGGAGCCAAAAGAGCTGCTGCAGCATGGAGAAAACATGAGCAATTTCAGACCACGCTGTGTTCTGGTCGTTCTGGTCTCCAGCAATTGTGGACAGCAGCTCTTTGTCTGCCACATCCTTGGGGGAAAAGGGTGTTAGCAGATGCATTGCAGATGGTAAAGATGTTAAAGTCAGGAATGAGTGTCCAGACCCAGCTGCTGGAATCCATGGAAAGCCCAAACTTGTCTATATCCCACAATCAGACACTTCCAGTGCAGCTCGTTGGCTCAGCAAGGAGCTCTGCACACAGCTGCACTCGAAACTCTGGAACACAACATTTCCACCGGAGTCAAGTTTGCTCAACGTGGCAAAATTCAGAGCTCGAGCACTGTCATAACAGCACTGCAATTTACAGGCACTTCCTGCAGCCTCGATCAGGTGCTTCAAACAGAACTGGCTGCTGAAGGACCTCAAAAACCAGGTGAGAACAGCTCTTGGGAGAATAGCAAAGAAATGATGGTTCGGTGTCTGGATTTGTTCAGGGCACGGGTCAGCATAAACACTGCGAAGCCAATGCTGGTAAATGAAAATTTGGAGGATCCTTCCCTCTTACAACAAAGCCTCCTGCTCCCAGTCTCTAATGAGAGTCAATTGCTGCTGATAAATTTTACATAATAGCTTTTTGCTTGTTCTGCAAATTAAGCAGAAAAATTGCCTATTAGAAGGAAAACTGGGGCGATTCTTAAAACTTGGTGTAACCTATTTAGCTGCTTAGGTCAGATGCAGGGTGGAATCCAAAGTGTCCTTATTAATTTTCTGCAGGGAGCAGCACTTTGCACTGCTGCAGCAATGTCTTGCTTCAGAGCCCCGGCAAGAGCTGATTTCGGGACCACATCAAAGCGGGCTGGGACCAGGGGGGCTGGGTTGGCTCCTGTGCTGATCTCAGGGAGCTGTCCTTCAGCACAGCACACTGCTCCCTTCCAACCTCTTCTAACCATCCTCCTGCCGGCTGACGGGTCACCCACACAAGATAACACCCAGCCACAAAGATGGAAAATGCCAGCCTTGAGTCTTGGAGCCTTTTTTTTTAGCCAGGACCTGCCACAGCAGCTCCTTGCTTTCCAGTGCCTTCTCCTGCCCTTCAGCAGCCACCTCCACTGTGCCACAGACTGCACCAGGCTTGTCGGACCCTGGAGCTGGAAAGCCCAACACCTGGCACAACTCATCTTGTAGGGGACGTGAGCTCCACCTCCTGACTCATTCCTATGTGGGGCACAGCTTGGCACCAGCTTTCACTTATTGCTGGGCTTGGCTGTGAACTGAAAGGGTTCAGGCTCAGCCCCAACACAGGCTTGGTTAAAATATCCTCCCCAACCTTCCTTATAAATTACAGTTGTATATTCATTTTCCAAACACTCTCCAAATTACAAATTTGGCCCTGAGCCCCTCTTACTTTCTCCTAACTGGCTTGTTTTTCTCCCCCTGCCCAAGCCCCACATCCTCGGCTCCCACGTGTGTAAGAGGCCATAAAACACCGCTCTGTCCTGGCAGTGCTGCAGTCTCCTCCAGCTCAGGATGCTCAGCAGCTTTACCCTCCACTGAGGTCAACACCCAACAGCTCCCTACTTTTCTTACTCTGGAAGTGCCCAAGGCCAGGTTGGACGGGGCTTGGAGCAACCTGGGCTGGTGGAAGGTGTCCCTGCCCATGGCAAGGGGTGGGACTGGATGATCTTCAAGGTCTCTTCGAACCGAAACCGTTCTGGGATTCAGTTTTGCCAATAACCGGGCTTTGTGTGTCCTGTGCACCAGACCCAAACGTGAACACACATTGTTCCACCACGTTCCTCTGCTTGCACCCATCGTGCTGCCTCCCCCATCCCCTGCTCCTCCTCATCCTCATGAATAACCAAACACCAGAGATGCAGCTGAACTGAGAGCTGCTGTTTCCACCTATTCCCCTATTTACTGTCCACGGGATTTAACAGCTCATTTCCCTGCTTCTGCTACAGGTCCCTCGAGGTTTATTACCTGCAAGGGATCCTCAATTAAACCAGAGATGTGCTTTTCTTCCTGCTCTCTCCCTGGGTGTCTGAGTGCTGCCGAAAACAATTCCAAGTGTCTCAGCTAATCAATGGTATCTCCCAGCCAATCTCATGCTCCTGACACGTGTGAGCCTTTTGCTTATCCTTCCCCAGCTGAGAAAGAATTACCCAGAAACTCCCTCAATCCACCCGGTGCTTCCAACACACAACCTAGGTGAAAAAAAAAAGGGAAAAAATAGGAAGAGGAGGGGACAGCAGAGGGGGAGAAAAAAGAAAAAGAAAAAGGGAAAATATCAGTAAAAGGCACCAGATCTGACCTTAGTGTGCTACAAAAGCTGCTTGTCCTTCAAGGGCAGCATCCAGAAAGCACAAAAAATGAGTGGTATCTGGACCTGCATAACAACAGAGCAGAGGCCCCTCCAGCATGAATAATGACCCGGCACTGTGAGCTCCAGCAGCAGCGGGACACACAGCGTGGGTTCGAGGCTGTGCTCCCAAACAGCAGAGCCTCCCTCCTTCGCACACACACAGAGATTCACCAAATAACCTCTGCCGGCACCAAACATGGGAGGGGGTGCCAGGCAGGACTTTCTTGACAGACACAGGCAGAGGGACTGACACGCATGAAAAATTTCTAAATTCTCTCGACCAAAGAAAAAGGAGAAAAAAAATGAACCATATTTTGGAAATGTTTATTTTTTTTTACACTAATCCCTTCTCTTTTCCATCACGGAGATCTTTTATTTTATAAATATGCCAAATTGTAATAGAATGGATAACCTTCTCCCCTGCTTCCTCCAAAACAAATCAATGTTTCATTCAACCTGAAACACATATTTCCTTCTTTGTTTTCCCTCCACCCCTGGGAAAGTAACAAATGCTTCTTTCCCCTACAGTGTGCTTTCTGCTTTTCAGCACATTGCTGGGGATAAACGCTGATTATTTACACAGCTCTATTTATTACTCTTTTCTTTTTTGCCAGGGAAATCAATGCACAGCAAGGCCAGCCTGTTGCATGGTGAGGGAAGAGCTCCAGTGCCCTTATGGAATGGCAGCTCCATCTCCCATTCCGGCTGTGCCTCTCCCACACCTCCTGTATCCACTCTCCACAAACTGAACGGATTTGGAAGCTCTTTTGTGGCTCATCTGCAGTGCGTGGAGAGAAAATGCTCAGCGTTTTTATGGGAGACAAGACAATCAAAAATGGGTGTCTGTGGTTCGACAAGGTTTGAGCTAAAACCTGCTCTTTTACTCTGATATTTCCACCTCTGGCCAAGCAGAGGAGGAAGACGCTTATGGTCATTCCCCCCTGCCCCATTCCCAGTTTTTCCACACCTCAGTGCTTCTTCTGAGCTATGCCAAGGCATTCCCTGTGTTCTCCAACGCTGCCTGAGCACATTCCCATGCAATCAGGTGACCCAAATCCCACAATTCACATTGTATTTGTGACCACCCCACAGCTCAGCCTAACTGGAGATGGAAGCAGCAGAATTCCTGGCAGCCAGTTCTGCTGAGTACATGGGGCGTTACCAGAAGCAGCCTCATATTTGTGTCACTCCATGAATTAACTTTATCTGCATCAGACCCACACACACAAAACAATGGCGTTAAAGCAAGAAGCAGAGCTTTGGAACAATCTACAAGAACGAGCTGACTACTTCATGCTGAGCTTTAATTAAAATGGGCTTAGCCACTTCGTTTTATTTATTTTTTGACAGCCATCTTCCATTTTCTGCCTAAATACGATCTACTCCCATTTTTCAGTGCCATTGCAGGGTCAGTGACCGAAGTACAGGAATAAAAATCACATGACTGAATTACTGCAGTTTGCAAACACTTAGGGTTTTATTGCTAGCAGCTAACTGCCTTCAGAGAACATCTGCTTCCAGTTCCTGCTGCAATCTCCAGCACAGGCTGGAGCTGTAACTGCTCCTAAGGAGCCCAAGGAGACAGGCCATAGCATTAAAGACTGACCTGCTGCCATCAAAAGTGTTATCACCTCTTTTCCTTCCCTCTCCTTCCATCCACCTTGCCTTTTGCAGCCTTCCCTTCCCAAACTGGCTTGTTTCCCCCATGGATCTACACTTACCTGTGACTGGTGAGGGAGGATAAACTGGAGGCTGAAGGGCACAGTGGGTTCGCAGTGACCTCACGCCATGAACCCACAAGTTCAAATCTAAGCATCTAATCTAATTTAAACCTAATTTAGCCCTTCTCTCCTCTGAACTTGCCGAAAGGAGCAGCAGAAGTCCTTGGAAGTTTCAGGGAAGTCCTTAGGAGCAGAGCTAACTCTCCCTGCCTTCGCACTGTGGATCGACTCCTGAAATCCTCGTGGATTTCACTGAAAAGAAATAAGCTGCCCAATGTGTTTTTAGCCAAAGCTCTCCCTGTCATCATTTTCTGAACAGACTGGCTATCTCGATGATGAAAGCAAAACACCTCCCAGGGCTGGAAAAGCATTCCAGCTATTCCCTCTTTTCATTCTGCATTATAAACCCAAGCACTACCCAGCCAACTGGCAGCCACCTTCACCGAGAGCAGCAAAGGCTTTTCTTTATTTAAAGGTTGTGAATGCAGAAAACAGAATGGCATTTCAGTATAGGATTCCTGACATAATGAGTGAACTGGCAGTAAATAAAAGACAAGATGAGAATCAATAGCTTCTGAAAGAGAAAAGGAACATCAAAGGAAGTGGAAGAATACAGAGAGGAAAAAGGTAAAAAACCTTGGATTTTTTCTCACAGAAACTAAATTTGTAGGGGCTTGGGCTTAATCCAAGGCTGAAAGAAAAGTACAGCACAGCTGTCAGCGGTTTCACCACCCTTTGGATCAGGTTCTCTGTTCTTTTATTCCAACTTCCTGCCCATGCTTGTGAAATAATGCATGTGATACCTTTGGAGGGGAACCACAGTAAATCCCCGCTTTCCTCCCAAGTTATCGGCAAACCCAGGCTGAGCAGGCTCAGCTGCTCCACTGAAGAAGCCCCCAAAACTGCAGTTCCCACATTTCAGCTCTGGGTTCCTTCCTGACACCAACTACCTGTGGCATGGAGCAGTTCGGTAGTAAGTGCAATTAAATGGAAGGTTTGCAATGAAAGCAAACACAGCAATGGAGTTAATTTTAGCAAACCATTAATGAGCAATACACCAGCCTCTTTTTTTACCCTTATGACCAACCTCCTAATGTGCCTTCTCTTGCTTTATTGAAATCATTAACAACTAACCCGCTGTCCTCCTTTTGGAAAACACATTCCTTCCAGATTCTGCTCCATGGGGATCTGAAAGAGCTTTTCCAATCAACAATTCATTGAATGAAGTCTCCAGAAATCTGCTGTTGTGCTCCCATCCTGAGCTGACCTTGAGCTATTTAAACCTAGATGGATTTCAATTCCATAGTCCCACCAGATCCTCCTCCCCGCCCTCCACCTGGGATAAGAGAGGCTTTTCAGAACATGTTAGAGGAGGTCTGCTAAATGATGCATTGAAAAGAGCTGGAGGGAAAAACAGCTTTATCATCTTGTGGCTTGAGCAGAAGGGGATGGGGTTCCTCAGAGCCTTAAAAGATAATGAAAAAATAAAAAACCCAGGCGGAGAGCAATGCGAAAGGGAGAATTAATACTTTCTGATGGATGAATAAAACGCGTTCAACAGAGAGCAAGGTCCCAGGAGAGTCTTAGGCACTGTCTGTTCAGGTTAACGCAAGTTCCACACCAGTATAACTTTTCCTTGGAAGATGAAAGGGTGAGAGGGGCCGGCTGCTGAGAGGACGTGCCACGAAGGAACACGGGGGCTCGTGAATGTGGCACGTCCTCACAGCTGCTCGGCCCTCCAAGCGTCCTCAGGGGCAGGTCCGGGATGCCGGCGGAGCTCCAGGGAAGGGGCTCCGTAAATCTCTGAGTCCTCATCGTTTGGCCGGAGCAACTTTCGCAGGCGTTCCTCTAAAAGCACTGCCCCTGCCAGAGCGCTGCTGGAAGAGCGATTTGCCTGCGACAGCATCAGCATCGGAAGGCTTGCCAAATGCCCCTCGCAAGGTCACGGTGCCAGCTGGACCGTGTCACTGCGAGAGGAGAAGGCACACAAAGCAGGACCCAGAAAAGCTGTTCCATTTGCTTGCATTAAGGTTCACGATTCGCCCAAGCCTGTGTGATGGATCACAGGAAATCCCAAGGCAATGTGGAACCCTACTTCCAGTCCTGCAGGAGGTGCTGGTTTTCATTGTTCTGAGCCGGTCTGCCTTTGCATTTGACAAATATTTATATAATAAGATCTTCAAAGCCAAATAACTGTGCAAGGAATGCTGAAAGTGCTGGGTACAGCGAGCCAAGCAGTGTCATTATCAACCTGCTTCTTTATTTCCTTCCTAAAAACATAAGTATTTAAAATCTTTCTTAGTGGGCGTGAAAATGAAGGGACCAACACATTTCCAGGGCTCGCACAGGCAGGAGCAGAGCAAACCCCTATCATACAATTCAACACGATTATAGCTGAGCAGAATGAGAGGTTATAAATCCCCGGACAGCTGTGACAGTGCCTCTGAATCATATCCTGCCACAGCGTGGATATTCCACAAAGCTTTGCCCACATATTACAATTTATCCTGCTGGCTCTGAAGCACCTCCAGAGCTCTGCCTGCTCAGCCCACACCTTTGTACCAGCATCACACCATGTTCCCTCTCGCTTTGCTACAGGAGTCACTCTCCACACCCTTTCTCCTGGATCCCTCGTGTTTTTGGGGTGTCAATCCTATTCTAGCACAAAACATAAAAAATTCCAGTGTTTTCCAGGTTCTCACAATGTTTCCTTTGGCTGTGGGTGCAGGTGAGTTTTCAAGGCTTTCCTTATGTCATGTAGTCCTGAAAAGCCACATTGCTGACCACTGCCTGACAGGACAGTCCTCACAGCACAACTTCACCTTGCCCATGAGATTATTTCTGCTTCTCATGCAGACCAACCCTGCTCCACGTCCACATTCCACACAGCATCAGGCAATTTATTCACGAAATCACTGACTCAAAGACTGACACTTGGTTCAGAAACAGCAAACCTCGCTGAGCCAACACCCCTGGGGCAGCCACCCTCAAAAAATACCCCAAAACCCAAGGGGGATTTTCCTTGGGTGAGGGCTGGGGGGTCAGGCTGTGCCACCTCAGGGCACTGCACCAGTTGGGAGATGAAAAAGCTGGCGCTGACGGGCACTGGCAGTGCAAGGAGAGCAGGTGCCTTCCTGGGAAGCTGTAGGTTCTGAGTTGGAAGGGACCCCCAAAGACCATCCAGTCCAACTCCTGGCCCTGCACAGACACCCCAACAATCCGACCCTGTCCCATTGTCCAAACCCTCCTGAAGCTCAGGCAGCCTTGGTGCTGTGCCCACTGCCCTGGGGAGCCTGGGCAGTGCCCACCACCTTCTGGGGGAAGAGCCTTTCCCTGAGATCCCCCCTGACCCTGCCCTGACACAGCTCCAGCCATTCCCTGGGCGCTGTCCCTGGTCAGAGAGCAGAGATCAGTGCCTGCCCCTCCACTGCCCATCGTGAGAAGATCCACTCAGACTCCTCACAAACTCTTCCCTTCCCATTTTGGCCTCATATCCCACACCTTTATCTGCCCCTGGAACGTCTTATCCTGGCTCAGGGCACCTCTCCCCTGCCAGGCTGCATGTGTGGAGTGCCCAGAAGGCTCTGGGGAAGTAAGGATGCCATGAGGATGCCCCACAGAGGTGGCATTCCAGAACTGGGGCTGGATGGAGCTATCAATCATGGTGCTATTTCTAATCAGCTGCACCCCGGCTGGTGAGCAAATGACAGCTCATTTGCAAAGCTTTTGCTCAGCTCACTCATTAGCATAAGTATTGTTTTCCATTATCCGTGGTGATTCACATTAAACTAATGGAAATTCATCTGTCATCTGAATATATCTCAGTAAAGGGCAACTGTGAATTCAATTAGTGACTATTTGCCCCTCTCCCGCTTGGAGTAGTTTGGGTTGGAAGGGACCTTAAAGATCACCTTGTTCCAACCCCCTGCCATGGGCAGGGACATTTCCCACCAGAGCAGCAATTTAAGGCTCAGTTCCCCATGGAAGTTGCCTGTTGGTGTGGTTTGAATCCTGCCCGATGTTGCTGCAGTGGGAGCAGAACTGCACCTCTTTGCTACATCCAATTTGAACTTGTAGGTGTCAGTGTGATAGCATCAGTAATTCTGCCTTCCAAGATAACTAGGACTTTTACCAAGACTCCTTGGCTTATGATAAACAGTGTCTTTTATCCTTAGCCTGGCTTGATCAATTTGTCTGAAATAGTTTGTTTGAAATCCATGGCTGTTTAAGGCCAGCTTGGCTGATTTGAGGGGAAGATAGTTCTAGGTCAGCATCGAACACAGGAGAAGTATCTGTGAGCTGAGCCCTCTCCTTCACAAGCCACATTAACATCCAGTTTCATGCCACATTTTTGTAACTGCAGGAATCTAGTTGTGCAAAAACCCTCCACTGTGGGTCATGTTATTGCACAAAATTCCCCTCAGTTTCACATTATAACCCATTTATGCTTTATACAGGGCAGTTTCATTTGCTGGTAAGTTGTTGTTGTGGTTCTCTCAGTCTCAATAGATCCTTTTTCGTCCTGAAAGAGGAATTGAAATGCTGTACTCTGTGGAATGCTGGGATGCTCCCAGACAGTATTTGCTGCTGAAGTGCATGAGCAGGTCAAGCTGCGCTGAAGGTGATGACAGTGGAGTTGCCTGATACTTTCCCTTCTGGATGCTCTGAATTGGATGGGTTGGGAGCTGCAAGGATAAACAGAGTCCAGCAAGTGCTTTCCTTCACCACAACCACCCAGGCTATAATTCTCCAGGGTGCAAACTCTATAAATCCCTTTTCGCTGCTGGCATGTTAATGGCACTTGGGGAGATGTCACTTCAAAACTAAAATGAGCAATGACACACCGAGCAGCAGAAGGTAAATGGCTTTTAACAGGATAACTTGTCAGTTAAAGGCTAAATTATTTCCCTGCTGTCACTTCCCTTTACCCTGCCGGCTTGTGTTATTGGCTGTTACTGACAGTGGTTGAGAGGAGCGATGCCCTTGGCCCTGGGACATGCTGATTGCCTCTGTAGTTACATGTTCATGGTGGGATATCAGGCAGAGGGAGCTCAAAGCAACTTGCATTCTTTTCTCTGGGATACGTGGAAGTGAGTTCCAACCCCCTGGTTCCACTGAGACTTCCTCACCCAGTTCCTTGGCAATGCCTTTCACTGGCAATCAGATGCTTGGAGTGTCCCCCCAGACAGGTTTGCCAAGAAATGAACATTTCCTGAGTGTAGTTTGTGGTCCAGAGTCATCATTTGGGCTTTCTAGCCCAAAAAAACCCATTTAGGTCTAAACATAGGTCTACTGTTCCTACAGAGGGTACACTGGGGGCAAGAGATATCCTCAAATATTCCTGTAGGACATCAGAATGGGAAAAGCACCCTTGATCTCTTGAGGATGGGTGTTGGGGCTTAGTGATGGTGGTGACTGGAATCCCTTGTGCTTGGGGCTGATATTAAAGTAAATGCTGCTGCTTTAGAACTTTACTGGGAGGTTGAATTGAAATTTATGTGTGCAAGTCTCCATGAATTATGTGGGTGAGTCTTCACACGAGGGTAAGTGGCAAAAGCAGCACTAGGTGCTATAAAACTGATGGAAACCAGAACGTTAAGGACACTGTGAGAATTAATGTATTATTTATACAGTGGTCTTCGCAGTGAGAAAGCTACACTTTCTTAGCAGATTAATTGTTGTTAAGTAGCAGCAGAGGGGAAAAATTGATCTCTGGGTTCTGCAAAACCAGAACTTTCTGCTTTTACTCCGTGGGTCTGGTTTGAAAACTGCCCCTGCCCAAATGGCCCTGTGGTTCTGTTTGATTTTCTCCCTTCCAGATGTCTTGAGATCTGCACATCAAGCCAGGCCTTTTCTATGTCACCATCCTCAGTAATAAAGGTAGTGCAGGGCAAAATGGGGTTTTATGTACACTTGCAAAGTTTGGTTGAGATTTAGGAGACTTCTTACTGCTCTCCTATATTTGAGCAAACCATGAAGTGGCAGTGAGTTAAAGGTACTAAAATCAGCCAGTATTTCCTTCAAGCTTTAGTGGATTTTATTTGGAGTTAGAGTAGGTAATGATGCCTCTGTTCTTACCCAGTTTAGTACTCAAATCTTTCATCCTTTCTTTCAAATGCCTTTGTGGGAGGTGAATGAGAAAAAGCTCAGTGAATGAGTATTGTTATAAAGCAAAGCCATTTGAAATGCTTTGAGTGTGTTTCTTGTGTCCTCCAAGAACCAAAGACCCCTGGCCAACAGAGTCCAGCTTAGGAACCTGAATCAAACAGGAGGTATTCAGAGTTATTTCAAACACTTGGAATGCGGCTGAAGTCTTTCAAGTTCACAAGCAAACACATGGAAAACCAGATGGTTTCTTTGCGACAGAACCCTGAGCATAACAGGAAAACAGAATATGTTCCCCTCCCTCTTTTAGCTGGAGAAGAGAATCTTTAAAATGCCTCGCATGTGTGCTAAATAAATAAATTTAAAAATGAACCTTCTGGCCAATCACAGTTTAGCTACCCTGCAATTAAACAAATCCACAAACTGGCAACACATTTACATCTCATTAAGGGGAGGCAAATGCAGCAACTGCATGAAAATTTAGAAATTAGACACAATTACCATGTTGGCTGGAGGCAGGAAGGGGGGAGCGTTATGGAGGGAGGTTTTTAAGAGAAGTTTGATGGTTCCTTAATTGGCTGCTGCCTCCCCAGCCTCACCCAGCTCTGCTGGCTGAATGAATCTCTCAAAGCAGGCTCGCTGATGCTCTGCCTGTCTCTGCAGTGCAGCAGCCCCGGCGAGTGAAGGCGCCCCACAGCCCAGGTGTGCTGGACAGCCAGGGCTGAGCCTGCCCTGGCACTGCCACGGGCAGGGCAGAGATGTGGCTCAGCAGCCATTCACGTGCTCTGCTGTTTCGTACTTGGAACCGTGGTGCGGCTCTTGCCAAAGGAAAGGTGTTCTCCATCCCCTTCCATGGCTGGAGCATTGGCTGCTGGTACAGAGGTGTTTCTTGGCTTTGTACAGTGTCTTTCCTCCTTCGCTGTCTCCACAACTTGCCTGGTTCTGCTTTATGTTTCTTAAGAGGTGCCACATTCCTTGCCCCTGAGGTGGTTCTGAGACACCAATGTAGTATAGGGGTGGTTGCTTGAATAGGTACAAACACTAATAACACAACTAACAAATGTTAATTCCCAGCTATGCACAGTAACTGGGGGTAAGGATCACCTCGGGCATCACCTCTGGGAGCAGGACCTGCCTTTTCCTAGGGCATGTTTAAACCACTGGATTCAAGAGCCTTTCCACAATAGCATTAATTAGCCCTAATAATGTTGGTAAGGAATTCCCACTGGGAGGTAGAAAGTCTTAGCAAATAAAACCACAATGTCTTTCAAAGGGAACGGTGAGATAGGGGGGAGTTTGGTGGTGGTGGATTTTTATTGTGGGGTTTCCTTAAGCCTCTTGCACCGAGGCAGAGATGGGTCTGTCCGTGGGTGCTGAACTCCAAAAGCACCACGGTGGTGTTCCAGACCACTCCAGTTGAAAGGTTGCTGGGAATAAGCTCAGCCCGCTCCAGGGAACCACAAGAGGGTCAGGAATGGGAAAAATTCACTTGCTGCCAATCACCAGGTCCACTTTGCCCATGTGTTTAATGGCCCTGTTAAATATAGCAAGTGTAAATCTTAGAGATTGCCTTGAAAAGGATTCAGCTACTGCAAAAATGGAGCTATATTTTGGATATATGACTTGTGCTTCAGATCCATAAATAAAAAAGTTAGTATATCTTGAAGTCACAGGTAAAAGCTACTTAGGTGTTTCTCTGTATTTCTGGAATTGTGAGGTCTGTGCCTTTCCCTAACGCCCTGGCCTTTCCCACAGTTTTCATGGCAAAACCCACACGGACACAACAGAAATAAGTTACATAAGGAATGAACAGAAAGTCCTACAGGCTGATTTATACACTCAGTATTTCTTCGGGCATCTTGCTGTGCGGGTTTTTCCCCCCTCCCCACCTTAAATTCAGGCTCTGTGATAGCTCAGGTATCTCCGATCCACTCGATCTGTCACTTTGCAGGGCACGGTGACACTGAGGAGAAGCTTTATCGTTAACATAAGAATTGATGAACAGTGGTGAACTGGTGAATTGATTAGGAATTAATGACATTGTGTCCAGGGACTACTGATGAGGGGGGTAGGAGCCTGTGGGGAATTTATATGTTCTGCTGTAGATGAGGGACCGTGCTGTCAGTAATTCAGGGGACTGTAAGTGCAGCAGTGAACCAGTTCAGGGTTGAAGACAGTTCCCACAGCATCAATCATCACACTGTCAGTGAGCTCAGTAGTATTTTACTCCCGAAGTGTGCACAGCCTTGGTGTGAATAACTAATGGGGGTGAGGTACATGGTTCTAAGTGATGTGGGTGAGGTGCACTGGCTGCAATGTAGGTGCCACGTGGAGGGATATAAAAGCTCTTTGAACCCCCCCTCACTATCCCTGACGTATCCTCCGGCTCTTTGCTGCACAGCAGGATCACACTGGATGAAGGGAAGGTGTACAAGCACCCTGGCCTGATGCCACTGCTTTCTGTGTGCTCGCTGCCTTCCGTGTGAAACCAGCCCTTTGCTTATTCATGAGACACCTCTCTAGGAGGGGTTAAAGCAGGTGATACCCCAGGATGTGGCTCCTTCCCTCGGCTCCTTTGGTTTGTTTGAAGTCTTCCATGAAGGTGCCTTGCTCGGGCAGGGAGAAGGGGCTGCAGCTGCTCCTCTCCTGCCACCTCACCCTCCTCGTCCCTGAACATGGATCACAACGTGTCGGGAGCGAGTGCCGATTTCTGAGCTCAGGAATAATTCATACAAATGTCTCCCAGCTTAGCCAAGAGAAGCAATTTCAGCTGGAACAGAATATAATCCATTTCACCCTGGCATTGACTAAAGGGAAGGGCGCCTGTTATTACTCTGATCTTTTATTTTATTTTTTTTTTGCAAATACCCAGACACTACAATGATATGTGGAAAGAAGAAATCTAAAGATAGGTATAAAGGGTATAAATCAAAACCTCGGGTGGAGTCACAGGCACACTCCGTGGAAACTGCTTGCAGTCATCACTTCCTAATGGGGCAAAGCAAGAGTTTTGTGTAAGCAAATTTGGGCAACTGTAAAAATGAGATCGGGTTTTAATCTTTGGTCTCAGATGTCACAGCACAACTGCATTGTAAACCCTGGGCTCTTGCTTTTGGCAGCAACGGGTATTGCTGAAGATGGATCACATATCTAAAGTAATTGGAATGGGAGCGTTTTCTTGGTCTTCTCTGAGCACTCCCGTGCCTTCCGTGTAGGAAGAAAGCAGCAATTACCTCCTGGCCACCTTATTTTTTTGTGTAGTGAAACAAATGTTATGAAGTGGATCCAAGAAGGTGCAATTCTCCTGTGGATTCCATCTTTAACTTAGTTGCAGTAATTGCCTGAGTAAGCCAGAATTTGTCTGGAAGGCCCTGGTTTAGATAAATTCCTGCTGTGCCGGGTGCTATTTTATAAAGAGAGGGGGAGGAATTGTGAGAACAACAAATTAAAACTAATCTCATCTCCTGAAATATTTCATTACACAAACTCAATTTATTATGCAGAGCTGCCCTTTTAAACACGTGTGAGCTGGTGAGACGAGCGGGGCTGCACAGAGGGAAGAATAAACAGAACAAATCAGCAAGACAGTCTCTTCCCAGAAGAAAACAACCACCTTCTGTAATTTACTGGAGTTGTAGCTTGGAGAACTGCCCTAACTTTGGCGACACTTGGCACACCCAGGGGAAGGGATTCTCTTATAAATTGGGATCCTTGGGGTGTCTTGTAACCCAGGAATCTTTGAAATCCCCTCGTTCCCATACCTCAGATTAAGTGGGAAGTTGCCAAAGTGTGTGGACTGGAGTTTAGACCCTGTTCTACAGCGAATAACCAAGAGCCCATGGTTCTGGGGTAGAGGAATTCCTCTTTTGCTGGTTTGTGAAATGTCTTCACGAAGAACAGTTTCTGAAGCCCAAAGCTTATTATAAATTGGGCATCTCCAGCTCCTGGTAAAGGTGTCACAGATCCTTCGTGTACAGGGTGTTACCTGCTGCTTGCTCCCCCAAGCCCCTGCTTTGTGTGCCTGGGGATGAAAGAGCTAATTCGAAATGTTTCTATTGCAAACCTACTCATTGAATTGCCCTTGGAGCTTTGCTGCCTTGGGTAACCCAAAGCAAAGCTCCACCGAAGCCTGCGATCCCTTTCCCTCCAAACACTGCTTTATTCCGTGAGGAAACGAGGTTTCTCCAAAGATGGTTCCAAAAGAGTAGAGGTTATTTATGCTTCCTTTTGTCTCCCAGTTCCAGCGGAGGGGAGAGGTTCTGTTTAGCAAGTGGCCTGGGAACAGCTGTGGGACAATGGGGAAATAAATTCTATGCTGGAATCCAGCAGCCTCTCCAATCAATGTGCTTTCCAATTAATTCCTCCACATAAGCAGGACTTCTGAAAACAGTGTGCTGCTCTTAGCTCTGGCTTTAATTTATTTTGAAAAATGTGTAATTATCAAGCTGTGAGCAAATTGCCGTTCCTTTCACCTGGCTCCTTTCAGCACTCATTGGCATTCCGAGGAGCCATTGATTAATGAGCAGAGCAGCAGAGGACAGGGACGAGCCGAGGCAGCCACGGGCCACGGGCTGCACACGGCAGCAAGAATGTCTCAGGAGGAGGGATGTTCGGCCCTGGGGTGCAAATCTTATTCTCTTGATGGAGGAAAACATTAAAGCTCCACAGTTCTTGTGGGCCAGGATCATTCTGTGCCTTGTACAATGCAGCGGTGAGTGGGAAAGGTGGAGCTCCTCCTGCACTGGAGGTTTCTTCCTCAGGGATGCCGCCTAGAGCCCTCTTGAGTCTCCCTTTTCCCCTTATCCACGCCCGTGGGACAAAGGGGAGCCTTCTATGTCGTTATGCACAATGATGTTCTGGGCCTTTCTAGGTCTGTGTGTTGTACCCAGGAGGCTCATTCTGTGTTCCCACTTCCAGAGGTTCACATGTGGCTGTTGTGCAACTTCTGACGTCCTGAAGTTCAGCTGAGAGTCAGCTGGGGAAGGGACACTCAGCTGATGGATTTCATTCCTTTTCAATATGAAAATGATGCATCTTCTACGTTTTCAGTGACTCAAACTTTTCCTCCAGCCTCCACCCCTGCCCTTAGGAGGGTGACAATCAGAGCGCCATTGGGTGTCACCCGCACCTCGGCTACTGAGGGTGCATTGCAGGAGCTGGGATGCACCGAAGTGTTTCTTACGGAATGCTGGTTATTGTCACTTAAACACCGAGCTGAGGCACTGATGGAGTAGGGGAGGCAGAGATGCTGAGTCCCTTTGCCTTGTCCTCTTCACCCGTGATCATCTCAGCTGTCACTCACTGTGGGTTCGCTCAGCCCCTTTCCCAGCAAACGAGTTCAGATCCGTGTGTTTATTTGCTGGCTGTGATGGAGAGCTGATGTGATGTGATGTCTCCTCACTGCTGGCACACACACAGACCTCCAAATGCTTCTTTTAGAGCTCCCTGTGACTGGTAAGCTCGGAGCACCATAAAGCAAAGCTGGACTAAAAATGTCTAATGTGGAGGGGGAAAAAAGATCACATGTGCATCTTTTATAATCCCCCATTGTCCATTTTCCTTTGTTGGGTTTCTTGGGGTTGTTCATCTCTTCAGGGGACAGCAAGTTTTTTGGTTATGTTTTTTTTTTTTTAAATTTGTTTGGGCTAAACTGCAGGAGGACTGAGGATGCCCAGCTTTTAGCAAGCCTCGCTAGAATTCAGAGCTGTGCAGGACTGAAGTGACATCCCTCTTGCTCGTTGGGGACTTTATAGTTCCCTCTTTCTGCAAGAGTTAGGAATTGTGTGTTAATATACTCAGGTTCTGACTTAGCAGCCCCCCAGGCCGAGTGGGCTGCAAGCTGATACCATGAGAATCAGGATGTCAGCCCCAAAAAGGGACAGATACTTTATCGAGTTTGCAATGAAGGAGAAAAAAGAAAAGCCTGGCATGTGAGCCCAGCAGTTTCTTAAAACCCTGCTACAATCCATTTAACAAATTGTTTCTCCTCTGTCTTCACCCTGGTTGTTCTTATTATTATGCCTGTTATCTGATGGTTATTTAATCTATATTTTGTAATTACTTCCCTTCTGTCTTTCACTCCAACATACATTCATTTTCTTGTTGCACTAACGCAGTGACCTACATTATCCAAGCTGTAAAAGTCAATTATGCTGCCTGTGATTTTTCAAGTGGTGTTTAGCAAATGGGGTTTTGTACTATCCACCCATCACCTGGTTCCTTTCCAGAGCCAGGGTTGGGGTTTTTTTTAAGGCACCTCTTCAAATTTTCCCTGGAAAAACAATTCCTTTTCCAGACCTGGGTGCAAATTGCCCTGCTCCAGTGCTGGGAGGGAATAAGGAATGGACGATATGGAGCATCGCATCAGCTGTCTGTGAGTTGGGAATATATTGTTCCAACCTCCTGTATCACGTTCTGTGCAGTTTTCCAGTGAGTCGGTGCATTTTGCATGCCTGACATTTAATACCAGGCTTTACCTTAAACCCACGGTTGAGGTATTTGACAGCCAAGAGGCATCGCTGCTAGCACATGAATCCCAGAATCATCTGCACCCAGCAGAGGAGCAGTTCCCCAGGGACGGGTGGGTGGGGAGGATTGTTTGTTTTTTAATCAAGCCTCCCTCATTAATGCCTGGAGCTTCCCTGCATTCCGATGTTCACCCTTCAGCCTTTCCCTGGCTTCCTGTTACGATATTGAGATGTGAGCACGGTACAGATGAAGTTCAGAGCCCGTGCTAATAAGCTCTCCAAGCCCATGCTAATTTTGTAGTAGAAGAAAAGGAGGTATCAGAGGGAATTCGTTAGATAGAGGTGCAATCATCCTACGGCTCCGGCTCTTCCCTGGGATGAAGGCTGATTGCTTTATTACTTCCCATCAGGAGATGCTCCCAGCAGTGGCCCCGTGCAGCCCTTCTCACACCTGCCACATCCGTGGCACACGTGTCCTGATGGAGACGTGCTGCACTTTTGGGGATGATGTTTATAAGGGATGCCATTTTTATGCTTAAAGGTGGAAAATTTCTTGGGAGAATTTGTCCTTCCCGCACTGTTTGTTTTTTCCCCCTCCCTCACATCCTTATGCATTATCTGTACATGGTCTGTGTAAAAAAATTAAAGTTGAATAAATGGTTTCCTGAAAGCAGTAACTTCTGTAGTGCTCAACAAGTACTCTAGCGAGGTTTTTCTCTTTTAAATGCAGGAAATATGTGGCATTTTTTTCCCTCAGGCATTTGGGTATGGATCTAGTTGTCAGCGTGCCACTGTAATTTCCACCAGCACATTTGAGCCCAGCCTAAGTACCAACTGATTTAGCTTCCCTTTTGTTCCCCCTTGCAATTCCTTCTGTTAAAAGCAGCTGTTATTCCTTCGTTTAAGACAGAGAATTAAGGCAGAGGAAAATTAAATGAGTTGCCCGAGGTCACGAGCAGAACTAGGAGCAGAATGGAGGTCTCCCAAGTCTAAGCTCAGTGGTTTCACTGCAAGCTGAGATCCAAAGGTGAACTTTTACATGTGGGGTTTTTGGGGGGTGGAAGCTCGGAGGTTCTTGAGGGACCATTCCAGGTGGTGGACCGTGTGCTGGCTTTGCATCTGGCTCTGCTTTGATACCTGGCTTTTTCATTAGAGCAATTTCCAGAGTGGCTCGCAAACATGATTATTTTAGGAAGTTACAAATGACTATCAGAATAAGCAGAAGGCCCCTGTGAAATCATGAGTAGAGCTGGGGCCTAAAAATAAATACGTACACTTTAGCATCATTTTTTGAGCTTATGTTCTCCCTTGTAACCCTGTCAGCGCAGGAATGTGTGCCTGGGGCTGGGCAGCTGCAGACAACAAGGAAGATTTAATAGCTCGGCTGTAAATGTGAGAGCATCTTGTCACTGGCTTTCCACAGATTGGTCTGGATGACTGTAAATGTCTGAATTCTAATATGTGCTCACTGGGAGGTGTTCAGCAATCAGTATCTCGGCGCTGTAAGCCCAGCTGGGAAGACAGACCTGGACGGGAGCTAATGCTACGGGAAAAAAATATCTCTATTTCAAGAAACACAACGGAAAATTTGATTTCCCCCAGCCCAGTGTTTATAGACTGGTATTCTCTCCTCTCCGGGAAGCCAACGTGAGCTTTCACAGGGCTCCTGCTGCAGGAAACACAGTGGCAAATTCGTGCAAGGATTGTGGTGGCTGAAGGGCAGGTGTGGATGGAACTGGTTGTGCTGGTGGGAGACAGAGAAACGAGAGAAGGGAGAGAACGGCCCAGCAGGGAAGGAGGGCCAAGTCGTTGTCATCATCACTGCACTTCTCAAAACCCGTGGGAAATGCTGCTGTGTGCCCTGAGTCGCCTTTTACGAACCAGGGGGTCTTTGCTGGATGGAGAGTGGGCTTTGTGTGCCCTGCCTGGGGAAGAAAAGGAAAAGGCGATGCCAGAGCGCTTGGAATTCCCTCTTTGGGGGCTCAGTGCTTCCACACTCCCCAGTACAGAGAGGAGCCAACTCGACCCCAAGCAGAAGTTTTTACCAAAGTAGTTTCATGCACATATTTATTTTTATTGACCTGAGGATGGGGGGAAATTGAGTCACACTGAGAAAAATCTTCAGGCCTCATTTTTTGGGGGGTGAGCTCGGCAGCGCATCCTAAATCCCTGGGCACTCCACACTTGGACTGCAGAACTGGCGTCCTCTGCAACGTGCCTCGTGTTCCTCCTCTCCCTGCCTGTTCTCTGGAATTAGCTGCCAAAGGAAAGCAGAAGGACGACAGGCAGCCAAGTTTTATCTCGGCGGTGGCAGCCAGGTTGCTTTTGGAGTGTGTTCTGGAAAAGCAGGACATATGTCCATTGGCCCTGCTGTGCGCGGAGCAGATATTCCCACCCTCGTGCAGCCTCCCAGAAAGGCAAGTCACTGTTACCGAGAGCGAAAGCCTTTGATGCTCTTCAACAGAAGCAGGGAATTCTCTTACAACAGGACCTGCTCGTGGCCAGGGGCTTGGATTCCGTTCTGAATCTCTGTGCAAATGCTGCAAGCTGATTTTGGAGTGCTGCTTAAATGGAAGTTTCCAACCCACACCTGAGGGAAGCATACTTACTGCAAGATATCTGGGGCTTTAGACTGAGGCTCTTTCTTTTTACCTAAGATTCATTTTTCAGGGCAAAAATGCCCAGTGGCCCAGCAGAATAATTGCATATTTTCTCCAAATCCTCCTGTATAAAAGAAAGGGAAAACTGGGTATGTTGCACCAGGAGAAAGGTCCATGCTTACAGAAGAGGAGAGCTGTGCTTTTTGATGAAGTTACTTGGTGAAAATCAAGGTTTTGACAGCAAACCTTTGTCCTTTTCGTCCTGAAATTGCGACCTTGGAAAACTTTAATCAAAACCTCCTTATTGGGTAAAAGGCATCCAGTGAAGGAAAGCAAAAAGGAGGAAAGGAAAAGAAAAGAAAAGAAAAGAACCAAAATTAAGTACTTGAGCGCTGGGGGGGCAGAAAGGTGAATGGATTGCTGTTCCTGTAGGAGTTGCTGGATAAATAAATCATTAAGAGAACTCAGACTGTTCCCTCAGAACTTCCACAGCCTTTCCCAGTGTATTTTGGTCCTGTGCTCTTCCTGGTCCCGGAGGGAGCAGTTTGGCTTGTGCACAGCTCTTTGCCTACAGGGTGAACGAGCACCAAGCATTTCCCCTCTGCTCTCGCTGGGTAGGCATTCACTTCTAGATTTATGAGCATCGGGAACACTATCATTATATATATATATACATATATATATATATACACATATATACATGTATATATGTAAGTTCTTGGTAACTGACGTGTTGCAATAAGCGCTACACAGAAAGTGTAGCAGATGTGGGATCAAAGCCCTGGAAAATTAAACATGATGCCCCTTTTTGCACTGTCACATGAAAATACAACATTTTACCCATCTGTCCTGGGACTGGGGCAGATGCTTAACTAGAAGACCACATTCTTCACGTAGTCTTATAGCAATATTATATGTTCTTGTTGAATTATTCATCTATTTCTTCGACTTACACTGGTCATCTTCCCTCCTCTCAGGGACTGCTGTTCCCTGTTTGCTCATGCATTCATCTTATCAATATAAAAAGCAGCATCCTCAGCTGGCACTTGTGGAACTGAAAGCTGAAAAGAAACCCCATCATGTTCCAAATTATTCTGGGTATTCCAATAATTGCTCAGAAATAGATCCAGTTAAGGTAGTGTTGGTACAGTTTGAAAGCTGGTGAGATAACTCAGCAGAGCAAAAGAGTTTCTTTCAGCAAGGTCTTCTCTGGAAGGATGAATAAATCAGACATAGGGATAAGCTGTTAGGAGACAATGAATCTTCTTCCTGACTGCTTCCCCCATCTGCACAAAAGAAGAGCCAACCAACTTCCAAAACTAGTTTTAATTCTGTTCCCAGGTTTTCTGGAGGTGAAGGTTGGCTCCTCCAGGGCATCCTCCCTCCTCTTTTATAAGACTCGCTCTTCTACACACTGAGCCAAGCCTGGATGGTGGCAAAGTTGATTTAAGATGTGAAAAATCTGGGGTTTAATTCATAGCAGGGACCTTGTACAGGGTGGGGAAGGAATTTCAGGTTGCTGAAATTGTTCTTGTGTAGCCTGTAATAAAACCAGAGCCCCTTTTCTGAGTGCTGAGACTGTTTGGCAGGAGGGACTATATTTATGCAGTGCCACCAAGACATTGCTGCCATTCAAAATCAATGCAGGCTGGGGCTTGGGTTTTTTTAGTAATAATAATAAAAAGAATAATTATGTGGATCTTTATTTCTAAAAAAAAAACCCAAACAACAAAACCCCCCAAAAAAGCTTCCATAACAAAAGCTAAATGAGACAAAGAACCCTGACAGAGCAAGGAGATGTCACCAAATTGAATCCAGTCAATTTTAACATGCACAGCGCTAGAGGCAGTTTTAGGCAGTGTAAACCTAATGGAAAAAGCATATTCCTGAAGCTGACTTACAGAAGGCTGTGTTTGAGTCCTTAATGATGATAAATCAATGATCTAGAAAATCAAATGCCTTTCCTATTAACCAGATGGGCACACAAATTCTTCTCAGACTTCAAGACGTAAGCACCCAAAGTTTTCAATTAGTGTTTCACGTCCCACTACCTTAAAATTATAAGTAATTAAATTGGAACATAGTGCAGGCACAGATATATAAACTATCTTTCTCTTGCTTTCTCCCCCTATAAAATATTGTCTGCCTGCTGATTGATACAATCCTTTAACTCAGCTGAGAGATTCTCTGCTAACATCCTAAGAGAGGCACTGAAGCAGAACTCTGAAAATTGAATTACAACCTTTGTATTGAGCCAAGGAGCAAAGTTGTGATTATGAGGTCCTGCCTCTCTATTTCTTCCCCCTGAACTCAACTTTCCCAGGGGTTTTTCTGTGCCTTGACAAGTTCCTTATCTCCAGTACCATCGGGTGCGTGTCCTGTTATCTGCCTGCTGTGTCCTGCCTTCATTTGCCTCAACTTCTGAAGGGCTGTGCCCAAACCCGAGCAGAGAAAGGGGCAGGGAGGGCTTGGGGGAACTTGAGCTGAGTGGAAATTCGAATGCCAGAATAACAAATAACAACTGAGCAGCTTAACCCCGTGCAGCCACACTTATCCCCTGCCACGTTAGGAGAGCCAGTACATTGAAATATTTCTTTGTCCCTTAAAAATGCTGAAATCTGGCAGATAAATTTTAAAAGCAGCGAGATTTTCCAAAGGTGCAAATGCTGGGTGTGCTACACACACGTAACGTTGGCTGTCTTAATCTGGCAGCTGCAAAGGACTCTCCTCATATCTGGCATGGAAAACAATATTGTGATTTGTTAGTCAATGCAATAGATTTGACCTCGTGCAAAGCTGCAGACTCACAGATTTCGGAGTTAGCACTCCTGCCGCACCACCTAAAGGGTTTTGCTCTGCTGAAGCAGCAGATCCAACCCAATTTCTGTGAGCACCTGAGAGTTCTGCAAGTTGCATTTCTTTTCCACGGCATCTCATGGTGGTTTTAAAGTGGCTTTGCCCCGGGTGTTTCACTATTGCTGTGCTTTAATGCAGCGGGCAAGGTGTTTCCTCATGGGAAATGCTTCCTCTGTGTGCACGGAATCAGACACCAGAGGACGTGCAAAGGAAGCCCAGCTCCAGAAATTGGGGTTCTTTAAACTGGAATTATTGAGGTCTCGGTTTAGAACCTTAAGGGGAAAAGCTCAGGGGAAACGGAGACTTGAGGTGATTGAAGAACACGAAAATCCTCTGGCAACGAGAGGGACAACCCTGTCACAGACCTTCTCCTCCCTCCAGCTCTGTGGTGCTTTTCAGCTCCCACATGTGTGATGATGTCAATGATTGAAGCAGGGTATAAAGTCACTTTTTATAACAGCGACTGTCATAACTTCTCAGCTCCCTGTGTGTAATGGCAGGGGAATTACATCCCAGTTTTGTTTTCAAATAGATAAATAACGCTTATCCTTATGACTAGAAGGTTAATTTCATGACAACATAACAGCCTTGGATGTTTTTCTTAATGAACTGCTGTTAAACTCTCGATATTTAACCACATCATATTTATGTTGTAATTATTCCTACTTGTTTGGTACATTTCCCGTTGCATAAATTGTGGTGGTTTCAAACAGGCTCAAACAAAAGCATTGTGTACTGGAATTGTTGGGTGATTACAGGGTGATTAGCTGGGTATGAATCATGATCCAGGAGAATTCTTTCTCTTGTTTTGGCCTTTTTTTTATTATTATTCACTGCCCTCCAAGGCTCCTGGATAGACTTGGTGCCCTTCCCTTCCACCCTTAGGGCCTTTGAATACCAGGAGTGCAGAGTCATGACTTCCTATAGATTAATCCTTGTGGTTAATTGGCTTCAGCCCCCAAGAGATCACAGAGCTGATGAAATTCTGCCTCAGAAAAGCCTGGGGCTTTGGTGGCTTTGATTTTCTAGCACAATACTGTCATCTCCCTTCTCTCAGGACACTTGCTGCATGTCTTTGCTTAAATTTACCTGTTTACGGGCATTCCTCGGGGGTTTTGTTATCTGCATCTCCTGCCCCTCTGTCTTGCTTGACCAAGTTGTTGCAAATTTATTTGGAGGCTCAAAGAGGCCGATTAAGACATAAAACCACAATAAAAGCTTAAGTGTTGTTTTCACGGGCAACAAGGCTCAAACTCTGTGTATTTTCAATAAAGCTGTAGGCAGAAGAGTCCATTTATACTGACTTTTATTGCCTGTTCTCAAACTTTATTTTAATGCAACTTCAGGAAAAAAAACGTTCTAGTCTGACCCTGTGCCAATTAGGATAATAGAATTACTAATGAAGGGAAAATATTTGCTCTGGTCCATGTGCTCAGAGAGTTGTTCACAGGTGAATGCTCATTCCCTTCCTTTTAACTGGGATCTGTAGCTGCTTGATGGAATTTCAATAGGAAATATTTTATCTCCCGCATTTATTTTTTACCATAGATCAATGTCCTCTGAAACCTTCACGATGCCTCTTTAAACAGCCCTTCTTATCCTTCTGCTCATCTTTGGACAGAATGTTCCCTGTTCTGTGCCCCGTGGTGTTCAGAGCCTGCTGGAGAACTATTTCTGGGCATCTTGAAGGCTGGAAGTGCTGTGGCTGTGGAAAAACTCCCTGTGTGCCTGCCAGGTGCCTTCCCCAAACGGACAGGCCCCCCTTTATTCGGAAGTCATGCCCTGGGTGGGCTTGGGGGTTCTCTTTGTGCCGGTGTTGGAGGCCAGAAGATGACACAGGGCACACACGACCCTGGAGGTGATCCAGTAAGTGTCCCTGTGGCTGAATCCATGAAGATAAGCCTGCGACATCTCTGACCGATGCGTCATCTGCTGAATCCCGAGAACCTGCTAATGGAATAACTGCCCCCTCCTCCCCCCCAAATCTACCCAGGAATTGCCCCAGTCACATTTCCAGAGCGCTGTCAGTCCAAGCTTTGATGTTCTAATTCTGCACACAGAGGATCCTGAGGAAATAAAATACTATTTCGGAAGCAGTCAGGCATGAGAAGCAAGAGGTTGTTGGATCTGAGCTGTTGGAAGAGACCTAAGAGAGTGAGCTGATAGTTCAGGGTGGTAACTTCTGATACCGTGCACAGAGACACAGCCTGGCCATCCGTGCTCTAAAATGTGCTTGTGATGCACAAGACATTCTGGAAAGCTCCTTCTCCACCGCTGCTTCAGGCTTCTTCAGATATCTGTCCTCTGACCGGCGTTCCTTCTGTTCCCCGAGGGAGCAAGAGGGAGCAGGACATTTCCCCCTTGGATCTGGTACAGCTGGAGAGCCCACGGGCTGCTCTAGATCAGGCATGGCCATTTTTTACTCCTGGAAAACTCTCCAACGGGAGCTTTATTGGTTTAAACAGCGGCTGAAAGTTTTTTCATGGCAGAGGGAGAAAACCCTGTACCTTTTTTATTTTTTATTTTCAAACCAGAACAACACAAAAGAGCACAACTCATCCCACCTGAAATCCCCACGTAGGTTATGGAAGGAGCCTGGAGCAATTAAAATGATAATGTGGTCACCTCAGGGAACTGCTGAGATTAAGGAGTCCTAAATGCCAGGCAATATCTATAAAATAACAGCCTTTTTTTAGTTTTTAATCACTTTAGTGACTGTTAGGAACCAATGGAAAACGCCAAGGCAGAGAATATGTGCATGAGGTAGTGCTGGCACCTGTTATGGATGGAAGGGTCATGTCACATTCAGGGACACGGGGAGAAAATATTGCAGGAAGATCCTCGATGGCACAAGGACAATTTGGATTGCGAGCCTGAGTGGCAGCTGGCCTTTCCTTGGGGTTTTGAAATTCCCCTTTAGTCCTTGAGTTAGAAACAATGAAAAACCCCTTACAGACGTGCCCACGCTCATTCCTTCCCCCAGCATTGAAAGGAAGCTTTTATGTCTTTTAATGACCCTTTTAAAGTACACCTGTGCTTCTTGACTTCTTTGGCCTCCTCAGCGCAAAGCCAAGAGAGATATTTCACCTTCTGTCCCGCAAACAGACCAGCAGTTCCTGTGGAATTCTTTTCCAAGCGAGCATTTGTTTAATAATATATTAATAATGCAAGCTCAGCTGGACAAACTGTGTGGAACCAGTGAGTGTAGCAGTGCACGGGGCTGGTGAGGAGGTGGGTGACACAGCCCCCAGCTGCTCTCCATCCCTGCTGGAGGGATTTGCTCCTCAAAGGAAGTCAAGCTTCAAAAGTCCCGTCCTGCAAACCCCACCTGCTGTGCTGGGGCGTCGTGGGATGACAAAATCACACAATCAGCCACAAGGTGTCTGTTTATACGGTTGGTGTACAAATACACCCTGACTTCCATGCAAACACTCCTTATCCCCTGAGATTTAAGCCCCCTGAAAAAATGATTATTCCTTGCCAGTGGCACATAAGCATCAATTTAGAGAATTCTTCATAAATAGAGCCTTCCCGAGGGCAGCATTATTAATTCACTTTTGGCCTAGCACAGCACTGGCCTCGTGATCAGAAAAGGCTCCTCTCAAATTGGGCACCTCTGCTTTTCCTTTAACTTCATTACCCGAGCCCTCACTGTTCCGAGCTCTGTAATAAAGCAGCCCACTTCTGCCAGAGATAAATTTTGTTTATGATCCGAGTTGTGTCTCTGATAATTGAGACCTGAACGCCAGAAAGTCATAAAAAGTTCCCCGTGGTCACGAAGTTCCCTCTGGTTTGCCTTTCCTGCCCTAATAACCCTCTCTTTCCCACGTTTTGCTCCTGTTAACCACAGCACATTGAATTATCCAGTCCCTGCAAGAAGCTTTAAAGACTCCTCGTGTATCTTAGGGGTTGTTAGGACTGCATTTCATTAACTGTAATAAACCACGACGCCGTGTTTACTGGAATAACAACACGTTGGACAGGAGCAGATAAGCCCCTGTCAGGAAGTGTCTATAAAGCACAAGCAGTTCCAGTGTTTGTTCTTTATGTTGCTGACGTTGTGTTGGTGGAATTTCAATCTCGCACCCTGCAGGCTCAAGGGGTGCTTGTGGTTGTTCTGTGGCACCCAGGGCTTCCCAGGGGAGCAGCACCCTGCCTTGTGGGTGCTCCGTGTGGTGGTGGCGCCAGGCAGGGACATCAGCCCTGCTGTGCCAAATAAACCAGCTCAGAATTTCAAACCAGCAGGGTGGGAGGGTGGAATGACAGAAACATGGGGACGACTTGGAGAAGGGGATCCAAGAGCTCGACCGGTGAATGGTAACACCACGCAGTCACAAAATGGTTTGGGTTGGAAGGGATCTTAAAGGTCATTTTATTCCATCCCCCTGCTGTGTACAGGGACAGCTTTCACTATTCCAGGTTGCTCAGAGCTCCATCCAGTCTGGTCTTGGACACTTCCAGGGCTGGAGCATCCACAGCTTCTCTGGGAACCCATTTCCAGGGCTCGCCATCCTCACAGGGAACAGTTTCTTCCCAATATCTAACGCAAACCTACTCTCTTTCAGCTTTCAACCGTTCCCCCTTGTCCTTTCCAGTAGAGATTCATCCCACAACAAGAACAAAACTGGTTGTGAGACTCAGAAATATGCAAACAGCTCAACATCTCCTACGCTCCGGGTGAAACATTCCCAGTGCGTGAGCACTGAAAGCTCTTCGAAGGGAACAGAGACTTGCATGAGTTAAAGTGTGTTTGTGTTCCAGTCCCCACTGGATGAAGGGGCCACAGTGCTGCTAATCTGGAGTAAATTCCACCTCAGCTGGAGATTCTCCTTGCTCCTTCTGGAGGTTTTATTACTTGTTATGGTAGCGTATAAAGAAGGTTTAGCACTGTGTTACTGTGCCAGTAACTGGGCAGAAAGAGAACGAGAAGAGAACACAGTTATTGCCTCAAAGCACTTTTATGTCAGTTCTCTTGTCCTCTCTCAAGACACAGATATTTACACTGAGTCATGGGACCATTTTATCACTTAACACATTTTTCAAATCTCAGAAATACCTGTTTCCAGATGAATATATTGCCACTGCTCCTGTGGCTCAGAATATGTTAGTGTCTTTTACCTCTGCGATTTGCATATTTATTAAATCGTGTATTAAATCATCCTTTTATTTGCCACAGAAACAGCGGAGTGAGTCTTACATTTTCCTGGGAAGTTTTATGAGGTTTAGGGGTTCTTCAGGGAGCTCCTTTTCACCTGCTGCTGTGGAACTGAAGTTTTCAAGGTGCTTGTCCTCTGCTCCTGGTCTGTCTGCAGAGTCACATGAACCACTGAGCACTGGTGGAAATCCCGTGCCAGAGCAGAACCCGCTGATGCTTCGTGTCAGACTCTTCTCTCGAGGGGATAAAACCATGAAATTCCTCTGACATTCTCTGTTACCCTCTCCTGGCTCCCCAGGCCTTCTGCCTTTGCTCTCAGCATTAATGGGATGTTGAGGACAAACCTCCTCCCACCTTTCCCCCCCATATTCCATGTAATCAGCTGGAGTTCTGCTTCAAAGGAGAAAAGCACAGGAAGACCAGCTGCTTTCTTGCTGCCAGCCCCTCTGTGCCAGGCTATTTTCTGCCCTGGGTCAGCATGGTTTCTGGGCACCTGTGGCCTCAGACTTTGAAGGAGCACAGCCTCTCCTGAAATTGCTCCGGCGCCTCGTGGCATAGTTTGCATGATTTGTGCAGTGGGATTTTCCTTAAGATTGAGAGTCACAGGTGATTCGAGTGCCAGGGGACCTCCAGGTTTAATCTCCCCTCCATCATCACGCTGCTTATAGAGTCTAAGCGTGTCTCCATCAATCTGCCTCCCAGCTCCCCTTTGCTTTGCTCTCTGGGCCATTCCCCGGGGCACAGAGCACCGCGGAGCAAGACATATTTTGTGTGCTAATAAGCAAAAGAGAAGCAGGAAAAAAGCAGCACCAACCTGTGCAATAATTTGTTGCAGCATGTGCTGTAACATTATTAGCTGATTCCTTTGGAAAATTACCACCAGGACAGCTTTGCTGACTTGCACATGTATAATGTATAAACGGAGCCATCAAAGTTTAATGCACCCTTAGCAATGTTCTTTCTTACACTGCCTGTGACAAGAGTTCCTTTTTTTTATTTTTTTTTTGCCTCAACAGTTTATCACACTCTGTGTGACACCAGTGCAATATAATGAAGTGCAACTCAGCCCTGCCATCCACAGAGGGATTTTTTATTCCCTTGTTCGCTCTGCCACCACGACGTGCAACACTCATTGATGGGATCTTCCCCAGCCTCGTGGAGCCGGGCAGCCTCTCTGCATTTATCCTTAGTGCCACTTTGCTCAGGGTAAATGATCTTCCCATATTCCCAGAACCAAGATCCAGGAGTCTTCCCTTTCCTCGCAAGCTTTCCTAATTCCACTCACACAAGGAGCCCCAAGGGGGCTGTGATTTAGACAGCCTGAACTAAGGACAGCAAAACCGAAGTTGTCCACACAACAACAACAGATGAACAAAACCAAGCCTAGATATTTTATTACTGGGGCCGTTAGATCACATTTGGTCCAAATTTTTCTTAGTGTAAAACCAAGAGAGAATAAATCTGAATTGATTACGTGTGTAGAGAAGTAAGAGTTTAACAGCAAAATAGGTGAGAGAAATACTCTCAGAGCATCCAGAAGCTTGGGCTGCTCACTCTGGTGGATAACCAGGCTATTTCCAGGGGGTGAGCACAGTTCTCTGTGGGCTCTGGTGCTTTCAAAATTACCCTCTTCAGCACAAAAATCCGGGATCACCAGCAGCTGACTGCCTAATTTTAGCTGTTTATCCTGTTAAATTAAATGCACTGCGTTTAGCATCTTTCTGAAACATGATGTATGTGTTAACTTAGCCCAAAAAGAAAAAATATTGACCCAGCAGTGTTAACACATCCAGCAGGAACTCCAGGCACTGTGATAATTACATTGAGATTTTGAGCCATGTATTTTTGAACTAAACTAGTCATTGACTTCATAGATTTCTTTACTTTCTTCCCTCTTACAAAGAATTATGTTCTGCTGCAACACTTTGTGTAATGCCAAGTTCCCTTATACTTTCAACCCCTGGGAGAGTTCACAGCATTACTAATTTTTTCAGCGAGCCAGCAGGGTTTGACTTAATAAGGAGCAACAGTGTTTTCCAGCGTGGATTTCTTCCAGGATAATCCTTTTCAGAATGGAAGCACAACATTTCCATGAGGCTGGGATACAGGTGGCTGCCGTCCCTGCCCTCCTCTGGCTGGAATCCTCCCGCTTTGTGCTACTGAGCTCTTGAGTTTGCCAGCTCAGAGTCGGATTTTGGAAGCAAGAAGAGCTGAATTCTCTTCCTGCTGTTGCCTTGAAGTCGTAAGCACAAGCAGGGGGTGACCTGCATTGCTGATGGGTACATTTCATGGTGCTCTTCTGAAATTTGTGTGAACTATTGCATCTTCAGGTTGGTTTAATTGTGTGTTTACTCCATTCCATTTAGGGGTAACAGATTATTAAGGGGCGAAACCGCTGTGGGGACTGGTTTGCACAGGGGACTTGATAACTAACCTGCTGGTGGGGAATAGCAAATCTTGGAGGCAGCAGCAGCACAAAACTGTCCATCAAAGGGAGTTAAGAGAGGAAAACAGCAGGACAAAGTGATTGCTTTTTTCAGCAGACCCATCACTAAGACTGGTTGAGGTTTGGGGCCACCACTCAAGGGAAAACAGCTCCGTGGAGTGCAAAAGTGCTCGTGGCGCAAGGGAACATCAACACCTCCGTGCTGGGAGAGCCGAGGGAAAGGCAAGCAGGAAAATGCTTGCTTTCTCCTCTTTCCCCACTGCCCATTATTCATTTCAAACATTAACCTTTTAGGGAAGTAGAAAACAATCACATATACTGGAAAGAAAAATTGGTTTGGTCTTTTCTGTAATGGCTTTCTCAGCTCCGAGAAAACATGGAAGTTAATTTTAAAAACAAAGGAAGGCTGGGAGTAAGAGGAATGGCAGATGGGTTTTCTTCTTTCCTTCAGCCCTTCCTGGGCTACAGAAGGATTGGATCAAACTGAGAAGCACAAAGCTCTTGATTAATGGTAGAACAGTCAACTTTTCCCCGTGGGGAGAAGAGTAAACTGAACTTACAAGGTGACAGAAAACAGTTAGCTCATTCTCAGGTTCCTTTTTACTGAGGTAAGTAATGGGCATAATCTTTGCTCTTAGTGTTGTCAGAGCGGCTCTCCAGTCATCCCTTGCATATTTAGTAGCAGAAAAGAGGAGAAAAGGGTGAAATTTATAGAACATGCCATTCATTACCGTTTGGATGCCAGAAAGTGATGTATTTCTAACAGGTCTGCACCACAGGCACGGTATGAGCCTGAAACACTCCCAGTGCTGGAACAAAAATTGTCAGCTAAAAAAAAAACCCAACAAACCTGTCAGGGGAAGTTTTATCAGAAGCCATATAAATTCAGTTTATGACCTTTGTTTATGTCTTTGTTCACTTTCACTGCTGTGGTCCCAGGTTTCAGTTCAGGCAGGGGCATTCAGGGCCTGGGAGATGCTCAGCACGAGCTGCAGCTGAGCAATGCCTGGGAGCTTTAAATGCCATTAGAGGAGTGATCACGGGAGGGAGGGAAAATAGAGGCAGCGGAAATCTGGGCCATGTGTCTTCCAGGAGGCAGAAGCTTAATTTAAAATGGGTGGCACGGTTTGAAAAGAAATGCCAAGCTCTTAGTGATGCTTCTTGAGGTTATGGGGGAGAAATCCTGACACTTGTTTCGAGTTTAACTGTGGTGATTTGGGCTTGGTTTGGAAAGTCCTGGCTTTGAGGTGTTACCAGGTGCAGGGGGAAGAAGTTCACACCCTGTGTAAGGGAACAGAGCCAGGACAGTGCAAAGTAAACACAGAATAAGAGCATTTTCCTTAAGAAGCTCTGAAATTTCTCAGGTACCTCACACTACCTTTTGGAAGCAATTTAAGTGTTAACCTCGTGTTTTTGGAATGCTATTGGAGTGACTTACACAGCAAACCAGTAGCCCTAAAAGAAATTCCATGCTTCTATTTTGTGGTTTCCTTGTCTACTCTTTTCTTCTGTCCCAGGTTTGGGCTGACGACATCCAGGTGCTCCTGCAGAGAAAAAGCAGAGCAGTTTCTTGCGGGCTGGGATATCCCATCCCATCCCATCCCATCCCATCCCATCCCATCCCATCCCATCCCATCCCATCCGTGACAGCCCTCCTTTCCTCACACATCCTGAAGCAGCACAGAGGGCAGCAGGATGAGGAGTGGGTTGCAGACTGAATGATTGTCTGCTGTTGTTTCCCTTCCCTTAGGAAAAGATGCTCGTTCTGGGCCAAGATATTTCCTTTGCTGTTCCATGCATTGCCAGAAGTTCCCCTGGCACTCTTCTGACTTCTCCTCTCGTGCTTCACAGGTGCTGAGGTTTCAGACAGAGGGAAGGAACATCCTTCTACCAGGAACTCTGCAAAGAGTGCAAGAAGTCAAGATTTGCACCTTTTAATTTCTGAAACTTTCCACCAGACGTTTTCTGTTGCAATGAGATAAGTGGAGAGAGCCTTCCATTTAGAGTGACGAGCAGCTTCTCCTTTTGAAGCGAGTTCAGCTGCCAGAATTAGTCTGTGGGAAGGGAAGAAAAGAGTTATAAGTCACACATTCAGCCAACAGCATAATTAAGCTGGGAAGGCTGAACTGAATAACTAAGTCGATGGGTATGAGTAAGTGTCAAAAGATTTTTTGTACGTGCTAGACATTTCTCGCCTCACTTTTTCGGTGTCCTATCCACTGCAAAGGGTGCAACTGGTAACTCTGTCTCTTCTTGGAAACTCCACGTACACAGGAGGCGTCTTTGTCTTCTTACAAAGCAGAAATCCTGACTTGTTGCCTGTTCTCACGAGCCAAGGGTCGCGTGAACTGGAGTTGCTTATGCCAAAGGGGTGACAGCAGCCTGTGCCACCCTAAATACACCAGGACAGGGGCACGTGGCTAAGGCTGGCAGCAGCAGGCTGAAGCTACAGCTATTGCTGCCCCGGCAGGGCGGCTCTGCACGATGAATTCCTGCTTTGCCAAGTGTGACCGACGTAAGGTCATCCCACCCCTCGTGTTGGTGCCGCTCCTGCACGGCGGCCAAGAGCCACCACGCACAGACAGTGCCGGTGCCTCCCCTGCACAGCCTGGTGTCACTGGGACCGGTGGCACGGCAAGACAAGCCCATCAGCGCGTTCCTGCTCCGTGCCCTTGTCACTGACAACTCCCTCACTGTCTGGAGCAGCGTTTCCACTGCTGCCTGCTCGTGTTTTATGAGCCTTGTTAAGTATTTAATAGAGATGCTGAGTCCCTTTACACACGTTGAGTGTATTTTGACTTCAGTTCTGCACCAGGAGGTGGTGCAGTCTCATCCAGGCTGGAGTCACGGGGATATTTAGAGCGAGGCTGCTTTTAGGTGAGCTCAGTTCCTCTGTTCCCTCTTTTCTCCCCAGCCCCACAAGGACCTGCACCTACCACCAGAAGAAAGCAGAATTTCTCATAAAGGCAAGGGGCATCAATTAAGATATGTATTTTCAGAGTTACAGGTGGTTTATTGGTGGGTGGGAATGGCAGAGTGTTTATTCACAGAGTTCCAGTGTCATTCTTGTCTTGTTCTCACGTTGTATAAAATCCAGTATTACCCCTGCACTCTCACAGCCCTGCTAATCGAGCCTGTGTTCTGCCTGGCTCTTTGTGCCAAAGGTCCCTGATGGCCCAGGACCTTGAGCAGAGCCAGGAAAGGACTCGAAGCATGAGAAGGTGGGTGAAATAAATGGCCTTTTGTGTTTCCCTGCAGGTTTTCTCCTTGCCAATTTGTAGACTTATATAGCAATTCCCGTGCAGAGCTGGCTGGTGTAACCAGGAGAAGCTGTCAGGGAATGGAAGCATGTGTTTTGCTCCGTGCTGCAGAAACTCCACATTAGCTGTACCCTGGGACAAGCTTCGCTGCTGTTTCGTGGTCTAACAACTCTCTTTTGCCTAGCAGTTGGCTTTTAGGAGACTTAATTACGTTGGTTTGCCTCGAAACTCTGGATTTGAGCAGCGCGCCGTGCCAAATCTTTCTGGCAGTTGCTCTCAGGCAGAGCAGGTTTGCCCAGGCTTCTCCCCCCTGCTCCTTGTGCCATCGTTTCTCACATCCCTGGTTCTGTGCCCTCTGCAGTTTGCTCCCCGTTCCACTCAGGGCAGTCTCTGTGCTCGCTGGTGGCTCCTCGCGCACGTCACGTTTCTCAGCAACCTTGATCCCTTCCTCCTTGTTAATATTTCCCCCTGTTTTGTAGTTCTCTCACAAGGGGATGCAAGAAATCCGGGAAAAGCCTGGTGCTTATTCCATCAAGCGTTAGAATTTTCTGGCTAATTGAAAGGGGGGGAAAAAAATAATCCAATGCTTTGCGGTTGCACTGCAGCAGAGCTCTGTTAAATAGGTGTATGATGTGCCCAACTCTTGGCTTTCTGCAGTCACCACCGTGCTGATTTTCTGCATTTCTGAAGCAGCTCCTGGTTTAAGCAGGCAGCATCAGTAATTGGGGTTTATTTTATTTTATTTTTTCTCCGAGATTCTGCTCACAAAGCAACAAGAGGGCTATCAGGTGCTACAGGTTCCCACAGAAGAAAGACATCATGCTGGGTCTTTCTTCCATCGGAATATTTTCACAGAGTTAAACAAAGGAATTTTAACAAGTTTAATATCTTGCTGCAGCAGTTAGGCAGGACAAGTGCAGGTTGGGTGTTGTTAATAAGGGAGGGGAGGTGCCTGGTCACAGCAATGAGTGCTCAGCCTCCAGCAGCTTGGGATGAACGTGGCAGGTATTTTCTACAGCTTTTCTTTGAGTGCTAATGCTGGAAATAAAACGAACACTGGTGTTTTTAGAAGATCAGGTAGCTTTGAGTGCATTTTAATCCAAATTGTAGCTAAGAGCGTTAACACAACTGAGTTTTTTATTGTCCACGTGAAGACAGGGGTGAATGCAGGAGGTTCAAATGCATCTAAAAGCGCTCACATTGTTAACTTCGGGTCATTTGAGGAGCCAAATCACACAGAACAAATCTATTCTGGGTTATTTTCCCTGCACCAAGAGGCCAAAACATTTACCTCAGCCCTGCCCCTGATCCAGCTTAGCCAGTTAATTGATCAAAGCCGATTTGCTGTGATTTTCCCAGGAAAGAAGTGATAACTCTATCTTTCAATCAGCTGAAACGTGTACCAGGTAAGAGATTTCAAATCACTCCACCAAAGCCTCAAGTTTTAGGTTTCACTGCTGTTCCCAAGTGAGAGTGTTTCCCTGTTGCAGTGGAGCTCTGGCTGGGATGTTCCATCCCCAGTGTTGCTTCTTTTCACAGAGAGCAGAGTGAAAAACCATTTCCGACAGAAATAAACCGGAGTGCCCCTATTTCTGAAGCCACTTCTCCAAATGGATCTCTGCAGGAAGCACTGCAGCAAACACCCGTGTTCCGATGCTTCCCCTTAAAAAAATCAACTTCTATTTGAGGAATTGACCAAGAAACAAGTAACTACAGGAAATTCCCTTTTCAACAGAGGAAGGGAAGAAAAGCAAAGCCATTTGCTAACAGCAAACAGGGAAAGCTGTTCTACGCTCCTCAGTTTTGTGTAAAAGCCTTGGGGCTCCTCTAGAACAGAGTCTGTCCCCACCCTGAGCATCTCGTCACCTCCTCACAGGGAGGGTTTTCACTTTGCGCTATTAAGGCACATCCAGAGCTCCAGCCTTGAATTGTGCAGTGAGACTGGCTGCGAAGACACTCAGTTAAACCCCAGGTTTCCAAAAGTACCCCAGTGCAGGGCAACGTTGAGCCTGATCAACCAGAGCGACAATCCTGACCCGGGCTGTCCCAGCCCGCGTGTGATTTGATGCGAGACCTTGCTGCACTCGAGCGCCTGCTGAACTCAGAGCGAGCTGTGAGAGCGGAGTGACACAGCACGCTCCAGGAAGGTAAAAACCTATCGAGGTCGGCTCAAAAAGTCCCAAAAAACAAGTTTAAACAAAGTTCCTTACCTGATAACTGGGGAAATCACAGGCCCTTGTTCTGTGATCTCCTTTGCGCCGGTGTCTGTTGGATATTGAGCACATTTGTGAAATGAAAAGCAGGATTCCTGCTGCATTTCTAATGAGCTGTGATGGATGGACAAAAACGTTACCAGCTGTGCTCTGGAGACAACGGCAAAGGTAAGTGGGGTGAAAGGAATCAGCTCAGCTGCTCTACAAGCAGAAAGTCCATCTCAGAAATACAACTCAGCTCTTCAAACCATCCCTTTCCACACCCAGAAAATATGACACAGATTCCAAGCTGGTTTATTTTCCTGACTTTCAAATTCCTTATGATTCAGTGCTCTCTTCTTCAGGGCCTCACTCAATACCTGCCTTAAAAAACAAACACACAGAACACCTCTGCCTTAAAAAACCCACACAAACCCCAAAGCAATAAATTAAAGGAATCAACATAGGGAACAAAAAGATGCAGATGCCTGCCTGCCTTAAAAAAAGACTGACTCAATAAAATGTGGCACCTGGCACACCCTGGTGCCTTTGAAAAACAAAACAAGAAAGAGCTTTGGTACCTACGAAAAAAAAGAATATGCCAGTCTTTCGGGGGAGCATCTTTGCTTTAAAAGATTTCCATAACTTATTTGGGACCTGGACATTGCACAAAGGGAATGTTACCCTTCCAGGTCATTAGCGACCAAGGAATTCTTTCTGCATGAGAAGAGGCAGCGCAGCAGATGGTGCTTCTGAGCACATGGTGAAAAACAGCTGCTTTCCCACTTATTTATTTCTTGGCTGGCACAGCCAACTGCTCTCGAGTAAGGTGGAGGTGTAAAAAGATATGCTGAAGCTATTTTTCAGCCCTAATTGTGTAAAGAGAAGCTCGGAGGTGCACACCAAGCTCATCAAACACGGTGTTAGCAGGAGCATCGATAGTGAGCAACACCACAAAAGCGCATCGCTGTCCCTGGTCTCCTTCTGGGAGCTGGGGATGCACCTGGAAGGGTGAGGAACATCCAGGCAAAAGACCTTAAGGAGAATCTCCCTCTTGGTCAAATTCCTCATTCTTGTCTTTGTGGTCCAGTTGGGAACAGGTTAAAATGTCTCCCCAGGGCCCCCAGGCATCCTTCCCCTCCTTCCCTCCCTTACCCCCCCATTCAGTTGTCGACAACTCTTCATCTGAGGCAATGAAACCAGCTTTTATTGATTAAAGATACCAAAACACACACAAAGCAATCCCTGGGAGCAGCAGAACCAGAGCCCCTTGTTTACCAAGCTCCCCCACAACACCCACTATTACCAGGATGCACTTGGAAGCAGAGCGCTTTTATAATCTACTTATTTAGGCTGATAGCATTAACACTACGACTACTTATCTTGGACCATCAAGCAGAGAAAGTTATTAAAAGCGGGGGGAAAAGGAGTCAAATAATGATAAGAAGCACTAGGAAGATACCAATTTGTACCCTGCATTTTTGCAGAGTTTCAAAAAGCAGCTCTTGCAGACAAACCCCCGGTGAGAGCAGAGCAAAAGAGGCCAAACAAACCTCACAAGTCGCTTGCTAAGGGAACAGAGAGACATTTAATTTCCCTATTTACCACTTCCACAGGGAACATCTTCTGTGCTCCACCTGGGGCTGCAAGACAGCCAGAAATGCACAGAAATAGACTGTTTGAAGATGACAAAAAATAGTTTCCTCTTATTGTATACAAGAAACACTTTCTTCGCCAGTCTCTTTTTTTAAGGGTGTCATACTGGGCACTTGATGGTCCTTCTTTCAGCCCACAGGAAGCCTCACTCTTGACTGGTGACTTCGCCAGGCTTGACTTTGGGATTTTGTGCTGGGGACTTGAGTTTCTTCAGCCACTTGCACAGAGGGCTTGGTCTGCACACCCTGTTGCTTGGTCTCTTGGGTACCACCGAGCTGCTTCTCCCTGCACCCACATCCCCAGCTCCCATCTCCTCAGCAGGCTGCAGAGGCAAGTCACTTGTTGTCACCTCTGTGTCTCCTTCAGCTCCAGGAGCTGCTGCAGGTCTTCCCTGGGCCAGAGAACAAGTTTGTCCATCTGGATTTATCATTTTAGGGGGCTTGTTCCCAGGCTCCTCTGTCTGTCCCTCACCAAGCTCTTGCAGCTCTGTGGTTGTCGCCACCACGTGCGCCCCAGGCAGAGCAGACGAGGCTGTCCCACTTTCTCTTCCCATCTCTTTGTCCTGCAGCCCTGCAGCAGCGTCCTGTGGTTTCCCACTTGCAGGGTGGCTCCCACTCCACCCCAGCACAGCCCCCCCAGCTGTCTGGGCGATGGGCAGATCAGGCACTGGGGGTTTTTCCTCACTTTTCAGCCTCTCAAACCTCCTGGACTTCCTGCACCAGTACCTCCTGTGGCTGATTTCATTGCCCATGATTGAGGTGTGAAACAGCAATCCTGCCAAGAGCCTTCTCCAGGGAGCCTTGTGGGGCTGGGATGCTGAAGGGTTTGGGTACAACCAGAGCCTTGACTGGGAAGCAGAAACAGAGGCTCACTCCATCCTCCTTGCTGAGCTCAGAGACCCCTCCTGTGCCAGCTGTGACACCTGCAAGACAGGAAGAAACCCATTGGAACCCACACCCAAACCCTGTGTAAGGGCACAAAGTGCCTCCCTAAAAGGAAGATCAGAGTCTCATTTTATTTCAGAGTGGGTTGGCCATAAGTTGCAGGATTTATTGCTTTTAAGCCAGTCTTAGTTGAAGGCACAGTCTTTTACAGCCTTTTGATGTCACTAAGAGCATTTAGGAAGTCAGTTCCTCTCCAGAACTCTCAGCCAATACAGCACTTTAGAGTTATTAGGTTATATCATCAAAGGAAATACTATTTAGGTCTCCTCTTGTTTCCTAGACCATTTATTAATTGCACAAAGAAGTTCACATTTAGCCAGGGAAGCCACTCATAGGCCTGGTGAGATACGAAGGGGAAGAGAAAGGAAAGGAAAAATATCTCCTTATTAAGAGATGAGAAACATGTGGATTTCAGGCCCTTGGGTCATTAATTTACCAGTCATTAACTCACTTTTTAGAAACCACAGCAATGCCTTTGCTTCAAAGTCCAATATTAATAAGGGGCAGTATATTCTGGATGCAGAAAAACATTTACCTCAGGTTATGTTTATAGAGTGCCTTTTTAAAACTACAGCATTGCTAGAAAACAGATTAAGCACTTTGCAGGGAAAGAGCAGAAGAAAATCGTGTGGAAAAGGGGAAGAGGGACCTGCATAAAGCCCTATTAATTTCCTTTGAAATCTGTCGTGCAGCTTGCTAAAGAGAGGCAAACACAATTTAAACTCATAATTAAATAGCAATACAGGTGCCCAGTTTCTGGCAGGGAAACTAAACATGACTCAAACCCCTTCCAGCACCACAACTCCTCAGCCTTCCTTTCCTCCTCGGGGGGAGAAGGTATCGCTCCTAAGTAGGGCAGGCAGTGACAGCAAAACCACTTCCCCACAAGTCCCAGATCATTAGTTCCCTTAAAGTGCCGTTCCACTCCAAATCCTGCACCACTTTCTATGCCTAAATATTTAAAGTCAAGTAGAACTGCCACCCAACATGATCTGATGACGGCTGCTTCTGCAGAAAGCTTAACCATCGCAGCATAGACTAAGAGGAAGCACGGAAAAACAGATCTATAATTTAGGAATTGCAGTTTTTAAAGTGAAGCTAATGGATCCAGAGCAGTTTTGCTGCACCGTTTGAGCCGCTTTTATGGGTAGGATCTGTAAAAGTGTGTGATTCCATGCTGGTTAGGCACTCACTTATAAGACTGCACGAACTTAATCACTTAAAACAACAGTTGTAAGAAAGGAAAAGCAAGGAAAACTAAGCCAGCCACCTCCACTGAGGGAGAAGCCCTAAAATGCAATAATACAGAGAGATGCTGTTCGGTAGCAAAGCTGGAAAGAGTTTAAAAATAAATGAATGTCTTGTCAGGTTGAGCTTTCAGAGTAAGCAATTGCTGTATCAGCAGCAAGGGGTTTGTGTAAATGAGAACAGCAAGGAGATGTTCCGTGTCATTTCGGTAGAGCAGTAAAATGCTGGGGCAGGAAGGGAAAATAGCAGCTCATTTCCTGGTGCACTTACATTTGCTTGTCATCACTGCAGAAATAGCCCCAAATATGACAATTGACAGATTCTATTGCTGTTGTCTCATGAGAGTTTTTATTTAGAGAGAGGCATAAAGATATAGATATTGCTTACCCTAAATACAAAGACACCAGTTACTTTGTACATGAAGGAAAATTATTTCCCTTTCCTCATTTGGCCATTTCCCACCATGAACATTTCATTGCTTCACTGTTAGACCCACATTCCAAGGATTCTGTTCAAAGCCGCCTCAGACAGAAGATACCACAGTTAAGTTTGCTGAAACCTAAAAGCAGAGCTCTATCTCACCAGGTAAGTTAAACAAGACCCCAAAAAACAGAGTGCAAATGTCCCTCCTTCCCAAAAGACAACCACCAAACACCCAAATTGTGCCATGCAGTGCCCACACTCACTTCCAGAGAAAATGCCCCCAGGCAGCTCCCAGCAGAGTTTGGGATGGAGCAGCTGGACCTTAAATAGGGCAGGGCAAGAATTGCTTCCCACCCAAACCTGATGATTTAATTACTCTGCCCTCACACCAGCTCTGCTGCCTTAAAGGAAAAGTTCATGCTCCATGTTTCTGGAACACCATGAAATGTTCTTTCACGGGGTTCTGGGCATTTAGATCTTACCTTCTTTTTTGTGCCCAAAGCATTTACACAGAACTGAAGGGAAATGTGGGAGGGTCTGTCTTGCTGCATATTGAGAGGAACAATCCAGGCTGGAGAGACTTTTGACAAGGACATGGAGGGACAGGAGTGACAGAGAGTAGGGTTAGATGGGACATTGGGAAGGAATTCCTCCCTGGGAGGGTGGGCAGGTCCTGGCACAGGTTGGGCAGAGAAGCTGTGGCTGCCCCTGGATCCCTGGGAGTGTCCAAGGCCAGGCTGGACGGGGCTTGGAGCAATCTGGGATAGTGGAAGGTGTCGCAGAGGGTGGGACTGGATGGGCTTTATGTCCCTTCCAACCCAAATCACTTTGGGATTCTGTGACTGGAGAGAAACACCATGAACCAGCTCCTAGCTGAGGTGTTACAGGCTCCTGATGTGACAGAACACGTCCCTCGTGCGCAGGGACAGATCTCAGGTGCCTTCCCTCTCCTGTGAGGAGCTGCTGGCTGCACACCTGGCACACCCGGGGTACTCTGTGATCATATCTGCTCTCTGCCTCTCAGGACGGGTCTTCTCACCGGCCTCTGTCTCAGACTTTCACACCGTGGTTGCTTTTGGTTGTCGGATCGCCGGCAGATTTTGTGGCTTTACAGCTGGGCTGCTTCGATGTTGGGGAGGGAGAAATGGGGAGGGCAGCAAGGAAATTGCTGTGTGTCTCAAAGGCAGGAAGGCGCAGAATAACTAAAGCAACGCAGAAATGCTTTGTATGGAACAAAAACATTGACCAACAGACGCAGCCTTGGCGAAGGGAAGCATTTGGGGTTTGACCAGCTGTTCTCAGAACTTTTTACTTAGTTGTGTAAGAGTTTGAACTGTGCAGGAGAAACATTTTTACTGTGATTAAGGTGGTGATGACTTTTTAAAGAAGGGATTCAAAAGGAAGAGTAACAAATACTGAAGTTTCTGACAGCACCAGCACAAAGCAGATGTTTGGCTCCAGAAATTCCTGGGCTTTCAATGTCTCAAGTGTGGCCAGGTTATATTTTCATTTTTTGCTGAATGACAGGAAGTCTTAATTATAAAAAGTTAAAAGCAAAGATTCTTAACATCAGGAGCAAAGATTTTCAGAATGCCAAAAAAATTAGCTTACAATCCAAGACAGTTTCTGTGACTTGGTCGTGCTGCTTTACACTCATTTGCAGTGATTCATCGTCGATTTACTCGTCAAAGAATTTGCTGCTTGTCATCTTAAGAGGGCAGAGTGGAGCCTGGGAACAGAGCTGAGCTATCCTCACACCACTGCATTGCTAAGAAATTCCCCAATTAGGACTTGCCTAAAAAGATGAGACAAAGGGGAGTCAAAGGTACAATTTGCCTTCACTCCTCAGTGACAAAGAGTTTAGTGCTCGTGGAGTCAGGGATGTGCTACATGGGACAACAGTTCTCATACAGAATGGTCTTTACCTCATCTCAGGGTAGGAAAAGGAGTTTAAAAACATTAACTTAAGCCCTGCTCTTATAGGAGTCACATTTGAACGTTTAGTTTCATCTTTATTTTTATCAGAATCTAAATACAGAGAGCCCAGTTAGCGTTCAAAGATTTACAAGGAAATCACCAGGAGACGAGCAGCTTTCCTTCTGAGGCCACTGATGTCGATATTCAGCATTTTAACCAAACATTTTTCAAGATGAAAAGGGCAGAAACATTAGTTCTGACATCAGAGCCAGTGCAAACACCAGCAACGAGGCAGAGTCTCTGCTGACACCGGCAATTAAAGCCACTAGAATTGCCAAAGCAAAACCTTCCCCACGTGTAAGTTTTGGGTGGGTTCCACAAGGACAAGGCAAACCAGGACACCTTGAGTAGGGCTTGGCTTGACAGAGCTTGGGGCACGTCTGAAAACCCCCAAAGGCTGTGGTCAGGGAAAGCAATGGATATATTGGAAAGGGAATTGCAGCTGTTGTTCTCATGTGCCAAGGAACATCTCGCAGTAATTGAACACAGGGCACTGCAAGCACTTTCCCCAAATTCCTGCAGAGGTGCACGTGGTGGAAGATTATCCCCCTCTGTCGGGACTTTTCTGAGCAAGGAAGGAGAAATTACTCCTTTTTCAGAGCATGAGCGGGAATGTCCATGACTCAGACTGTAGCTTTGCCTCCCAGATTTGCTAATTAGATTAAAATACTAAATTTCTAACACTAAAAATACTAAAATTCAAGTAAAAATGAAGCGCTACATTTGTTCATGCAAATTGGTGATCACCTGGCAGGTGTTTAGGGATAATGTTTGTGAACATTTTGGGGTGAAAACTGATCCCTGTCACCCACTTATTTCAGCGTGTCACATAATTATCCACTTTAATTCAACCCCAGATTAGCCCCATTCTTTCAGCTACCCCCCGTCCCAGGGGAGTGAAAGCTGCTGAGTAACTCTTCACACAGTTCCTTGATGAATTGTGAGATGCATTTACTGAACCACAAGCACAAAACATCATTGTTGTTCTGAATGACGCACAGAAGTTTTTATTGCCCGCCTCCCACGATTTTCTTTGCATTGGTAAGGAGGAGTCCGCAGGCTCACTCATTATTAAACCCAAATTCTATGCAGTAAGGACATAATCTCCAGACTAACAGCAGCAGCTTTGCTGGAGGCAACCAGAGCCGGGGCAGCTTGTCAACATGATCAACTGATGTAGGCGCCTCCGGGAGCCCGAGCAACAGCCAAGGGGAAGGAACATCTCTGTGGTATTTAAGTCAAGGGAGATGAGACATTTCTGTGGCCAGGGTCTCCTCTCAGATTTAGTCTTAAGGAAAAATATATTAAGTCTGGCTTAAGTCAGGAGGCTTGCAGTGTGGCAGCCTGGTGTTTTGACTCAAAGCAAATCTTTTTAAGGGTACACCATCTTCCTGATGTGATTAAGCCCATAAAGACAGTAAAACCAATCATCCTTTAAACAGATGCATAGCTATCAACATCCTCCTATCCTGGCTTGCCTTTAACTCTCATTTCCTCCCTCCTGTGCACACTGCTAGTACAGGACGCATGCAAGAACACAGGAGCTGGAAATGCTTTCCTCAGGGAGGATCTCACTCTCCTTCACGTTGTAGTTTTCCAGCTGTCTAGCACAAATCATTAGTTCACTTTTAAATCCCCACGAGCTCCAGCAGAATAATTTGGTGTAAAGCCCTAAAAGAAAGAAATCAGCCTGTATTATTTTTCTGCTTCCCTCCAGCACATCATCTGTAAATTCAGTGAGAGCTGCACCACTAGCTTGGCAGGGAAGCTCCTCCCTGTATAATTAGAGATTAGCACTGGATATGCAGTTGCCTGAAATTTATTGATTATTTGCAGCAAAGTGACCACTAGAAGCTTTTCTTGTTGCTTACAGTCTGGAGACAACTCCTTCCAAAGGCCTCCTGGCTGAGCTCCTTGACCTCCATTCAACAAATATAAACCATAAAGCCCATTAATAAAACAGCATTTCATAGCAGTGAGTGTTAAAATGCTCCCATTTATTGATTCCAATTGCAAGACAGACTTCACAGAGTGTTTCAACACCATCAGTTCCAAACAGTGACAGTCAGAGTGGGGTGTACAGACAAGTGTAATTAATACATCTGGATGTTTGTTAGAGATGACCTGACCCTGTGCAGACACACATGGGGAGAGCTCTGAAGGGCACAGCCCTAGGCAGGGTATAAATGCACGGGGAGAAAAAAGCAAATCATCTGCATAAATACACTTATCTCATGCCCATACCCCTTCCCCAGGAGAGAATGAAGGAAATTAGTGCCACTTGCAGAAGACAAAACACCAGCTCTAAGTTTAGTCTCATTTGTCAAAGCAGGCTTTACTAAACCCCTGCTTTCTAGTCCCTCAGAGTACAAGGATCCACTGGCATCTCAGTCCCTTTAGATCAAGGCAGCAGATTCGCCGCTGGGCTGCAGACAAACCATCTGTGGTTGCTGCTCCAGATCTCATGTGCTCTTTCAGTGCTCTTCTGGTTCTCCCCCACTGCTACCTTGGATTTTCTCCTTCTCCTGCAGAGCAGCCCAAGTTCCTGCTTTGGAAGTCTGCCCATGGTCACAGACCTCAGCCAGTTCTTCAGTTTGCTCCGCTTCAAAAGCATTTTCCTTCACACCTTCAGTAACTGGAACCTCTGTGTCTTGTCCCAGCTGGAGATCAGGTGGGGCTTCAGCATCTTCTGCAGATCCCTGCCCATGTGTAGTGCCCTCTCTCATCTCAGCAGCCTCCAAAGGCAGCCCTGACTCCTCCACAGCACCTGGAGCATCCCCTGCCTTTTGCACAGGCACTTCCCAATGAGCCTTCCCAACACCAGCTTCTTCTGAAGCACCCCCAGCTCCAGCCTCTTGCTCTGCACCAGCCAGCAGCTCAGACTCTGCTGTGGCAGCCTGAACCTCGCCAGGTCCACCCAGCACATCTGCAGACACGTGGACCTCCACCTCCACCGTGGTCTGTGTAAGCGGTGGCACTTCACGGTCCTCCCTGCAGCCAACAGGACACAGGACATCTCCAGCCCCACTGCTCTCCTGCGGGCTTGGTCCTGACTGGGCTGGTTTTGCCTCTTCAGAGAGCTCCTCGTGCTCCTGGGACACCTCAAGACCTCGTGCATCTCCAGCAGCCACGGAGAGCGAGGCGCCAGCGTGCCGTGCCCTTGGAGGCGCGGCCGGCTCCGCTGTGTCCTCTATGGGTTCCCTTTCACAAGTGCCCAGCACCACCTTGGCAGCAGGAGGTTCGAGGCCTCTCGGGGTCCTCCCTATCCGTGCCGAGTGAAAATGGCTCTCCCCAGTCCACGTGGAGGCATCACAGAACATCGGGGGAGTCCTCGCTGGCTTTTTGCCTTTGGCCCTATACACAACTCGAGGAAACACGCAGGGCCTCTTGTTCTTGCCAAAAATCCCACCCATGGCCAGAGATGGAAGGAGCAACTCGACCAGGTGCTTCTGCTGGAGGGGCTGCAGAGCTCACACTGCCTGAAGAGCAGCAGGAGCTCTGGCTCTTAATGAGGAAGGGGCTTCACACCTGCAAAGCATTGATATTTATTAGCTTGTATCCATTAAATTCATAAACTTATCCATTAAATCCAGCTCTCACACAGGCAGGTGCAGAGCACTGTCAGAGATCACAAAAGTGAACTGAATGGGTGGAATTGCACGTGGTGGGTTCAGGGCAGGCACAGACACCTTTTAAGGAATAACTGTGTGAGGAAAAAGGGGGAAAAGAGGCAACTTGTCAGTCAAACCCCTCTGAAAAGCAATTACAACTCACTCCAGTCAAGGCAGTGTTTAGACTACCAGGAGTAGATGGGGCAAGAGGGAAGAGAAGCAAGGCAGGCAGGAAAAGGTAACACATAAATTTAGAATTCACAGGACACGGCATGGTTTACTCCTTAATAACAACACTCAGAGAAGACTACAAGAGGCACAAGCAAAGTAAAAAGTAAAATAACACCTCCCAACCCAAATTTGAGAACTGGGTAGCAAGGTCTGCCTCAAACACTTACACAAGTTGACAACAACAAAATTACTTGTACCCAAAGAGGCCCAGACTCTAAAATTGTGCATGGACTAAACCAAAGGACCCATCCCATACAAACCAAACAGCTCAGAGAGCACACAAACCAACCCCGTCCCTCCCCAAAGAGCCACAGCCTCTCCTTACCAACACAGCTCCCCACTAAACACCCAACACCTGCAAGGCAAAGCCCCAGGCTGGGCTTAAATAGGAGGAGGTGGTCACACTCAATCCCTTCCCCTCTGACTCCCAATGTTAGTTCCAGCAGGTCCTGAAGTTCCCTGACACTATTTTCCATTTTCCCCAGCCTTTGGAAACACCCTGTGGTTGTACTTCTATGGGCAGTTGATACATGACTAACTTCATTGTGGGCACTTGATAATTGGCATTGAATGTTCAAAATAAAGCTAGTGAATTAATACAGAGCAGTCGTGGACAAGGAAAATTAACCACAGTTTATAACTTGTGATGCCAAGTGGCAGAATAACAACTGTCCTGCAGGCTGTGTTTGGATGGTCCTTCAATTCACGAATGATGTTACTGACATTGTGGTCTCCTGGGTTATGTTGCACTGGGCAGTTTGAGGTGAAAAATTAGCCCCTTTCCCCCTTCTGTGCTGTCTTCAACCGGTTGAGTCATGCAATTAGCTGTTTTACAGTGGTTGCAGATTATTTTAGTGTTCCCAGCCCCAGCTGATCACCCTCTGTTGGCACTGACATCCCTGTATTGCCCTCCTCGTGTTTGCTGACTGCAACTGAGTTGTAACGTTAAATGGGTCACATGGGCAAAACACAAAAGCAAATATCCAGTAAAAACAAACTAATCCCAGCCAGGAGCATAAAGGCAGGTCCTAAATACCCACTGCCAACAGCACCACTGCTGTGGAATGGGAAAAAAAAGGCAAAAAGATCAAAATGGCTGGGTTCCAGGCTTGTTTTCTTTGCATAAAAACCCCTCAAACCCACATTTTTTGAAGCCAGATCTGGCTCAGCATCCCAGACTTCGCAGAGCTGCTGTGATTCCCTTAAAGCAGAAAACAAAGCAGGAGCATTTGGAGAGGTAATTCCGTGTGTGCAGCCAGGCCTGGGACCAGAACGTGCCCATAGCCACGTCTTGCCTTTTAATGTGGTCCAGCATCTGTTCTGCACGATAACAAGCAGACTTTTGTGTCTCGTGCTACACCGAGGGCATATTCGCTCTGGCACCAAGGGCTTCACTCAGGCTCTGGTGTGTTTTTACAACAGCTTGTCCAGCTGGTTTTTTGTGTGTACTTTGCTTTGGGCTTCAATGGAACGGAAACAGGGGAAGGTCAGGATTTTTTGGACTATTACAAACTTCTCTGACGCTAATCTGTGATTTTGACACGTAAGGTACCAAGATGACAACATGTAGAGACTGTCACAGACCAGTGGCTGGAAAACTCTGGGGCTTTAGGGATATTGGTGCTTTGCAAAACAACTTAACTGGAGGGAAATTGCGTCGCCAGCTGCTCCTGTGTGGGGGAATGTTGGTCATTGCATCACACAAAGCTCTGCACGTTTCTTTCCAAAGCCTGCACATGTGGTGGGTACTTATTTCAGTGTTTTGTACAGTGGGAAGGCACTCAGTCATCACTAGGGACTTGGAATATTACTGAGATTCAAAGTGTACAATTTCTTACCCCTGAATCGTGGTGAAACGTGGAGACTTTCTAATAACAAAGTCCAATTTTGACCCGTTTGAAACAATCCAGAAAATCTCTTGTATGTGAGATACTACAGAAAATGGCAACGTAACCCACCCAAGTGGGAGAAGGAAAATCTTACTGTCCGAGCAATCACGTCCTCTTTCTGTATTAGATTTAGTATTTGTTCCCAAAGCCTTCTCCAATCTCTGCTACTTTGATATATTTAAAAAGGCTGTTCTAAAAAAAACATACACTTCTCCTCTTTTTGACAAACACGAAGAAATAATCACAGCCCTCAGAAGGAGCTTGGCTCAGATGTCAGCTCAGGATTGTGTTGCATGATGGAATGCTGCACAACAGGACCATTACAAACCCTTTTAGATGGCATCATTGCCTATAAGGAGCAGGCTGCAGTCAGCTCAGGACATCAGTCTTTGTGTTGGGGGATGTTTTATTGCAGAGTTCAAGCTGCTCCCTCTTCCTAGAACTGTCTCTTCCTTCCAACACACATGGCAGGGCCTCTTGGTACATTTGGTGTGGCACCTACACCCACTGTGGGATCTGCCCAGGGGCTCCCCTCCTTCAGCACAGAGCTGACGGGGCAGGAAAAGGACAGGCTGGCTTTGAAACATCTCCTTTCCCAAGAACAAAAGAGCTCTCTGCAGCCTGGCTGGGCTGCTCGTGCTTTGCTTTTTCCAGATGGTGACAACAGGAGAGACTCTGCCTCCCCCCAGCTCCAGGGTAAGGAGCCACATGCCCAAGGCTCCCAATGGCTAAGAAACACTTTTAGCAGCACAGTTACTTCTCAGGATGCTCCTTCGTAGAATTAAGTTACCAGCCCAGGGACAGGCACTAACATGATTGAGGGTGATTGTTCTCAGGGTTCCTTACTCAAACCTCCAGCCTGCCTGAACTTTTGGACTTGGGGGAGCTTGGAGAAAGACCAGCAGCCAACTCAGATCCCTGCTGGACATCCCTCAGACACAAGCAGTGACAAGGGGGGACTGGGGGATTTTTAGCAGAACAAATAAAGCGAAACAAGCAAGTTCAAAGAGATGAGGCTTCAGTGAGCTTCATGTAAATATGTTTATTTAATATCTTCCCTCCTTCTAGGCCTGAGCAGCCCACTGTTTAATATCACTGTAGACACAGCCCACCTGAGCAACGAGCAGAGTTTGCTGGCCTGGAGAAGCCTTTCAAAAGCAGAAAGTATCACAGGCACCTATTTATTGCAGCTTGTGGACATGTAAGTGAAGGAAGGTTTGTTTGGCAAGTCTTCCCCATAGGATGCTTTGTCAGCCTAAGTGCAATTGGAAGCAGAGGAGTGAAGGTGTTAAAGAAGCCTATCCTTTCTCCGACACCATTTTCTGAAAGCACTTTCATGCCCAGCATCACCTCTCACACCCAGCTCTCACCTCCTCAGCCTTCAGCTCTGCACAGGCAAGACAAATGCAGAGTCACCAACATGATCCTTGGACTTGCAGCTTTTTGCTCAGCATCCTGTTCCTCAAGTGCACTCTGACACCTGAAAGAACTCCAGCCTGCCACCCTCCCACCCTCACATCTGGGCACTTCGCTGTGCATAGTCACAGCTGGTTCAAAAGGCTCCCTTGAAAAGGAGTCAGTCACTATTCTCCTTTGAAGTGCAAAGAAAAGCACTGAGTAGTTTCAGAGGTATTCTCTGCTCTCATTAGTGCTCAACAATTAAAGCATACTCAGTCTGGGGTTTTGCCATGATCTTTAAAATATAATTTATTGGTAGTACAAGGTTAGGAACATTAAAAGTCAGTAGATTTCAGCTGCATACACTGACATGCATTCTGATCAAGACTACATTTTTAACTTCTGCATAAACTGTAGAGATTACACAAACGCTTCCACTGTTACAAGAGATACAAAGAACAAACCAGAATTAGTATTTCATCATCTTCCCGTGAAAATATTTGTTCAATATTGACAATAAAGCAGGAACTATCAATTGTACAGGAGAATCGTACAGGGAGGTAGTTCAAACATTTCATTATTCTGAGGCGGCAAGGGAAGTGGCTGTTGTGCTCACAGAAAACACCTGACTGCATTCGATTAGAGGAGCATTTTCCTGCTGTTCCCAGACTCTTCAGACAAAAGAGATGAAGCCTCACATCACCGCACCACACTGGGGGATGCAGTGCCCAGCATTAGCTCAGTGAAAACGTGGTTAAATGAACCAGTTCTCCCCCAGTAAGGCAGGACCTCCTGAAAAACAGCTACTGAAAACAGTGAGAAACAGAACTATGACTAAACTAATTCAGGAGAATGTCTGGAAAAGCCCATTGCACACTTCACACACCTGCTTGGCAAGACTTTCTGAAGCCCAGGATGCATTCTGCAAAATCCTGAGCTCAACAGCTTGAGTTGGAGGCTTCCTGGAGCTGAAATTCCTGAAGGCAGGTACATCATCCTTGCCACTGAACAGACTTAACACCAAGGTCTCTCAAGCTTCAACACTTCCACCCTCTATTTCTCCACTACTCCCAAGCACTTCAGACAGCAGGAGCGGCACACTTGGGAGCTCAGCTTCTTGCTTTATGGGCACTGGAGCACAAGTTCCTGGTCCTTCTGGAAGCTCTCCTGTTTGCTGCACCGTCCCGTGCTGTGGCTCTGCCTCACATTCCCTGCTCCCCTCATCTTCCAGCTCACGGGCTCCACGGCTGGACTGGGCTAAGAGCTCCCCGAGTCCTGCAGGCTCTGCACACTGCAGGCTCTCCGTCCCCTGTGCAGGTGGCACCCTGGGCTGGGTCTCTTGCTTTAGAAAGTCAAGCAGTGGGTTTGCTGGCTCTGGAGATCCCCTTTCTGGACACAGTGGCACCCAAGACACAGCAGAGGTGGAGTACAGCCCAGCCACACCACCTGCTATGACTTCTGAAGGATCCTGCACAGTCACGACAGACAGCATCTCTGCCAGACAGGTAAGCTCAGCCTTAGCAGACTGAGGACTTATTTCAGCAAGTTCAGCCCTGTCCATGCCCTCCACATGCTCAGCAGACAGGTAGGGCTCAGTGCCCTCTGCCACCTGCCCAGCACAGAGAAACAAGCCCCTTCCCATGAGAACCTCTCTGGTGCCCGCAGGAGGCTCTGTCTCGCAGCCTTGGCCGGGTGCAGTTTCACTTCCAGTTTCTATGAGGTTGAGAATATTTCTTTCCAGGTGGGTGATTCCAGCACGCAGGGCACCTTCACTGCCAGGCTCTGCCTGTTCATGGGGCTGCTCTTCACCTGCCACAAGCTCAGCCCGCCGAGCTGTGTCCCCACCAGGCTGAGCCTCAGCACCAAGAGGGACAGGTTGTATTTTCTCCTCTGGGTAAGCCACTTTCTCTTGCTGGTGGCCTGCTTGGGTTAAGTCTTTAACTCCTGCTTCAACCTCCTCATCTGCAGGGGCCACAAAGAGGTCCATGGGATTCCAGGCTGCCTCCCATCCCTCGTCCCTTCCCATGGGATCTGCAGCAGAGCAGGTCTCTGTGCTCTCCTCCAGAGTGTGAGCTGGTGGCCACCTGGCCTGGCTCAGGAACTGCACATCTTTAGAGCCTTGCTTGGGCACTTTCAGGGCTGGTGTGGAGGGCTGGGTGTCAATGAACATCGGTTTTTCCCCCGAGCTCTGCAAGATGGGCTTGGTCTCACTGGTCTCTTCGTTTGCTTCCTCTGCCTCCTGTCTCCTGCACCACTCGCAGGTCACACAGCACATGTGCTGGCTCAGATTGCTCCCCATGGTGTCACTGCCCAGAACCTGAAAGAAAGAAGGACAATATCTCACAACTGGTCTTGCCTTTGCTGCTCCTGCCAGCAGCAAACTCAGTTTCACACACCAGAGAAGAGTTTCCTACCACACCTTGGGCAAGTGCCATTAAGGCAGAAGTGAGAAAAGCACCACTGCCCAATCTCACCAACTCAATAAGAAGAAAGTTGCAGTGTTAAGGCAGCTCAGAGCCCTAAATCAGCATTTAATCAAGGATTCACATCCATCATCCAGGCAGGTTTATTAATTAGCAGGGTGGCAATCAACACCAAGTAACAGGTCAGGTGTAGCACATTACAAGGGCAACTCCTGCAACTTGAAGGGGAAACTGAATTAACATTTCCAACTGGGGTCCCTAAAAAACGTCAACCAAACCACCCAAGCAAGTGGTCTTTGTTAATTAGGATAAAAGACTTGAACTTCTCACAGTTACTCTCCACAGAGAACAAGATTTTCTTCTCGTTGAAGCCACATGGGCTTGTTTTCTTTCCAGGGCTGGGACAGAAAGAGCCACTTTCAGACTGTGGGCTAATCAACAGCACACCATAATCCATTAATTATGTTCTACACCCAGGCCAGAGCATTTTGGAGCACCACGTGTTCCAGCTTCAAAGCAGCATCCAGCCTCTCTACCAGAAGCATCATATTTAGAAGAGCTGTTAGAAACACTAAAAAGCTCAAGGCATGAAGTTTAGCCACGTGCCCTTAAACAGCAAAATATCTTTGAGGCTCAAGCTTCTTTTCTGCCTTCATCTTGAATCACAACAGAACACTTGGCTTAAGAACCAGCATTCCAAATAGCCAGATAGTTTCTTCCAAGTTTCTACTCTTACATTTGTATTTCCTTTAAGAAAAGGAAACAGAAAACCCAAAACCTAAGAGAAAGCATGTCAGGTTGTCCTCTCCACCCTTAAGTCCACTCCATAAACACTTGCTGGAAAATTAAAGCAGCAAACTTCTTTTCATTAGAGGGAACCTCAGTTTTGACACTTCCAGCATTTGAAAATAACCAAACCCCACACAGTCTCATTTAGGACCCAAAGTGAGCTAAAAACCCCACAGGATGATCCCACCACCTTGGAATTCACACATTTCCCTGACATCACAATTAACTTGCTGAAAACTGGAGAGCTGGGTCAAGGCTTGCAGGTTAAAATGGTTACTTACCAGCCTGTAACCACAGAAACCAAGAGGACACAAGAAAACCCTCCCAAGTACCTTGTGCCCCTCAAACTCAACTTAAATAGTACCGAGGGGTCACACAAAACCACCTCCCCCAGCTCCCTGAGCATCAATTCCCTGAATCTTTAGTTCCCCCCCATTCCCCTTCTGGGATCAGCTGTTCTGTTTCCATCTTTTATTTTACAGCTGGAGCTGTTTTACTGATCATTTCCTGTTGCTTTTTATCCGTGGGTAAAGTGAAAATAAAACGCAGCTCGTGTTTATGGCCAAAGGGTGATCACCAGCAATACCCTCTAACAACTCGCTGCCATAAAGCAGGACAGGCAGGGACATATCCCAGATATCCCAGAGAGGCAGTTTGGGATCTTCCTTGGCTCCCTCTGCCATCTTCAGAGGGAGTGACTTCCCAAGTGTTCTGGTTTGGCTGGAGCAGGAATGGGGTCGAACATCCTCCGAGCTGTCCTCGGATCCCCACCTCGCTCTGCAGGGATGTACAAGGACGGTACAAGCACAAGGGTGGATGAAATGGAAGGGCCAACTCTTGAGTAACTAACACAAGACACAAGAGCAGTGACAGCCCTCGTTACACTCAAGACCTGGAGGCTGATGCAGGAGGAACAAATGATGTTTTCCTTCTGGATGTTTGCATCTCAAAAGCAGGTCCCTGTGTCCTGTGACTGCAGACACCGAAATCATTCGAGGGCTCCTCTCCACCTCTGTGCTCACGACATTTGAGATCAGGGTTCTGGCTGCATTTTCAGCCCACATGTTTTATCGTGTTGTCTGTAACAACACACAAAACCAAACCCAGTCTGTGGGTTCAGCATCAGCTCTGTCCTTGGAGACCTTACCTGAACTTCTGAGAGAGGAGAGGGCACCCTCAAGGCTTTTATATAACTCTCCCTCACACACTTTTATGCATTTTCCCAGTTCTTTCCCTTAGTGAAGAACACAGACACCCCAAGAGTGAACCTGAGCAGGCTCTGCAAAGTACCGGGTGGAATTATTTGCTCTCCCCCTTCTCTCTCAGGGCAGCCTGTGTCCTTTAAAGTTTGCCTCACTGCAACTCTCAAACTGGATTTCTTTGGGTGGGCACAAACTCTGTCTCTTCTTATAATGTACTTTTCTCCCTCCACAGCTGGCACAGATGTTTCTGAAGGAGCAGGTGTTGCCCAGGCCAAATCCAGCACAAGGAATGAGCTTTAGGATTGAGCACCTAGTCCAGCCAAGGTCAATGCATTGCTATAATAATGCTAAATTCACACAGACACATTCCATTAACCAAATAGATGCTGAAATAATAGACCTAAAAGGTGGCTTTTTATTTATGGTTCACCCTCAGCCTTGATTGATGAGGGAGGGACACGATCTCTTCTAAGGAGAAATAAATATGAGGGGAAGGGAAAGTATTTTTAGTAAGATCTTTTTTTTTCTCCCACAGCTTCTAGCTGTTTTCACAGTTCTCACAGCCTGGGAGTCAGTCCTTAGCCTACTTTCATTAATTTTCTCATGACTTCATCACCTGTAAGGTTGACCAGTTTGGGCCAAGTGCAGTAAAAGCTGCCTCATCAGGCTCAGTCAGGAACAAAAGGCTTTCAGTCAGAGGTGGGCAAACAGCAACCCAGTTCTAGTAGACAGAAAATGGAAGCGAAAGACTTCTGCAAATTATTCTTTTAATACCAGCATCGCAGTTAAAATTGAACAGCGATGCAATTATGTTGTATAATTAAAAAACCAGCATGATAAAGCTTTCTGTGGCAGGATTGGAAGAATCCACCCCATCCTTTGGGAAAGGGACACTGTGTTGATGCACAATAGACTTCTTTGCCTTCAAGGAGAAAGTACAGCTTAAAGCTTCTGTCTTCAGCTCAAATTCCATGGGCTTGCAGAGGAATTGGATACCCAGGGGGTGTCCAGAACGTCCAGAAACTGATCCCTGCCCAGAGACTTACCCAGGATCCACAGTTTAACAGTGTACAAGATTTACTTTGTGTAAAAGTTAATGTTCTGATAGACAAGACTGGGTAGTGCAAGGACTTTGAAATGGAACATGGACTTCCCCTTTATGGGGTAAGTGACGGTATGAACTCCAGCACATCAAAATTGCTTAAAGAATGTATTTTGACAGGTGCTTAATTACAACAGAATTTCAGCGTTTCCCCTTTATTGTTTCCCTAGCAGGTGGCACAGGGCTGTGCACCACATCTATCTCCACCACTTCAGCTGCTGTTAAACACAAAAGCAAAGCCATTGAGTGTTACACACCCCCAGATGTGCTGCAAGCAAAGCTCACCCACTGCTTCTGCTGTCCCTGGACGTTATTGCCATTCAGCTTCTCCTCACACCATTCCCTCTTGTAGCACAAGCAAGAAAACACTAATGCCACTTAAAAATATTTTTACACCTATTTGCTTGTGACTCCTATTTAAATAAAACTTTGGTTAACGGGCCTTGACACGTTAATACAGTAAAATAATCCTGAGAAGTCTCCTTTTAGTTTTAGTTTTGCATTTGCAGCGCTGGAGAAAGACACACTTTTACCCTGTCATCACTGTCACAAAATGCCTTTTATTCCCAAGAGAGCAGCTCTCCAGCTGGGAAAGAAGCTGGGCAGGAGACACCATGGGAAAACATGCACAAGAGCAGAGGCATCTCATACAGGGAGACAGGTGGGCAACACAAAGCTGATGGCTGAGATCTGGTAACACACTAATAATTACAGTGCACATAACTGACTCGTTTGATACAACTGGGCTGGTCCTGTAATTGTCAGAGAAACTCCCTCTGGAGAGCAGTTGCAAACACCTACCAAAATCCTCCTCGTGGAAGAGAATGTTTCTGGCAGCAACACAAATCACCTCTTGCCAGTGCAGCTTCTAAATCTGTTAGGGGAGCACACATCCTACTGCTGGCAATAAAGGAACTGCTCAGTGCAGTTAGGCTTTTTATTATTTGTTTCTCCCTAATTACACTTATTTCTATACAACACTGATGGCAGTCCATCAGCATTTGTTCACTCACTAAAGCATTTCACGATGCCAGGTCAGGCTTATAAATAGACTCCTATGTGTTGTGGAGTTCAGTTTGGATATGATTTCTTGTATAGAGTGTGAATGATTACATGGGTGAATTTATCCTACAGCTCTCCAGCTCGCTTTTCATTTCCCAGCCCACTAAAACCTCATCTGTAATCACATAGTAGATTGCAGCAGGCCATTAGTTTAGGAAATAATCTGTTCATACAGTTGAGCATCCTGGGCCAACTTCCATGTGCATGCAGGATGATAAATGACATATCCCAAGCGAAACTTCTGCTTGGCTCCTTTACAGCCACGTCTTTAAGGACACCAGCACTCCGGTTTGAATTCTGGCCCTACCGCTCCCGGAGGGGCAAAACTCAAGCTTTCAGCAAGGTGGAATCTCAAAATTAAACATATAAAACCCTTTGGGGAGTCCAGCCTGTTGCTTTCCCTGGGCCTGACCAGTGTCCTGTGCGCTGTGCCATCCACCACCTTTTCTGGGTGCTTCCTAAAATAGCTGTGCTGTGACCAAGGGAACTCCTGGACCAGCACACCCTTCATGGATTATCGTGACATCGTCTCTCCCTCGACTATTGTGTTCCAATTTCAGACGGTAATAAAAATAAAGAAGAGTCCTAAAAGACCCTGGATAAACACACATGTACTCTGGGGTCCAGCACCAGTAATACAGCCAGGATAAACCTCCCAACACCAGTAGTACACCCAGGACAACCCCCCCCAACACCCTACTACTAGATTCTAAAATCTGAATTTGTTGTTTGAATCCCTGAAATTCAGCTGGAGGCCTTGCCACTGATGGGAAGTCAGAGCCTGCCAGCACTTCCTCACTTTTACCCAAGTGCCACAACGTGCTAAAGTACAAGAGATTATACAGATAATTTACACCAAAATCAGGGTAGCACTTGCTTTATAAAAGCTGCATTAAGTTCTCTGGAGAACGAAGTCTGCCTTTATCTGGGCAAACAGCACTTGCAGCAATATAAACATCTTCTCAGGTAGCTCCTAATCTGACAGGGGATTACACGAGCTGCAACTGCTCGTGATTTGCTTTGTTTTGCTATTCCCTGACTACAGTTATTACCTCGGAGTTACTATACAAAATGCACGGCAATTCATAAATGATTGATGGCTATGGTAAGCATTGCAGAGCAAAACACCAAACTGAATTATGCTGCTGCTTTTAAAAGAGCAAAGAAAAATCCTCCGAATGCTGTGATCATTTTAACATTGAGAATTTATTCTCGGTAGCCTGAAGTCACAGATATTAATGAAAGCCAGGATTTGTTAAACACCTACACATCTGTGACTGACTCCTTGACTCTATGACTGACTCTGTGACTGTCATGCCTTGAGATGAAAGTTCTGGTTCATAAACGTGTAACTAAATGGATCCTGTGGCATCCCTGGACCAACAGGGAACATACAGAATGTATATTCATGAATGTGCACCATAATTTCAATATACGCAGCTTGGAATTGAGCTGCAGCTCCAGGGCAGGAGGCTGAGAAAGGGGCAGCTCCTGCCAGTGCTGTCACAGGGATGGAGGAAGGTCCTTCCAGCTTTTTCAAGTCATTCATTCACTGCCCAGAATAAAACCCACTGCAGCAGAGGTGAAGACATGGATGGTACCAAATTTCTTGCCATCAGGTAGAAAGAACACTCATTATATGTACTTCCACAGAATGAAAGAGCTTAAAGTTAATGAAGTAAGTTAAACTGACAGTTTTAAATCAAGAGGAAGTTTATTAGTTGCTAAAACCTGGCTTGAATCCCATCACTAGAGTATTGTTTCAGTACAATGAAATCAGCACACGTGCTTTCAGAAACGAAGGCAAACCCAACAATTAAGCTGCATGTTTGCAAATGGAAGAAAGCCAGAGAATTTCTGTGTATAAAAGAAAATGTGTGGAGGTGAGGAGGGCAAAAAGGAGACCCCAAGGAGGAACTAGAGAGAGAACAGAGGGTAACAACAACCAGCACTCGTGGGCTCGGAGAGATGATGGTGAGGGAAGAGGGGACAGGGAGCTCAGCCTGTTCTGGGTAACGTTAAAGGCAGAGGAGGCACAAAGAGAGGTGGGAACTCATTGGGCAGACACAAAGAGGTGGCACCTGCAGAGGAAAAGCCTCCTGAGGGCAGCACAGCCACCCTGCACTGCCAGTTGTCACATTTCACCTTTTTCTGAGGCTTCACCTCGTCGGGAAAGGCAATATTGAAATTGAATCTGAGAATAAAGAGATTAAAGCCCTAACGGGGGCGCGGATTGGTGACATTTCCTGGGGCTGCCAGGGCAGAAAGCATCAGAGGAACAACCCAGGAACAAAAAGCCTCCCAATTAGTTGAGCACAAGAATAATTGCAAGAACAAAGCCACAGAGGGGTCTGGACCGTGCCTCTTCCCTTTTCTAGCAAGCCAAATGAAAGCTGGCTTAGAAGAAATAATGACAGAACTGTCGAGCAATTTTGAAAAGAAGAGTTGGTAGAATGAACAGAACTTCAAAAGATAAAATTAAAAAAAAAAAAGGCACTCATCATTAGAGCAGGGAAAAGAAAGACTGTTAGGTCAGGAGGAGTGCCTGGAATTACAAGGAAGCAAAGTGTATGGTTTTGGGGTTTTTTTTCTTGTTATTTTTATGTCTGAGTTCCAGTTTTTGTTTGAGGGGGGTTTGGGTGGCACAAATGAGGGATAAAAGGTTGTACTGAGGTAATAAAAAGCACCTGGGCTGAGGGTGTGGACTGTGCTCAGGTAAGTAAGACCAGCTGGGCTGGTGGTGGGGCTGTGCTTAAACTGAGTTTAGATGGACTTTAGGTGAGAGCAGAGTCAAGGCTCTCTAAGAAAAAGGGTGTTAAGGTAGGGCAGTATTTCTTTATGATAAATAGTTTTTAGCAGTAGTTATGTGAGTGTTGTGGCTTAATATATCACTTGTATTTTATTTTCAAAACTGAGATAGGGGCTCCCCTTTGCTGGAAAAGGAAAGCTCTTGCTGTTTGAAGGTGGGTCGGGATCTTCTGAGCAAGAAGAGGAATCAGCCAAAGGCTCCTGCCTGGATTTACAGAAGTGGCAGCACGTGCTCACTTTGCCAGTGCAAAGCTGGGGGTTTTGTTCAGTGGGAGATATTTCCCTTCCCTAGGAGGGGATGGGTCAGTTCTGATGGATGGAAAAAAAGCAGATATCTCAAAGTGAGCTGAACCACAGGTGAGAGAGGGAAGATGCAGGTGCCAGTAAAGATTATGTGCTGGGACTAGGTGATGATATTGAGAATTAAAAATGAAAAGGCAACCAGGAGAGCAAAAGATATGAAGCTCTTATTGTCCAGGAAAGAAGAAAAGGTGCTTTATTGCTCTTTTAGTTCTATCAGATAAAAGTCAGGGTATGTTTCTTGAGATAAAATTTAGAATATACTTCTTGTTGGTGATTTTTATCAGTTCCAGTGCAACTGAGTGAAAAAAGTTCTTTACTTGGTGTAAATACAGAAAGAGCATAACCTCAAAGGAGGGAAAAATAAATAATTCTCATATTGTCTCAATTCTAGAGTTGCTGGAGGTAGAATTTAATATAGAAGCCCAGGAAAGGTTGGAGAAAGTGAAATTTCATCAGGCTCAAGTGACTTACTCCCTTATTTAGAGGATAATCAGTTTGGGTGCCGGCCTGAGAGCCCTGTCCTGAGACTGGGCAGTGAAGTGTGACTTATCTGAGATGTGGGCAGGACACTAAAACTGGCAAATTCCAGGATATCAGTGGTGAGAAAAGTGTGTTCTAAGTGTTTTTAGAGACAGCAGCTATTCAAAGCCTGCTTCTTGCCCTTCTGTGACCTCACCACGCTTGTTAAAGCCTGGCTTTAGCTTCCACTTAGGTTGAGAAAGAAAATTTGTCAGACAACTTTACTTATTTTGGCTCTTTAAGTTACAGGGTCAGAGAATCTCTTTGTGAAGGAGCTTATGAAGTAGATTTTCTGTGTGTGTTCTTAAGGCAAAATTAGACAGATAGTCCTGGAGCTGAGATCAAAGGTTTTGCCATGACAGTAACTCCCTGCTCTTTATATGGGCCGTAATTGGGGCTCATTTGGTGAAAGTTGAAAGTCCTTTTTGTTCTGATTACAAAACATGCATTAAAATAATGTGTAGCTGTCAGAAACTTAATAATTCCACAAGCCTCAGGTATTTGTGCTACTCCAGCAGCCTGTGTGCAGATTAACAGAGCACTGTGCACTGTAAGCAATTTCTCTGGTGGGGAAGAGGCATCTGACATCCCAAAAAATGGACTTTGCATTGAATTAACATATGCTGGGCAAGCCATACATCAAGCTGCAAAATCAATACAGCTTACAAGACAAAAAGCTCGTACCATCGTGCAGCTTTAGCCAGCAAAGAAAATGGAATTTCATCTCAAGAGTGCACATAATTTGGCTAATGTGTATAAATCCGCAAAATATTGCCCGCATCTATTGGGCAGAAACTGCTTTAATTGGGAGGTGCGTTTTCAGCTGTCAGGAACTGAAAAGAGCATTAAAAGAACAGGTTTGAACAGATAAAGCTTTTGTGTAAAAGAGGTGACTTTTTGCCAATTAATGAGTTCTGTGCTGATTTGTCCCCCCCCTTTGTTTTTTTGGCAGCTGTCACTGTTCGAGGTTTCTTTGGCTGTGTGCTGAAAATAACACCCTGCAGCTTCTTCCCCTGTCCTGAGATGGTGTGAGAGGAGAGAGCGCCGGAGGGACGACTTTGCTCTGCAGGACGCTCCTTGTTGGCCGAGGTGAGAGAAGTGCTGGGGGTGGGAGTCTGCGTGGGTAAGAAACGGGTTGTTTTCCTTCCATCAGCAGGGAGTTCATATTAACCAGCTGAATGCAAAGGGCATTCTGTAATGGATGTAAATACATACAAGAACCCTTGGGTCTGCTCAGAAGTTTTATCTCCCTGCTCGCACTCGGGGAGCTGATGGAGATGAAGGAAGCACAAAGGACGCTCCTGTTGCCAGTGGAACACGTCACCCCGCAGTGTTTATCTCCTCTGAGCACTGAGGGCTGGAGCTCGCTGAGAAGTGGGTTTATGAAGCAGTTAATTACTCTTTGCTCAGGGAAGCCAGGCAGAGTGTTGGCCCTTCAAGAAGGTGCTCGTGGAAGAGCGCGGTTGCTGCAGCAGTTAAGGGTCACCCTGGATTTCCAGCCAAGGAACACGCTGACGGAGTTGCACCGGGGGTCACAGTCAGGAGGAACGCTGTGCTATTGATAGAAGAATTAAACTAACGTAAAGGTGCGCACCGACTGCTCTGACCCCCAGAAATAAGATGAAATTACCTGGCTTTCTGGCTGAAATGGTTTAGTTTAGTGGTGATTGGAACGTAGCAGAACTCGTGGCAATCCACATATAAAAGGTTTTGCTTGTGGAAGGTTTCTTCTTCTGTCTGTGGCCTCTCTTGTTGACTTAAAACCAACTTGCCACTGAGGGGTTTTTTTGCTGTATTTATTTGAGATCATTTATTGCCAGCTTGTAGCTCTGTTTTCAGCCACTTGCTGTGGCTTTGCCTGCCCCAGTGCAGGCAATGAGGCAGAGCTCAGGAGTTTGTGCTTGGGCTGCTCCTCCCTCTTAATCCATCCTCCCTTCTTGTAGGTCCTGAGCTCAGCGTTCCATGCAAATCCAGTCAGAAGGAGTGAGCCTGCTCTTCCAAACTCTCCGGGCTATCTGCATTGTTTTTAGAAGTTATAAATTGGGCAGCTTCCAAATGCTTGGCATAACAATGTATTCCTGTGTGTGTGATAAGCTTATGCCCTTGCTTTTCCATTTACAGTTTGAATACAGATTAGTGAGTTTTGCAGAGCTTTTAATGGAGCTTTAATGAAGTCCTGAGCCTTTGGAGAACTTGAGAGGTTGTGCTGCATGTAATTTTGGGCTCCCTTTGTGACTGAAACTGCAGCAGATATGTAAAAGTCTTGGCAGGCTGAAAGGAAGGTTTAGAAGAGCAGGATACAGATGTTGGATCCCAGGCAAACAGCTGGTCGCCCAGAATCATCTGGGCCTTTCGATGTTTGGGAATCCCAACTGCAGAAGCTCTTTCTGGGAAGCAAAGCCAGTAGAGGACTCTTTAAAAAGGCTCAAAACAAGACTTCAGAGGGATCCTTTAATATTTTTTCCTTGACCTTTCAAATGCCCCTTAGGAGTCAGAGAACTCAAGCCCTTGATTCTAGAAACCAAATTTTGATTAAAGTCCTTAAAGCAACAGTGACTGAGAGTGTTTGTAGTGCAGAATGGCAGCTGGGAATGAAATGATTTCTTTGAGATGAATGTTGCATGCAAGCGTGGCGTTTATTGGCAAATTTTAATTGGCTTTTGAAGGACATGATTAGTGGTGTAGACCTACATTTCCTCCTTCAAGGCGCCTGATAAGTAAATGCACATAACGATGGAGGCTCCATACCTTAAGCAGCCATAGTTTGAGTAAATGCAGTGTATACTTGTTCATCTCTGAATAGTAATTGAGTCCTGGACTGCATTTATAGTGCTGAGAGTAATACAACTACCATGATGTATAATAATGCTTAAGAGCTCCAGGGAGGCTCATTTACATGATAGCGAGGGAAATGGTCTTGCCAGGAATACGAATTAAGAGCCTGGTATTGTGTGAGTTACAAAACGGTTTTCAGGTGGGAAAATCTGAGTGAACTCCAGTTATGGGAAAGGGGTGTAAAAAAAAGGCCTTTAAAATGACTCTTAAGAAGATGGGTTGGCTTTTATTTCTCCTTTGACTTAGAAAAAGGGGAAGTCTCTTTCTCTGTAGGTACTTTGAAGAGGCATTACATCAGCCTTTAGAGAACTGGGTGCTTGTTCTGTTTGTAGAGATCCTGACCATGTCTAGTTTCACTGAAGAGAAACCCAATCAGGTGCCTCCAGTGGGAAATCCAGGCTGTTTCCCAGACTTTCAGATTCAGCAGTCAGCCAGGAATGAGGAGCTGTGTGTGATGAGTTTGCATTGCGTAGGCACAATTTTGGTTTGCACTCATTCATCACTCGGGTGTCTGATTTCTTTTGCACTGCTTGGATAATATTGAAGAGCTTGTGCTTTTCCTAGTTTTGATTCGGTGATAGAGAACGTGGTGGCTTTTACAGGCTAAATGATAATTTGCAGGGCTTTTGATCAAGGTGCCTCAACTGGTGCCAGGGAGGTTATGTCAGAAAGGCAGGTGGGAGGAATAAGATTCACAGATATTCAGTGATTGACATGAATTACAGCATAAAATACACTGCCTGTCCCCTTTCTGCAGAAGGGAATCACTGCCTGAATAAGCTCATCTGTTTTGTGCTGGCAAAAAGCTTTCCCTGAAAGTTCTTGGAGAAACTTGATGAGTTGGAGTGGCAGCGTAAGCAGCTCCTTGGGGAGGAATGATCCCTTGTAGAGCAAGAGGCAGAGTCAGGATGGATACAGCAGTTTCTCTTGAAATGAAGGTGTTTGCTCCTTGTTATCTGATGGGTATATCAAAAAATGAACTGGTCTGATATTCCCCACACTGCCATTGAGATACTGAACATTTATAGCCCCTTGTCACCAAAAATGTTGAATTAAGTGCAGAGGGTGAGAGCTGGATTTTTCCCAAGTACTCCCAAGCTTCATTTAAGATTGGGAGTCTGAGGGTGGGCATTTACAGATGCCAATTTTCCAAGTCTCTCTGTGCAGTGGGAGATGAGCTCCTTTAGGAAATGATTTGTATCAGTCCTGCCTTAGCTTCAGTCTGGCTGCACATTGCAGCAATTGGCTTCTTTAGGTGAAATTAGCCCCTGACTGCTCCCAGGGGTGCCTGGCCCGTCATATTGCTAAAGATCCTGTGCAGGAGATGCTGCTGGAAAGATTAAGTGCTCCTCTGTCATAAAGCTGATGTGAGTGCACCTCTGTGTCTGAGGGGAATGCACTGGCTGAGCATCAAGTGACTTGGTGGTTTTCCCACCCCGGAAAGATTTCGGCTTTTACAGCTGCACTCTCCTTGTTTATAAAATTTATTGATCCGGCAGCATCATCATCTTGAGCTATGACTTGTCTCATTAAGCAGCAACTGGAAGGTGCTGCAGCCATCCAGTGAATTAGTGTGAGTGCAGGCAGAGGCAGGAATTGCCATCTGGCCTGACAAGCCAATTCAAAGGTTTATGTGGACGTGTCATGATGACAGAATGCCACGTGCCTAAACCAGGGCCACCTGCCCAGCTGCACTGAAACTTTCACACGTCTTTTACCTGGAAGAACCCCCAAATTTTTCATTACCAGCATGCATTTGCTACTGAAGAGAAGCTGAATGCTGATGGACCCTACCTGAGTTGGTGCTGGAAGAAGAAATGATGAAGGTGCCTTGCAGCATCTCGAAGTGGTTTTTTTTGGAGGGGGAGATTTGTGTTTTCATGTGCTTTAATATTGCCAAAACACAATGGAGTTGTCCGTAGCTGGGTCTTGGGCTCTTCATCTTATTTTCTCGTGTGTGCCATTCAAAGCAGGAAGGTGTCTGGGTTTAACCACCCAGCAGATGTTATGCAGAAGTAACTTGGGTTGCCACGTAGGGTGAAGTGGTGCTGTTCCCACAGCAGCTTTGGACAGCTGCAAATTTGGATATCAGTTTTAAGCTGGGCAGAAATGGAGATGCCAAGTGCATCCAGTACCTTTCTTCTCAGGCTTTATGGTGTGTTGGGAAGTTGGCTGGGAGACCCAGTGCTGCTGTGACAGCTAGTCCCTGAAATGGGCTCTGATGTCAAGGCTGGCACAGTCCTTGTGCCTGTGGGGCTAAAATGAGCTCTCTTCTAGCTGGCAAGTGCCTGAATGAACCAGTCACTTTAAAAGTGAATAGCAGTCACCACCACTGCCTTCCTACTGTACCTTAATTGGACTGTACAAACAGCCCATAATTTGGAGTGTCTGTTTCCCTGCTTGGGTTCTTTGTGTTTCAGCTCCCTTTTGTGTGTTTCTTCTGCAACCGTAATGTGCTGTGATAGCTTAGATCCCTTCCTGTGACCTCATCTCATGATAGGTAAATTCTTACAAGGGTTTGCATGAGATGAAACTGAACGGAAATTACATTCTTCTGTGTTAACACAGCCTTTCCTTCATGTAACTAATTGGTGGTTAAGGCTACCAGAGAATCACAGTTTTCTGAAAATAACATTAAGGGGTGGAGAGCTTTGTGTGAACGTACCCTGCAGTAATTATGCATGAATGCCAAAGCAGGGCTACAGAAGTGTTCTGCAGACTGTGTACGGCCTTCAGATCTGTGCAGTGATCTTCACGTGGCCTCTGGGGGAGGATCTCAACATTAAAAGGGAATAAAAAAGGTGAGGTTGGTTATTTTTGAGGGAGTGCCAATTCTCCTCCGCGCTGGAGCACATCTGACTTAAGTCAAAGTTTCTCTTTGGGACCTTGTATATACTTACTTCAGATCTGAAAGGACTAATTAATGAATCACTTACTGGGGACAGGGACTTGGCTTGCAGAAGACAGCCAGCATTGCCCACTGCATGCTGAAACACCTCCCCAGATATAAAATATAGTGATTGTTCTTTGCAAGAGCAAAAGCTGTCAGTCTCCTTGTTAGCTCAGTCAAGTGATCACAGGCAGTTTCTGGACATAAACGAAAAACTGCAGATGCTACACCTTCATTATTATTCACACAAACCTGTCTTTCCTTCTGCTCAGCATTTAATGGTCCAGTAAGCAGGACAGCAGCATCCTAGAAAGAAGAGTCATCCCAGCCCTCCATTCTTCACGCTCTGCTGAAGCTTCTATTAATAGAAGGACAAGGGCTCCTGTCCCAGGCTCTTGCTCCCTCATTAGCATTGCAGTTTCTCACCAGAGCTGGCTGACGTGCTCGTTGCACCTTGAAGGGTTTCTCCCACGTCAGGTGCAAGATGTGAGGTATAAACACAAGATATGCCTCAAACCCCCAGGAGAATTGTCACGGGGGTGATGGGGGAAATCAGCTAAAGGGCTGGTGTCTCCTTGCCTTGCAGAGCAGAGGGACAGCCCCTCTCATGGCTTTTCTGCTGGGATGAAGGGCTTTCAGGTGGAATGGATGATCCCCTCTCCAGTGTGTCAGTTTTAGTGGTAATGGACAGTCCTGCTGTTGGACATCAGAGCGGGGATGGCAAAGCACCATCAAAAGACTGAAGATTAAAGGTCATCTGCAGCTGTCCTGTGGTGGGGAAAGGATTGTTCAGCATTGGCAGTGGTGCAGAAGCATGAAAAGGAATTAACCTGAGCCCTGTATTGTGCTGATCCTCATCCAGGGATCAGAAGACATCCAAGGGGGAAATAGTAATGTGTCTGTTTATAGCAAGCTGAGGAACCAAGGGGGACATTCTGTCCCTGGGCCTGTGGGGAGGAGAACTGGTGATGCTGCTGGGTTTGAAGTGAGCGTGACCCTGCTCGGTGAGAATAATTGGGTCTCGTGCCTGCTATTGGTCAAAAATCCTCTGAGAAAAATAAGAATTCATGCCTTAGATGAGGGCTGGCAGGAGGTCTCCAGTTGTGAGGTTTGGATTAGGAGCTCAGGGTCTGGTGAAAGGGCAGATTCCTCTTTTTCACTCCCCAAATGAGGCATGAACTCCTCCCACAGTGATTTATGCACCAGTTCATGAGTTCTTTGCTGCAAATCACTGTATTATATATCTATTTAGTGGAGATGACGTGACTATTCTGCTCTCAAACTTTCTCCTTCAGTTGCCTTCTTGGGTTAGGAGACCAGTCAAGACTCGGAGCTTCTAGGCAGGAAAGGATTCACTCCGTCTCAAGTGTCCCAGATAGGCTGTCAAATTCAGTGGGTTTTATATCAGTTTATGGACAACATTCTGCTGTAAGGACTTGGAACCCTCTGTAGGACTATTTCTTCTTGAGCTGGTAAAATAATGATGTTTTTAGAGAGAGCAGCTGTCAACAAGCCAGCAGAGAGTAGCGAAACAGGTTGCTGTGAGAGAGGAACTCTGTTGTTTACCCCCAAGATGAACCTCTGGTATTTGTGAAAATGCTTTTCCACCCCTCTGGCCTCTTTGCTCATTGTCCAGCTGTTGCACTTTACCAGATGAAAAACACAGCTCCTTTTCTTGCTGGGCCCTTTTGTCTGCACTCGGAAGTGAAACAGCTGGGAGAAGGCTCAGCCTGAGCTGTTCCAGAGTGTTTCTATGGAAACTCTCATCTCTCCAGCAGCTTCTCCAAAGGGCACAAGCTGCGGATGCCTCTGAGTAATTATGTTCACACGCCTCTGAACATTATCCGTGGCCACCAGCAGGTCCCTGCAGTGGTTGCCTTGGTGACTGCATTTTCCATGTCGTGGCCAGCAAGAGGCACCTTAGTGATGCCGAGCAGTGCTTCCTGCACATCTGGATGCTGCTGCTGGAGGGGCTGCTGAGATCTTGAAGCCCTGTCCGAGCTGTTCCCTTCCTGATGGAAGGTTTGAATGCCTGCAGAGCTCCTCAAAAGGCTTGATGTGGTGGAAAGGTCTCTTCCTAAATGAGGATTTTAAGGAATTACTTTCTGGCCTGAAAAATGAGACACTTCATAGAAAATCTATTTTGATTAATAGTTCCTTGGCTGTCTTAAAGGAGTTAAATGCTCGTCTGAGTACCAGAAAGCTTATTTTGTCATTACATGTCAAGTATTGACAGATATCTATGACTTCCATTGACGTACAACAAATCTCTTCCCCTTTGACTCCATAAACTGCTTTCAGTCTGTTAGTTTTCCTCTGCTGGAGTTGATGTTGTTGTCAGAGTTTCATGGGTTTATGGGGGCAAGGTAACAACAGAAAGCACCTGCAAGACTTTTTGCTGTTTGTGGGCTGACAGAAACTACTCTGTGTTTGTAGATTTGTATATGAAGTGTAGCGTCCTGCTGGATAAAGAAAAGGATGCTTGCTCTGAGGGTACTGAGGTGGGAGGGAGAAAGGGAAAAGACAGCTCTTTCCACTAAAACTAACAACTTAAGGAGACAGACTTTTTCAAAGGGTTTGAGCTGACATCTTTGTTTTAATGGCTGTGGGCAGTCAGGTGTTCACTGACTTCTTATTCAATTTTTATACCATGTTTGAATCTGACCCCACTTGCTCACTTGAACATCCACTCCTTTAATGCTTTGCTGTTCTGTGTCGTGGGAGGGAAGGGTGCCAAGAGTGCCAGCCACTGAACCAGAAAACAACACATGGGACTAAGTGGTTTATTTGCAGATATCCCCACGTTCCAGCCCTTGCATCCCTGGACTGCCCTGTGCAGTAGATGCTCCTCCTTTCTGTGGGTAAATAACTATGTGAGTGCATTGCAGGAGGGAGTGGCTGTTAAACCTGGCACAGACATGGGTGTATTTGTTAGTTTTTTTTATAAAGGGCTGTCCTGCTGCCTTTTACTGGCTCTGAGAAACCTTAGTCCTGGCAGGGCCCATTAATTTTTAATTTAGTCCTCTCTATGCTGCACTGCTATTGTGCTTTATGGGGATATTATGCTGAAAGGAAGGCCTGTAAAACAGGATTTTGAAGTTGGAAAAAGGCATGGTTGTCATACATAACATGCATGCTGTAGTAGAAATGAGGGGGTATTTATAGTGCAGCTAATATTAATTATTTTTATTGTGATGTCAGCCTTGCAGGTCAACTGTGAGAAGTAAGGTGCTGTGGAAGCCAGAAACCCCCAGACATTAAACTAATATCAATATGAAATATTGAAATGTGCTTAATTCGCACTGCTGGTCTTGTTTCAAATGGTTTCTTCTATAAAGCCATATCAACAATGTGATATATTATTGTGAGGAAGGACATCATTCAGCCCACTACTGTGGAAGCCCATGTACTTCATCAAACCAGAGCTCGGAGGTCCTTAAAGTAAAGAACTACTGGGAAATAACACTTTTTGGTTAGCAATTTGCTAATTTTGACTGCTAACCAAATCTGCCTGTTGCTTTTCCTTTGTCAATATGAAAATCCCCCTGTTGTGTCCAAACTTTCCCGTAGCTCAAAATCCTCCAGGGGATATTTTGGATTCCCCTTGCTTTATTTAAAAAAAAAACCCTCCCTCTGAGGGGAAGCTGACAGCAGAATCCTTGCTGTGATGCTGTGGAGCTTTGGGAAGAAAGCTGTGTGAGATCAGGAGAAAACCCTACAGGCCTTGGAGGAGCTGCTTGGCACCCATCGTGGGAGGGCTTCCCGTGGGATGCAGGACATGGGGGCTTGGGAATTCCTTGGAAGAAGTCTGAGGCAAGCGTTCCAGAGGTTAAAAATTGCTTCCTCTGAAGTCTCCTCCTCAGGTGGTGGCTCCCTAAAATCTGCAATTCTGGTTTTACCCTACAATGGATCCCCTGGATGCCCTGGATTCAACCAGAGCTGGTTGCGTGGGAATGGAGGCTCCACTGATTCGTGTGACTCTGAGCTAATCCACTTCCTTCATCAGAGAGCCTCAGTTTGCAGACTGGGGGCAAGGTTGGGGTTGGTTTTCTCTCCCTCAATATGAGAAAACAGTGGGATGTGGACATGAGGAGCATTAGAAACACTTTAGACCCGGCTTACTTGTTCTTCAGCCTGCCTGCAAACAGGTAACTTGGAGCAAGACTTGCCCTGTCCTGTGCACTACCTGAAGAGCTCAGCTTAAGAACCAGCTGACTTGCTCTTGTTCTTGGAAAGGTTGCTGACAGAGAGGGTGACTGATTTGAAAAGCTCATGCAGCCTGAAAATTGCAGCATCTTAAATCCCTGAAGCTTCCCTCCCTCAAAAAAAAAAAAAAACAACAAAAACCAAACCAACAGAAAGATAATGAAAACTTGATGAAGCACAGGAGGAAGTTCCTAGTCAGCAGACTGCAGTGGTGGTGAATCGGATTTCCACAGCTCACTAACCTCCTAAGTGTTTAATAAATCCAGGAGATCTGTTCCAAGGATAAGGTGGCCCTGGTATCTAACCAGACTCCACCTGCCGTCATCTTTCTTAAAACTGACCCTGCACAGCAGGACCAATTACCCAGCTAACAAAGTGGAGACGAGTGTCTCCTGTGCCATCCTGTCCCCGGAGCTGGAGATGTTGTGGTTGCCATGGAGATGTTGCTGGAGACTGATAACGGGAGTGGGTGAGATGAAGTGACTGAGAATGGGGGGCATGGAGGGTTTGCCCCCCTCCTTTTTCGTATGGATTTTCTTGGTTAATCGTGTGCCCTTGCACTGACAGGTTGAGGAACGGGCTCCTCCGAGCATCCCGCGATGCTGGGATCGCTTGCTGAGGCAAATTGGCAAGTGGAAAATGCCGTAGAACCAAAGACTGTGCATGAAAAGCTGCAGGAAACCCCTCCTTTGCAGGCTGCAGTGCAGGGGAAGAATGTCTCAGGCTTTCCTGGAACTCGCTTTTTAAGCTGTCACACTGGGTGCAGGTGACAACTGCTACCAGCCACAGAGTTGTAGACCTTGGCAGATGAAGAGTTACAAAGCTGAGATCTTTGCCAGGAAAGGGTAACTGGGGAGCTGATGGGACCAGGCGATTGATGTCCAGTTGGCACCCCAGAAGTGACCTTGAGGATGAGCTGCTTTTCTCCCCATCCAGGAGAATCCCTGAGGAAGGTGTGTACAAGTGCTTGGTTTTTGGAGAAGCCACCTGCTTGACCCTGTGGCTGGTGGCCAAAGTATTCCAAGTTCTGAACCATCCTTCACCTTGGCATCTGAAAAATACTGGGCTAAAAGACAAGTTTAAAGTTCTTCTCTTCTTTTTTTTTTTTAACACGGCTGTCTAAATACAATTATAAGAATTTAAACTTCTGACAAGCTGATTTGTGTATTTGGACAATTCAGCAAAATTTGAGACAAGTGGAAACAGCTTAAAGTGAGGCCTTGATGCAGGAGATTCAGGACTGGCAGTCAGCCTGATTTATTGATACTGACTTGTTCAGGGATCTTGGGAAAACTGCGTCCCAACTTCCTGCCTGCCTTTGCTTATTCAGTATTAAAAGCACTGACTGACCTTGAATCACTTAAGTTGGTTTAATATGTCTCAGTTTAGAGAGGATTCAAATACCATGTCCCAGTGTTGCATGTAACCAGATTGTCCTAAACCAAGATTGCTTTCTGTGCCCAGAATGGGTATATTTTCTGCAGTTTTGTTCTTTGTTTGCCCTGTCAGCCCGGTGATTGATGACCATCTCTGCTCAAGCCTGTTTCCTATGGCTCAGCACTTGGAGCTCTACTTATGGCCAGAGCAATGTTACCTGGACTAAACAACTATTGATTAAACTGGCCAAGCTCTGGCTCAGTTCTGAGCACCTCAGTTCTATAGGACTGCCTTCCAAGTGGTTTCTTTTTTAACAAATTCTGTAAGAAATGGTTGCTGTGCCCTTCAGGGGCGTGAGATGCAGCTGTGTGAGGGCACAGACCTTGACTGGCAGCAGCAAAATCCTGATTTGCATAGAGAAGGCAAATCCTTTACACAGTGCACATAATGCACATTGTAAAACAGTTACAATAACATTCACTGCAGCCATGAAAACAATTTTACAGCAGATTAAACACACTTAGAAAAAGGGGAAAGATGAGTGAGAAGGCAATGCTGACACTAAATTAGGCCTGAGTCAGCAGCAGCAAGAGAGCAGAAGAGAAAATGAGAAAATATTCCAACTGTCCTACTGTGTATTTTTTCCCCCAGGCCAACTGCCTTCTGTGCTCGTGTGTTTTGTTGGGGTGCTGTTGAACTGAGAGGCTTTGCTGCTCTCCAAGATCATGCCTAGGAGCGAGACAAGCATTAAGTGGAATAGTGCTCAGAGGGCAAGGCAGTTACACTGCTCTTGGACAAATGGTGGTTTATTGGACTCGCTCTTCTTTCTTGGTCATGTCACATAAGCTGAGTAGTGCTCGAGAGTATTGGAGTCAGATTTCAGTGGATCCCTTGGTTGTCACCAGCATTGTGCGATGCATTTGAGGTGCATTATCAAGTGTGTGGCGTTCCTGTGCACGGTTTGGAATGTCTGACAGGCCAAATTGTTCGTGTCAGTGAGACACAGGGGCTCAGGCAAACACTGAGTTTTAGTCTAGACATGGTCTTGAACGCTCACAGGCTGGAGGAACGAATGAGTTCTGTGCACAAAGCCATTGTAAACCTGCAGGGGATTGCAAACCACAAATTCTGGATGCAGTAAGAGCTGGGTTTTTCCTCTGAAGTCTGGGCCACGTGGGCAGCAGGGCTCTGTAATGCAGAGGAGCTCTCGCCCAGGTGATGGAGCATTGTTGAAGGCTTTGAGCAAGTCCCCACTGCTGATTAAACGTGGGAGGTCAAACATATTTGCTTCAGCTGCTTGGCTGTGTCTATAGAATTTTCATTAACGAGCTGTTGCTTCTTGACTTTACATGTGTGTGATGGTTGATTATGCAGGATTATCTTCCTGCAGCACATGGACACCTGCTAAAAAGGGAGTAATCTTATTAGGAGCAAAATCTGATCGTTAAACATGGTGTGCTTACAACCCACTTGTCAGCTCTGCTTAATTCAGCATGCAGGTCTCTGTCAGAACCTCTATTGATTCATTGGGATTGCCTGGCATCTTTGTAGATAATAATCTTGCATGTCTGACAAGCTGCTGGGCTTTTTCAGAAGCAGAGCTGGTCATAAATGCTCCATGCTGCGGTGACTGGGTGGCTTTGTGTAGGTGTCCTGGCTGCTGTGTGTGTGTCTGCACCACTGCAGTGCTCCACAACAGCTGGACGGGCTTCAGGACTTAGCGCTGGTCACAGTGAATGGGGATTCTTTGCTGGTTTGTATCCCAAAACTGAATAAATTTGTGCAACAAAGGTTGGATGGGGCTCTGAGCAGCCTGGGCCAGTGGGAGGTGTCCCTGCCCGTGGCACAGGGTGGAAGGAGATGGGCTTCAAAGTTCCTTCCAACTCACACCTGGAATCCTGTGGTTCTAAGTGAGATATGGAGTCTATAAGATGGGGAGAGCTCACCCAAAGGTGTCCCTCAGGTTGGTGTTGAGCGAGAGAACCACGTGATTTGTGTGATGTGTCTTACCAGCTGGAGATGTTTTTTTTGTTAAAAAGGATGTGTTTCTGTAGCTTTTGCACCTTTCATGCCCGTTCAGAGAACGCTGCCCCTGTTGCTGTCTGGTGCTGCTAGGGAGGTTTGGATACGTGGAAGTGCTGCCAAAAATTCCCAGTTGAGGCCAGGGGAATGCCTGTGGAACACCTTCTTGTGGAAACTTGTGAATTGAGGGAATGAGGACAGAACCCAAAAGGTTCTCGGAGACACACAGAGGTGCACCCCTTGTAAGGAGGTAAGGTGCACACCCTTGTGTGGAGGAGATGCACTCCCTGTTGTAACCACGCTGGTTGGTACCTGCCAGGGTTCCCCAGCACACGAGCTCTTCTGGGAGCAGGGCTCTCCGTATTTGCCTGAGTTTCTTTGAGGGTGTCTGATGGAACATTGCAGAAGTTCTAACTCTTTAAGGAGGAGAGGAGGTTAAATGAAAGTCGAGAAGTTGATTCTATCAAGATCATCTGGGATTTTCCAGTCTGGCAGATTCATTACTTTCAGAAATGATAACTGATTGTATCTGAAGAGGTGAAGGGAAGAGTGATTTAAATCGTGTCCATTACCTGTCAGCAAATAACGCTGCGTGGAGCTGTGAGGAGGGAAATGAGTGCATTTGACACTATTGTTAGCTCTCCTCTTTGACTTTTCAATGAGAGCTACTACTCGTGCCTATTTTTTTTACACACATATGCTTCAGGAAAATTTCAATTTGCACGATTTTTTTTCTCTTGGTAGGGAGAGGCACCTGTGGAATGTGCACGGTGAGAGCTCATGGATAAGGAAGGCCAGGAGAAGAACTTGTTATGTGTTAAATATTACTGCAAGCACCTATTCCTGCAGTCACTGGTGCGACATTCTGATGGTTAATCACATTTCCATATGGCAAACAGTTTTCTGAAGTATTGTTTGCACTCTGTCTCAAAGCAAATATGTGTTCTTGATTTGAGAATAACGCCAGGTTTAAGTAACTTCTGTTTCCCTGTTGACAGAAGTCATCACTGTTAATTAGTCATGGCAAGAGATGAAATACTTATTTGAGGGAATAGTTTACTCTCATTTCAGTCCTTACTGTGAGCTTATGGAGGTGATTAAGAGCTGATGCTGGAGGAGAGGTGTAGTTCTTGGAACCTCCTTCTGCCTTGTCCTCGGGATGCTGAGGGTGTTGGCAAACCAGCCAAAGCCAGGCTGGGAGAGCCCTCGGGAACACCTGTAATTCCCAGTGGAATGGGACTGTCACATAGTCCAGCAACCCACGCGCTGGCTCTGGGGACGCTCAGCTGTAAATGGTGGTAACAGGACATTTAGAGCCTCTCCAAAGAGTTGTTCAGCTGGTGAGTGCCCGTGGTGGTGTAACAGAGGCCTTTAAACTTCTCTGCAGCTCACTTTGCTCTTCCAGTCTCTGCCTAGCCTTGTTGGTCACGTGTACTCACCAGGTTTTAGGAATTTAATTCGTGGGATTAGACTCTTTATCTTCGTATGTTATACGTGCACACGGAGCTTCATGTAAGATGTGGTTGAAAGGTCCTTCTGGCCTTTCTGAGGGGACTTAGGAGCTTAGATTCAGTCCTGAAAACCCCACTGTCATCCTGAGGGACTGCTGGGACTTGCCTTGGAGCTGATCCATTCCATTTGTCTACATGCTCCAGCTCCTGTGGATGCAACTTGCCTCCCTACTCTCTTAAAGTATGAATTTCTGTGGTGCTCCTGGGAGACTCATTAAGAAGTAGGGCTTGAAGTATGTTCCAAGACTTTTATGGGAATAGCTCTCAACAGTGGAGAGAGGTCGTATTTTGGTTGATTTCCTTATGAGATGAAATGCACAGTATCTTGTGCTCAGTATTCGGAGGGTGTAAAACTTGTTTACAATGTGTGGAGCTTATGGAGTATGTGCAGTTTTACTTTAAAAGCGTTTCTGGGCTGAATATTAATGGAGAAATAGCTTTGAGTTGTGGATATGATACAAAACACGTTTTGGAGAGGTATGCATGGAGCAATTCTCTTGGAGAGGCCAAAAAAAGAAATCTTGGAGGGTTCTATTCGCTGCCAACCTACTAAAATGCCCAGAATTTGGGCTAGAGGATATCTTGGTGCAGCTGAGCAGAATTTTCCCCTCCAGTCACAGTAGCCTCCCATGAAATGAACCCCCCTGGCAAACTAGACCTTCTGCTGGGTTTTGAAAGACCTGGCACTGGCATCTGTTCACTTAAATGTGATTGCTGGGAACAAGCCACTGGCACAGCAAATTAGAGGTGGTTGGGAAGGGTGGCAGATTCCAATCTGCATTGTAGGACCCCTGCAGAGCAGAAATACTGACAGACATGGCAGCAACAGGTAAGATAAAGTTGGGCTTTAAGGTAACTCTGCCCTGTGGTGTCTGGATAGGAAGGGTTTCCTGGGGAAGAAGAGCCTCCATCTGATCAGGAGAGCTGAGCAGTGCCACCCTCGTCACAGAGGAGCCTCTCCTCTCTGAGTGAAATATCAAAGCACTTTGCTGCTCACTCCATAATTCATGAACAGAGCTCAAGGAGGGTGACGAGGAGGGACATTTTCTAAGTGGGCAGTAGAAAAGGGATACCTTGCTTTGGGTGACCACACTGAGACCCTTGAGGGGAAATCCTGACTTCCCAGGGAAAGTCCCACTGACTGTTTTAATGTGAGATGCTGAAACTTCAGTCTCTGAAAAACTGGAGAGTATTTCCTGGGCTGGTTTGCAAAGCAGCCTTTAGTGAAGCCTGGATCCCCTTACAATAAGAAAAGGGTGTTACCAGGGCCGGGCTTGGCTGGAACAGGTTCTTGATCTTCCTTTTTCAAGTGCGCTGCCCAGATTCAGCAGATTGGCTTCATTAATAATGAATATCTGCCCTACTTTGGATGCTACCAGCACCATGTGGGACACAAGGAATATGTCAGCAGGAAACAGTTGTTCCCCTGCCCTTGGGAGACTTTCCTAACCACGACTGCTGAGCCCCCAGGAGTTCCTTGGCTGACAACCTGTTTTGCACTTGTTCTCTTGTAGCAGAAACTTAGTTAATGGGTGACGTTGAGAGCTCCCGTTTCATCTAGAGAGCTCAAATACTTGATAGCATCAACTGACTTCATTTGTGAGGTGAGATTCCAACAGTAGGATTCCCCATTTCGGTGGTAAAAATGGCCTTAGGGAAATAAACTGGTGACTGAGGTGAGCAAAGGTGTTTCAGTGGTTTCTGGCCTCTCAGGTGGCTGTTTCTGGACTGTGCTGTAGGATGATGCCGTGCCTGTGCAAAGAGGAGGTTGTGGAGCCTGTGCACATCTGCACATGTAGGAAACATGTTTGTAGCCACACCTGATGTGTACGTGTGGCTGTACCTGGTGCAGTGACAGTGGGGACTGTTGTGGAAGTCATTACGGTGTTGATGTTGGGTTACAGCCAGGAGAAAAACTGGTTGTATGTAGGAGTGGAGTTGGAACCTTCAGACCCGAAAGCATCAAAGGTGGAACAAATGGCAGGTCCTGGAGTGCAGATTTGATCTGCTCCGTGGCCAATACAACTTTCTGCAGCAGGAGGAGGTCGAGCCTCCCACTCCAGGTACTGCTCCAGGGTGAGCCTGTCCAGATCTCAGGCAGTGCTGGGGTATGAAAAGGCAGAGGTAGCTTTGGTGTGGGTGTTGTCTTTTAAAATACACTTGCAATGGAAACGGGACTTTGAAGAGAGGGTTGCCAGTGTATCACTAATTAGAGAAGGCAAAACAAGCAGGGTGGGTGTGTGCATCTGCTCTAAGGAGAGGGAAAGGCTCAGGAGTGAGTAATTGGGCAGGAGGAGTGGGAAACCAACAGACCGTTTCTGATTTGGCCACTCTGATGTTCAAGTCCTGCGGCTTAGGTTTTCCTAGTGAAGTTTAGATTGTCTCTGTTGTGTTTAGCCCCACGTTTTCCAAGGAAGTGACCAGAAATAGGAATATTTGAGGGTTTATGTTATTGTTTACATGTAGAAAAACAACAATAAAAACCCCCAGGACACCCACACACATCTGTGTTTATCCTTTCTAGTATCTGAGGGGTGATTGAGTGCGATGGTACTAAGATCCCAAATACCCCAAAATTGGGGATGGGATTTTGGGATTGAAGGTACAGAACGAGGCTGGTGGCCCATTCCAGCACGGGTAAGAAGAATCATCACACTCCGGCCACGTGTGGCTGGAAAACAATCTTCCTCCTGAATAGAGTGCAGCTCTGTTGCAGTCAGCGAGCCCGAGCTGTCTGCCAGGGCTGGGGGGGATTTATTTACACGCAATTTTGTTTTCAGGCTCCTTTTTGCTGTTTTGACACCTCTTGGCAATTTTCCTAAGTGCTTAAACTGCACATTACTGTGAAGAATGTTTTTAGGCAGCTCCATGTTGAGATTGGGGAAGGCTTAGTTACTGTTTGACTCCTGGCTCTGACAGCGTTTCTTCCTCTGAACGACTCCTGCTAAATGAGTTATTTTTCAGTTAGATTGAGCAGGTTCCCACACTTGCATCTCCTTCTCCATTTGCATCTTCTTTCTTTGCCGTCATGTCCATCAAGCAGCTCCCTGGGTAAAAGGTGTTTGTAGAAGTCAAACGTTGCCTGACACGGCGTGTGGAACAGGAGGAGGCTGAGGAGAACCTTCCACTTTGACTGACAGAGGAGCTGAATGAGAACAACGACTGTATTTCATTTTACCCTTTGCTGTCTAACGAGAGTGTGTGGATGAGGCAGAGCAAATAGACACAGGCCCAAATAATGGTATTTCTAGGAAGAGGCTTTGGGTTGCCTTGGTTAATAGCTCTGATGCAGCGGGTTTGGGACCTTTAATGCACATATCAGTGGTGTCCTGGAGGAAAATGGAGTGAACAGAGATGGGGACAGGATTCAATGGCCGGGAGAGATCAAGTACTCCAAGGACGATTCTCTGGTCTCCTCTGGGACTTTAAAAAACACCCACTTTGAGCTCCTCTTGCCTTTATTGCAAACTGAAGAAAGGGCACGTTCGTCCTTGATTTGGTTTTTCCTGCTTCTGCAGTTGGAGCTGCGTGTCCCTTTACAAAGGATTCAAGTAGGAGGGGGATTTAAATCAAGATAATCCCCGGTGGCTTTTCGTTTGTCTGTAGCATTCAGGTGTTGCTCTTGTGATGGAGTGGAGGAAAACAATAGTGCTAAAGCAGTGTCCTCAATTCTTGGGCAGCATTTCTAGGGCTCTTCCTCCCTTGACTTTGGCTGTTGGACAAGAAATCACTTTGATTTCTCCAGTTTTTGTATTTGTCTCTCAAGGGGTTACAAGTTTTTCTGTGGTGAGCTTGTTTCTGCCGCAGAGCGGCTTTAATTAGGAGCCCATTGATATGTGGATGAAACTAAAACTGTCGGCTCGGGCTGCCTTTGCCAAGAGTTTGCCTTGATTTGTGTTTGTGTCTGTCAGTTGAGATACAGTTGTAAAGACAGAGGATTTATGGGCTCTTATATCCGTTTGGGCTGTGGCTGTGTCTCCAAAAGAGATGCTGCCTCTTTAAAATCGCTTTGCTTAGCAGAAAAATATTCCAGCACAAGTTTTGAGTGAGGAGAACTCCTCTGGTAATTGGAAGTTTACTTCCAAACAATCAATAACAAATGCCATAAAGTACCAATCTATTCAGAAAATTAATTGGAGATACTTAGGAGGAATTAATAATGAATGTTCGAGTGATAGTTCCTTTTTAACTGTGCAAGATTAGCAAGACAAAGTAAACATCAGAGGAATTATAGTAAAGCAGACAAACTGTGAGGGGAAATTAAGGATGCAAACTAGAGAACTGCATAAATCTGCATGTCATTAATTGAGGGAGAGTTCCTGAAATTATCATATGGGCTGAATATTAAGTGTCATAAATAAAAAGGAAATGAAGGGATGCTGTGGGGGGGAAACAGTGCCTTGTATGGGAGGAACTATTGCAGGCATCCCTCCAAGGACTGCAGCTTTCCGGGGGGTTATTAATACACACGATGTGTGCAGTGCTTTAAATGCCTCCTCCTTCCTGGATCTGCCAAAAGAAACCATCAAAGACTGGGATAAGCACAGCCAGTGACTTTTTATTAGAAGCCTCTATAATTACACAGCTATTGCATTTTACCTCCTACCACTGAGGGCTTTTCTTGAGGAATTTGAGCTTAGAAGAAAGCGGGTAATTCACCTTTCAGCTGGTTTCTGTGCGTGCTGAAAACAGCCTCTCCAGGACGTGCTCTAGATGTTGTTCGTGCTGAAACTTTGGAAGTGCCGCAGGTATTTAAAGCATTCCTACTGAGTCAGTGGAACTTTGGGAATAAAAAACCCATTACCAAAGCATCTCCCTGGTTGAGATCATGGGGGGAGAACACTTTACAGAGGATCTGCTCTTGGAATTCACACTTAACCGAAGTCCTGTAGTATGTTTTAACTAATTTTGGTAAGCCAGTTCAGACCTTTATGTATAGAACCCATACCTTCGTGTCGGGTACCCTACATCTGAATTCTACCCCAGTTACAGGACACATTCTTTAATCTTCATTTATGCCACTGTTGTTTTACCTTCTGTCATTAGGCATCCTGGAAGTAGTTGAGAACACAGTTTAAAAGCTGGTGAAACTCTTGAGATTGAGAGTTTGGCTGAATGGCTCTGAAATGAGTTGTAAAATTGCTGTCAGTTGTTATTGCTCTAAAGTTGTTTGGGATCTCTGCTCTTCATCAGCCTGTCTGAGGAGTTATCTAAAAATCCACCAGTGGCAGGTCAGGAGCTGTTTCTGTATCTTCCCTTCATGTCTCTCTTTCCTTTCTTCCTCCTTAGGGCACAAAAATGTTTACTGAAATGCCCAAGGACTTGGATTTATTTCCAAGTGATAAACTTGCATTATTCATAAGGTAACACATTCCAATTTATCATTTCCAAATCATATTCTTCAGATACATGTTATTTGGTGTCCAGTGATGCAACTGCCGTGCTTAGAATGACTTCCAGTTGCTGTTGGTAGTGAGAGCCTGAAATTGGTCCTGCCTTAACTCATGTGTGATGAAATTAGGGGAGGGTTTTGACCTCTGAAGATTCCGCAGAACTGATGTGTCTTGTGCTTAAAATCAGAGAGACTTTCAGGACTGGTCTGAGCTTGTATTTGCACTGCAATAAGCAGCTGTTTTCAGCTGGAACGTCAGCCTGCATGGCAAATGCCTGACATCTCTGATCTCCCAGAACTCGTATTAAATCTCCACACAGTATGTATTTTATTTTTTCCAATTAAGTTTGAAGCATCACTTTCATTCTTCTCAAGCATCCATTGAAGAACTAAACTTGCCAAATGTATGGCTTGCTCAGGCTGTTTAGGGAAATCTTTCTGGCTTTATGCATCTCCCTGGAAAAAATTGCTTTTGTGAGAAGTACTGTAATTGATTAAACAGGAAATTAATGTGTGGATATGTCATAGTAAGTGTGAAGAGATTACATTTCTGCTGTCTCACTTTTCATTATGAGCCTGAGAAATAGCAGTGTTAAGATATTAAGTCAAGTGACATCAGGATTCATGAATAAGCTTCAGGGAGGGTGGGGAATAGGGATGGGAAATAACCCAGGAGGGACCTTCTGATGGGCATCATTCAATTCAGTTGCGAACCTGCCCTCCCTTGTGTCTCCCACCACTCTCTGGCTGCTCCCATCCATGGTCAGTGCCCTAAAACTTGGGCACAGACCCCCTGTTTTCTCCCTGTGCAAGGAACAAACAGGCAAATAACTGCAGGGTTTGGGCTGGATCTCCACCCTTGTTTGTCAAATTGTGCCACAACACCGCCAGATTTATTGCTGCTTTGATATTAATAGTTCAGAAGGGCCCGTTGCTTCATCTTCTCATGGATGCCCAAGAGCTTTGGGGTGGCATTCAGAGCTCAGGTTATTTACACAGGGAAGGGTTTCTAACTGGGCACCTTGTTGGGCACTGACTCCTCTTGTGAGAAAATACTGGGCACTGCTAATGGAAACCAGTTGGGATACCTTTTTAGAAACCCCGTTTGAATCAGAGCATCTCTGATAGTAACAGAAGAGAGAGAATTCCTGAGTGCTTCCCTCTGGTGCAGTGGGATGTCCCTGGGGGAAGGAGGTGACCTGGCAGCGACAAGATTTGTTCTCCAAATCCCTTTGCTGGAGGTGATGGCCCGTGCAATCCACCCGTGGGCTGTTTTCGAGGGGAAACGAGGAAACCAAAGGCATTTTCGCTGTCCAACACTGTGCTCTGTTCCCGTGTGACCCCTCTGCAGCACCTCACGTGTCTGTGAAGAGAGGGCTGACCTGGGGCTGCTTAATTAATGTCCCTGCTTGATCCCAGCTGCTGCCTCCTGGCTCCACAGGTCGGATAGGCTGGAAAACCAGGCACCAAGCGCTGCCTTCCTAATGAACTCCTTTAAACTGAGTACCAATTAAAGCATTAAGCTCTCCCCCTGCACCAGCCAGGCAGTTTTTTTGGTGGGGGTTATGAAATTACAGGTTGCAACAAAAAGCAGAGCCATTAGCAGGGTCTGCGTGTGGCTCAGTGTCGCTGTTCCTCAAAGGGACCAGGGCTTGTGGAACCAGGGAGAAATGCTGTGATTTCACACTTCATTGTAGTGCTCGGTGTGAGCTGGGCTGGGCTTTATAATCCCTTAAAAGCAAGCTCGGTCATGGGTAGATTTTGCTGGATTTCTGAGTGGAAAATACACTTAAAAAGGAAAATTCTGGCAGCGATCGAATGGCTCGGAAAGCTCGGGGTTGTTGAACTTTCCCAACTACACTTACCTGGGCTTGGTGACAAAAGAGCCACCAAAAAACCAGCCCATGCACGTGGGAATCAGCTCAGCAGGCACAGATCAACCAAGCAGTGCCAGGGAGGAAAATTCCCCCGCTGAGCCTTTCTGTGGTTTATTGACCTCCCAGGTAGCTGGGGCTGCACTGATGCTTCTTGGTTTACATCCTGGGCTACTCTGATCCTTCATTTTCAGCTGGATTTTTAGTCCAGAGGGAGCGCTGGACAGCGAGGAAGGGAAGGGAAGCTGCTCGATGTTTTCTTCAGCTTGGTTGCCATCAGAATTCTGTGTCTTGTAAGAGAAAATTTGAAGCTCGTGTGAAAAATACGCTGAGTTTTTCTGGGCACTGCATAAATCTTGGTGCGTGGTCTCTGCAGTTTCTGCCTCCGTGTGGGGGTAAATAAATACACGACTCCCTAAATACTGCCTTGTTCCCATGTTCACATCACAGAAAGTAAAGTTTTCAGGGATACCTCGCCCTGCCCTGGAAGAATTAGGCAGATGAGACAATAATATGCACTTCTGGCAGCAAATACTGCAGAAAATATGCTCGTATTGAGACCAGATTCCAGAGTGTGAGTGTGAAGTTGTGCTGATGTGCAGTAGTGGAGCAGGAATTCCTAATTCCAAAGGAACTCTTCATTTGGGAAGGCTTAGCAAAGGCAGGAGTTGTTGTAACACATGTAAACAGCCTGTTTTGTTTCTCTTCTATCAGGGAATGCATTACTTGGGTGAGATTGATTATTTCACTATTATTATTATTTTTTTTCCTGCAGCTGCCTTTACCACAATGTTTATTTGGGAGAAAAACCACCCAATTTACAAATATGCACAGAGCAAGTATTTGTAGATAAATAGCTGTGCTGAGGTTGCTTTCCCTTTGCTGACACACTCTCTCTGAAATAATGGACTGAATAAATGCTATCAGAGCAGAATGCTGAGCTCAGGCCTTTGCTGCCGAAGGAATTGATTCTTGTAATGTTTTGTTTTGGGGATTGCTCGGTAATTTGCTAATCCTGCTCCAAATACAGCCTCGTGTCTGAGTGCAGCGAAGAAATGCTGCCTTCTGCCTCCTGTGGTCTCTCTTCACTGGTTACAGGTTCGTTTGTAGTTGATTTGGGAGGTGGTTTAAATTTAAACTTTGCTCTGGCTGCTTGTATTTTCTCGTTTATCAGCGTCTGGGTTGCTGTCCAGAACCCATCCGTTCAGCAGCAAATGGCTTTGCTGGGTGGGTTCCAGCAGTGGTGAGAAGCAAGAGCCTCCTGCAGGTGTTTGCTGCTTCGCTCGACTCCCGAGCTGTCTGGGGTTCATGTCTTTCCTGGAGTCATCCAGACCTGCAAAACCACCCATCCCGAGCAAGGATTTATCCCGTATTTTGGGTGTGACTGTGGATTTGAGATGTGCTGGAAGCAGTTTGGACCCCCTGGCTGCCACACGGAGAAGTTGAAGGGACTGGGAGTGAAATTTTGATTATAAGGTCACATTTCCCTCAGTTTCGCTGCTAAGCAATGAGCTCAGGTGTTTTTAAGGGCAACTAAAATGCAGAGCACTCTCCAAAAGCAGACTTTGAAATTCTCTTTAGCCCCCTTGCTGCTGTTCTTTCCCCATCCACTGCGTTCTTTTGATGATTAAAAATTGTTCTCGCTGTCTTCAAAACAGATGGGCTTCTGTACCTGCTGTGCCATCCTGAAAATAAAGCACCTTTCTTCTGGGCTTGGATTGCTCCCAGTTTGGTGGGGGTTAGAACTGTAATTTTCCTGTTCTAACACGTTTGGTACCGAAATGGCTTTTGAGCCGGTGGCACACGCCTTGGTGTGCAAAAGTAGAGACTGAGGAAGCAAATGAAGCCCCAGATTGAAGAAGAAAATGAAACCCCCTGCTTTGAAAATGATCCTCTTGTACTTCTCATGAATACGATTCGTTCCCAGGGTCCTTTCCTTGCCAACATTTCCCAGACCCAGCTCTCAAACCGGTGTTTTTCTGGTTTTGCCTCGACATGGGACTTTCTGAGCCGACAATTAAGCTGCAGTTCAATTTCGTGAAGGGTCTCAATTCCTGACCTTCCCAAGATTGCAATGTCAAAGGGAAGGCAGGGTATGAAAACAGGTGCTGGGATCACCACGGCAGCCCAGCCAAGCAGCGGGAAGGCTTTGCAGACCAGCACGAGAAGAAACGCCTCCCACTTGTTCGAGCATCAGTCCTGCAGCACTTCACCCACTTCAGATTTTACAGGCACAGCTAACCCCGACTTTGAGAAAGGAACAGCTGATTTTTTGCAGGTGCTTTACAGATTCTTGGTTTTCTGTTTATCTTATGCTGCCTTGACTTTTTTTGGGGGCGTTTTCTCCTCAAATATCAATGGCTGCCCCATTGATTTACTGCTCCTGATGGGAGACCTGTCTGTTTGCCTGACTTTTTGGACACTGGCGGTGCCCATTTGGGGTTGGTGGTGCGGTGAAGTGCCAGCTGTTCTCTGCTGTGCATTTCTAAGGGTCACACAGGGGAAAGCAAAGTTCAAAGCCAAACTGGTTCCCAGAGCATCTGGTGGTTTTGCAAAGCATTTTGGCTCTGGCCTGGCTTGGTAGAGCTTCTCAAAATCCGTGCTGGATTATTTGGGAAGCCTTTGGAGAGGCTTTAGGACGGGAATGGTACGTGCCTTGTAACAGCATCACCTGATCTGCTTTAATTGTGGGCACGTATTGCTTTGGTGTTAAATGAGGATGGAACCTCAAGCCGAGAGGTGAAGAGAGATTTTGCCGGTCCTGCAGAACAAGGCACTGCAAAGGTCTCCAGCTGCTGCTCAACAAACCCCTCCGGTTGTGTCACGCAGCCCAGCCGAGCCCGGGCTTGTGTCTTAAAATCTTACCCTTCCCATTAACTTCGAGTTTTAGGGAATAGGAGTCCTGCATTTTGCAGGATGGACACATCAGCCGCACCCCAGGGAGAGGCGAGAGTGGTCCCAGAGCTGGGCTTTAGGTGTGGGAGCGCCGTGGGGTGAGCTGGGCTGAGACAGCACCCCGGGGTTTCCTCTCTCCTCCGGCAGCTCAGCTGTGAGCTGCAGCCTCCCCCAAGAGGGAAACTTCGTGTGCAAACAATAATTAAAGCAATACATGTTCCCAGCACAAACGTTGTTTACAGCTGGCTTTGGAATGATTTTTTGGTTTTCGGCTCCAAGGGGGACGGGGAAGGGACAGCAATGAAAGTGAAAACCATCTTTTTCACAGGGAAGTCTTTGGGAATATCTTTGTGGCTTTGAAGGAAAACAGTACCAAAAAAACCCCCCATAAATATGAAATGCTTTGATTTTGAAGTGGAATCGACATTCATTTTTGAGATGTAAATATAATGGGTAAATATCAAGAGAAAACAAGTATGTTGGTTTCATTCTTTTTTTTTTCTCCTTATCAGATGCTTTTCACTCAGTGGCATTTCTCTGAGCACTCTTTTTATTTCTTGAATTTCCAGTAAGAGAATCCAGTGTGTGGTTGGTGTTCTTGGAAATTGGTCAAAGAGTCTTTCCAGGGAAGTTGGGTGATTTGAAGTGAGTTCAGCTATGAGAGGCTGGCATTTGCTCGGCTCTCTGCAGAATTGTAACACTCAGAAGTCCTTCAGGGCTAAGATTTCCAGATAGGCTGGGGTGAGGGAGAAGTCACATCTAAGTTTTGGGGTTATTCTGATGAAAAGGGTCTTCGTGTAGAGGGGTTTTAATAAATGAGGGCTCAGTTCTGCCATTTTTGCTCATGATGAAGAGTAGCTAAAAAGAGTCGGTAAAATTGGGATTATTGGCACACAAGAGAGTAGCCAAGTGTTAAAAAAAACAACGTCTGTGGTTAAAGAACGGGTCAGAGTGATCCTGGAGAGTAGGGAAGGAATTCATTGTGACCTTTGTTCGGCTGAAGTCATGATCAACAAGTTGAAAGTCAGCTGGAAGCTTGATTCCTGTAAGGTCTGTGCTCGGGTGGGGAACCTCTTCCCACAGTCAGACAGAATCTCCTTGGATTTTTCCAGTTGTGTCAGTTTAGCGGGAAAATAAGAACGAACTGGTGGTGGCTGGAAGGAGGAGGGATCAGAGCCACAACAGAGAAAAGCAGTAAGACAGGAATGGCAGTTCTGCAACAGGAAGGGGCTAAATGAAGATAAATAAGGAGCTGAGAGAAAGAGAAAACAACAAGTGTGAGGGAAATACAGAAACTGGAATTGCACTACAAGGACAAGGCAACTAATCTTACCCGGGGCTTAAACACTGTCCCAGCACTGCAGGGTACAAAACCAAGCACAGCTGCCCCCTCTATAAAAACCCCACGTGTAGTTCACTTGGGAAGAAAGATGAATTGTTCTGAAAAGGTTTGTTTTTGTGAGGAAAATCCGGCTTAGAACGCAGGTCCTTAGTTTGCACTTCACAGCAAACGCAAAAGGATAAAGAATGAAATCAAAAAGCCTTTGCAGCAAAACCTTTCTTTTCTAATAGCGAGCTGACAACCGCTCCCTCATGTTCGATACTGTCCATTTAGTTTGAGAGGAGCCAAACTGCTGCCTCCAGTGCAGAGGGACAGAGATCTGGTGTGACAGGACGTGCCAAAGGGCTGGTTGGACGCAGCTGTTGTGACGCTGCTGGTAACAGGGGAGCTGCGGTTCAGCACGGGCTTCTCCAACCCAGCACATTACCCAACAAGGGGGAAAAGTTGCAGCAGAATTAATCGCTACCTGGAAAACAATTTCATGCTAGGCTAAGCAGGGATTAAAAAAAAAATAAAAATTCCATGGGCTGGTTCACGAGCCAAGCCTTGGTCTTAGAGAGAAATAAGACAGTCAGTTACCTCCAGGCGTGACTACAAATCTGTCTTATAAATAAGACCTATTTTGGGATGGTCTGACCTAAGGAAAGATCTACGGGCCAGTTGGCCACTGATTATAAATTTATTAAGTGCTTGGCTTCCTGCAGTAGTTTCTTGGGGACAGATGGAGCTTGAGTGGGTGGGAAGGGAGTGACAATGGAAGGGTGTCAAGACGGAGCCTTGCAGGTGAGGATGTGACACGAAGTCCAAATGCACACACAAATGTTTAAAACCAGGTTTAACTTGTCTGCTTCTCGTCTGGAGGGCTGTGCAGGGTGTTCCAGCCTGTGGTTGAATGTTTCTTTATGATAGACACTGACTTGGAGGAGCACACAGGGACTCCAAAATGCAGCGTTTGCCGGGTTAAATGTTCACTGAGAGTGGCCACTTTGGGGCTATTCTTGGTGTGCTGGATGGAAATAGCAACAATCCACCCAGGCTTGCTGGAGGGAAATGGCTTTTTTGAAGGAGTTAATGGGGTGGTTTGAATCTCAGGCATTTCATCAGGTTCTGTGATGAAACAGCAGATGGACCTGGGGACTTGCAGGAAATGTTCAGGTGGAGCAGCAGCCCCGTAACTTTGGGAGTCTGGGGGCTGGTTCCTGCTGTGCTCTGTGTTCTTTGTGATCTCACCCAAGGCCCTGAAAGGAGGGGCTGTAAAAGCTTTCGGTGGGGCATCTACAGCACTGCAGCTTGTGGAAGGTGTCTGGGCACCTGATGGGGCAGGACCGCTCAGCTCCAGGTGGCCTTTGTGAGTGGAAGGTCAATCCCATAAAGCTACAACTTGTCTGACTCCGACAGTGTGTTGTAAATGCTTGAAGGGTTGGGGGTGTACCTTGTCAGCGCCCCAGAAAGGTTCTTTCTTCGTGTATTTACATCGAACGTGCCTCAGTATTGCATGTGTAAAATGCATTTGGTGCCCTCGCTCATAAGGGCTTTCCTGTGGACAATACACTGGGTGACGTGAGAGAGCTTTTAAATGAATTTAAATGAATATAACAGCCCTGAGAATGTGCTAGACACACTGTGGCCAACCTTATGATCTTGATCTTTGCTTCTCTTTGAGCAGGACTTACTTTCTTTTTTTTTTTTAAATGACAAGTACTAGAGTTTAGAAATGGAGATTTTTCCTGTCTCACTTTGCAGAAGTTTCCAGACCCAGTTTCTCCATTAGAAGTGCCACCACTTTGAGACGTGCTCCCTGTTTAAATGTCTTCCTTTTCAAACTTGTAAAATAGATCTTTCAGGGAAAACTCCAATGAACTTTTTAGTGCTGCTTGCTGAGTGACAGTGACTCAACAGCACAGAAAAAACCCTATTATATGGAGCGTGGCCTTTGTTCCAAGGAGTGGGTTATTTTAACAATAACTTTAGTGCTTTCTCGAAGGCAAGTGAAGAAGCTTCATGTCCTCAGTTCCCTGGAACAGGACTGGATGTAGCCCTGGTGGCTGTGCCATATTCCCCTTGGAAACAGGGCTGGGAAGCAGAAAGTCAGTGGCAAAAGTGAAGAGAAGCTTTCACATCTGAGTTCAGGTGCTTGCAAGAACGGAGTCAGCATGACGGGACCAACCCTTGGGTCCTTAAGTGCTTTTTTCATAATTGCTGAAGCTTTCTGACACTCTCAGAGCAAGTAAAAGTAAGATGAAGTGGCCATTTAAGTGTTTAAGCTTGGGAATGAGAAATAATGATTTTTGGGCGCGCTGTGGAGGGTGACTCAGTGGTGTATATCCAACTTTATCAGTTCTAGTGGGTACAAGGCACCTCTGACTCAAAGTGTGCTTGTTCAGTGCTGGCTGTGGAGAACTTCAAGGGATAAATAAGCATCCAAACATCTTTGTTCAGGGCTGCAAAATGAGTCCAAGCCACTGAGGTCCCACGGTGGTACAAATTAGCTTAAAGAAGCAAAGACAGTATTTCCTGACAGGAATTTGGTTTTAATAAATGCCCTTTGGGTGCAGTTCGATGTTGTGTGCACATGTCATGTTTTTGACTCTTCAAATAAATTCCTGATGGGACACAACTGGCCTGAAGTTTTTCCTCCTGGCTGGAGGTGTTTGTTTCATCTCTCCTGTCGAAGCCATCCACGGCTTTAATCTGGATCTGAGTATTCCAGGAGAAACATCTATTTTTCCAGTCCTTTAGGATGAAGAGAGTGAGCAATCATTAAGTGCCTCTGATGGCTTATGTGAGGTCCCTTAATAAAACACTTGCAGCTTTTGATAAATTAGCAGCCTGATGTTTTGAAAGCCTTTTTTCCTCTTGTCCAGAGCTCCTTTCGATCATTTCACATTCTGTTGCTGGCACACGCTTCAGTCTCTTTTCTCTTTCTAGGCTCTGGCCCTTGAGCTGCCTGTTTGGCCTTGGAGACTTCTGACACAGCCCAGTTTCCCTGCTAAAAACCTTTTGCAAGGTCTTGGCACAGCTTAAAAAGAGTTCCTTCTGCTGCCTCTGGGTGACAGAATTGATCCTGATTTCGAGAGGATGTACTGGGCTTTAAACTTCCCCGTCCTCTGCAAGGAGAGGCTCAACTTTCTGAAGGGAGAAGTGCTATATTTGAATCTCTGATTATGCAGATGCCTTTGTTTTGGTACTTCTGTGATTTTGTTAATTAAGAATAGAGGCAAAGCAATATTGGCAGTGGTTGGGGGGGCACTTTAAAATCCCACTGCAGGTTGGCTGGAGTAACCAGGCTCCACCATTAGAGAGGAGTCTATATGGAGGGAACATTCCTGACCAACAGCTGGAATGTTCCTTCACCATTGCCTGGAACACTGGCCCAGTTCCTCTGGGTTCATTTTCTGCAATTTATGATCCAATCCTCCTGCTGAAGCAAGAGGCAGAAGGGTGAATTCAACAGCAGCGAACCCATTTTTGCCTATTTATTTACTTTCCAGCAGTGCAAAAAACATTTATTAAGCCACCTCCCCCTGCTCCTTCCAGCACTGGCAGCAGTGGGAACCGAAGGCAGCGTTAGCTGGGGGTGCTTTCAGATGTGCTCTGTGACAAGGAATCTGAAGCTGGGGGTGTTAATCAGGTTCAGGAGACAGAAAACTCCAAGGATTACAGTTGTGTCCAGCTGGATGTGAAGGGTCATGGGCAAGAGATCCAGAGGGACTTGAGCCTTTCGTGTCCCCTCCTCTTGGATATACAATACAAAGAAATCCAAGGTTTGCAGCAGGGTCTCACCACAGTGCACTTTTCATTTCTTGCGGTATAACTACTAATCGCTTTAACAGGTGTTGCCTGAATCTTCTCAGGGTGCAGAAGGCACCAACAGCAACACATCCCGTGTTGGAATGGGCCCTGTGCAGTTTGGGAAGCATCGTGTTGCCCTGTGCCAATAGCCAGGGACAGCCCCAGGCTGTGTTTCCTAGGGATGTGTTGGGCAGAGGGAAATCCAAGGCTGTGAGGATGCACAGCAAGGCAAGGCTTGCTCTGTTCCTGCCCTCCTCACAACACAGGCGTTTCCTGCCAGCCCTGCTCGGGGCCAGGGCAGTGGGAGAAACACTCTGACCTCGTGTACAACAGTTCCCAAAGCGTTTCGGGTTTGATTGGAGGCGCTGCAGGGAACGGAGCTGGTTCATCAACAGGTACAGAGCAACCCGAGTGCGTCTTGTCCGTTTGAGAGAAACGAGCGGCTGGGTTTGGCCACGTTTTTCACCTGAGCTGTGCCCACCTGTGGCTAAGGCAGCTTTGCCCAGACACCCTTTTTGATGAGTGTCTTTGGTGCCTCTGACACTGTACTTGAATGCCGTGAGGTTTTGCCATACAGCGACATTCTCGTGTTCGTAGTTGGTCCCACCAGGCTCTTTCAGAGCTGGGTTTAACGTAAGGAGGTCTGATATTGGCTGCGTGCAGGGCTGTGTGAAACCTTAGCCCTGTGTAAATCTGGCAGTGTTTTGCTCTTGGTTTCTCTGGGCCACACTTTTTTTGCCACGCTCCCCAATTCCATTGGCCTTCTATGCTCTGTTGCTGGAGGTGGCTGGAAAAGCTCTACTGCATCTTAATTTAATCTAAATTCGTCTGCAGATCTGACTTGTCTGATTTGCTGTGTTACACCGTTAATTTTTTCTCTGTACAGTTTATTGTCTTTGTAAATTTGGCTGTGTGAGCTTAGTAGGGATGGAGCTCAGCGTGCAAAATAAAGCCCTGCTGTGATTTTGCACTGCTGGTTTATTGCTGCGGTTTCTTGCAGAAGGGAGAAAACTTCCCCAGCTCCCGGGAAATTGTGTGTGGAGGGGAGGTGTTGGCATTCTAGTCATGCCACTCCCCAAGGAAGGGGGTTGGAATAGATGATTTTTAAGGTCCCTTCCAATGCAAACCATTCTCTGATTATATGATGGTGTTCACATGTATTTAATGTGTCACTGGAAATGGTTGTCTCATGTTAAACCTCACATTTTTTGTTGTCTCTGCTCAACTTGCTCCAGGACTGTGCAATCTGTAGTTTTTTCTGTTGGTAAGGATTGTTATTTTGTGATATTCAACCCCATCTTTCCCTCCAGGGTGTCATCAGGTCATTGGGATGCACATAAGGAAAGCACCACAGCTGCCCCCAAATCCATGGGGAATTATTTAGGTGCTTTCTGGGTGGCATTGGAAGGGACTTTTACAGTTATTTTTAAGAGGGGGCTATTTGTATTTACATACAGGAAAAGATGGAGCTCTGACTTTGCAGCTTTAAAAGGGGAATTTTAATGTGTTAATCCACAGGCTTCTGAGTATCACTATCTGCATAATAATAATAAGAATGAAGAAAAGAGGAAAAAAGAGGGGGAAGGGGGTGGGAGGAGAGTCCACCCTCGCCCATCACTGTCGTTCCTGCCATTTTACAGAGCTAAGTGGTGGCTTTAAGCTGAAATGTCCTTGTTGCTTCTGTAAAAGAACTTTTAGATTCAAAATCACGGATCTTTTGCTTTTGTATTGAAATCTCTCTAAGCTGTTGGTGGTACCAGAACTTCTATCTCTACAAATAAATAACACAATTGTTCCCAAAGTGATTTCCAGCTCCTGCCTCTCCCCCAGCTCTGAGCTGGCTGTAGCTCCCTTCAGTTCTCCCCTTGCTGTAGGTGAAACCAGACTTGCAATTTCGGGTATTTGCATATTTTTCATTTAGGAAAAAGGACATTTTTATCAGGTTTGATGGCTGAGGAAAATTGCCTATGTAGAAATGGAAACCAATTTCAGGGTGAGTGATTGGAGCTTTCTGCAAAGGGTCCAGGTCATTCCCATCCCTTCCAGTGCTTTCACCCCCAATTTTCCTGCCCTTGGACAGGTGCTGCTGCTGCTTCCACACCTGGCAGGTTGTCACTGGTGCCACTGAGCTCAGCAGAACCTCTCTTAGGTGTTCACATCCCAAAAAATGGTGCCTCCCTGTTTTGTTAAGAACTATGAATAATACAGGGCTGGCTGCTTTCTTTAGGACTGAGCAAAACAGTTCAAGAAAAATCCGAGCTTTTTCAAATACAGTCAGGTCTGCTGGAGCAATAGTGGGGTGGAGAGAAGAGGAGTGTGCCAGTGCTGGGAGCTGAGCTGTTGGCATCCCAGGGGGAGGAAGATGCTCACACTTGGTAGACCTCCAAAGCCAGCAGTGGAGAAGAAGACAAGCCTATTTATTTCTCTTGCTGGAGCCACCTTCACCCTCCTGTGAATTGATTTATAATTCAATCTCTTTGTTTCTCGACAGAAGAGGATGAGATAATAGCAGGTGTCCTCTATAGCCAGGAATGGATGGCTGTGGCTTACCCTCCGTGGAAACTGGAGGGAATTTGGGCATGTTTGGGATCAGTGATGCTGCTGCTGGGCAAAAGCAAATCCCAGAGACCTGGAGTGAGTCCCAGGCTGTTCTGCTGTGTCGCAGAGCTTTGCTCCTCTAGCACTGAGCTTGAGGAGAACATCAGGTCAGGGTCTTGTTGCTGACAGCAGGGGAGGGTGGAAGTGGGCTTGTTCAAAACTGGTGTGGATCCAGTGGATGTGAGAACTCGGAACCTCTTTTGAGAGGTTTTGTGTTTGGAATTGGGGATCCTCAAGGGCTTTGTGTTTTACCAGGTGGTTGTGTGATGTACAAGTCGTCCCCAGCCCCCTCAGAGCTCCACTTGGCCGAGCAGAGGAAGGACCATCTTCACGCACAAGGTCAGGATTTCATCCCTCTAAACAGCAAACGCTTCTCCACCTTACTCTATTACCCATCACAGGAGGGAATGTGACCTGTGAGTTATCTCTGCATAAATCTGGCCATTCCATGGTTAATTAGGGAACTGGAGACGAGACAAAGTGAATCAAACCATTTCTTTTATCTTTGCTGCCTCCTCTTGCATCTCCCATCTTTGCTGAACTTTCTGAAGTACAAGGGACAAGCAGGTCGAAAATGGGAAGAAAATTAGAAGCACTTGGCCCGGTGCCTGCCTTTACACTGTGTTGATTAGGTTTTAATTGGCAATTCTTGTCTGTAATATAAGATAATTGCAGAGATTTTCAGGAATAGTTGTAGAATAGGAAGAAAAGACACATCTGAGTTCTACTGGAGGAGTTTAATTAAAGTCTTTATAAAATGCAACAGATGGTGCTTTGCTAGTTAGCAAGGCAGACATGAGGCTTCTCTGTAGACATTCCATGGTGGTCAGAGCTTCTCCTCCCTCCTGCCTGGAGATGTTCTCCATAACCTTTGCTGGTGGACTAGGACAATTTAAGGATAACATGCGCTTCATGTTCTGGTCCAAATGATGAGGGTCTTTTCCAGCAAGTGAAGTCAGGCAGCCACAGAGTGACATTCCCGGTTTCCCTGACCTCTGCGATTGCCCTCAGCTCCTTTTGGAAAGGCTTCCAGAAGTGAGCAGATCCATCAACAGCTGTGCAGGTTTCTCCATAGGGACTCCTGGGGAATGGAGGAATGGGGATCCCTGGTTTTTGCACAGTGGTGCTTCCCAGTAACATTGTGTGATCCAACAACCAGCCCTGGACTGGAGTTATGTCAGGGTGAAACTGGAACAGGGGGACTATTTACAAGGGTGTGCAATGCCAGGACAAGGGGGAAGGGCTTCAAACTGACAGAGAGTAGGGTTAGATGGGATATTGGGAAGAAATTCTTCCCTGGGAGGGTGGGCAGGCCCTGGCACAGGTTGCTCAGAGAAGCTGTGGCTGCCCCATCCCTGGAAGTGTCCAAGGCCAGGTTGGATAGTGCTTGGAGCAACCTGGGCTGGTGGAAGGTGTCCCTGCCCATGGCAGGGAGTTGGATCTGATCTTTAAGTTCCTTTCCAAGCCAAACCATTCTATGATTCTATGAAACTTGGAAGGCAGAAAAGCTATTTTCCCCCCTAGCACCCAGCACTGCTGTAGCTTTGATAACATTCAGCCTTTGTGCATCACCAAAGGGTTACCTTGGAAAAGGAAAAATTAACGGATAACGAACGTGACGAGGGAGAATCCTGCCTTGGGAGGAGTTTGTGCGGGTTCTCACATTCCAGGAAAAAATCCTAAAACTGCAGAACAAATAGCTGGCAAACAGGGACCGTTTCACCTGGGTGTTGAAGGAAAAAAAGCCACTTGTGACCCTGCAGGGTCCTTTTCCCAGGGAGATTTGCTGGGCAGCCACGCAGAGCTGTGGGACGGTGCCAGGAGCGCTTTGGAGCCTCCTGCCTCGTGGATGCTTGAGCCTTATCTGCTGTTTAAAATGAGCTTTCTCACATTTTAGCCTCGGTGCTGCGGGGAGTTTCCATGGGATTAACTCATTGTCCGATTGTCCGTCCTCCCTCTGTGCAGCTCGGTGTTCATTTCAGCTCAGCTGGATGGGAAGGTGATCACCTGGCAGGGGTCGGGTTACCTGGAGCCTCCACAAAGGCAGCGCCAGGTGCTCGAGAAACACTTTAAACATAAGCTCCGAGCTTTTGCTTTTATAAGAACCGTTTACAAGCTCCCATGGCTCGTGCTTTGAGTTGGTTGATTTCCTTCTGTAGCCTTAGGATCTTCCTGAGAGGTGAGTGGGAAACTTTCTTGTACAGGCAGATTTCTTTTTGGCTTCGGTTTGGTTTTAATTGCTGCTGACTCTGTTACCTTCTGCAAGCTCTAAGACATTAGAGATGGTGTTTGTTCAGCTCGTTCTGGTCATAAACTGGGGCTGCACAATTTTTTGTGATCACGATCTCTCTCATTCAGGAGAAAAGACAGGGAAGGTGAGGGGTACGTTCATAAAGAGGCTTTAATTTTGTAAAGGAAGAAAAAAAAAGCATTGTCAGTGTGTTCAGATAAAAATAATACCAAGGTGCTTATTGGGGTATGGAATAGATGGAGGGGAAAAAAAGCCTGGAACTGTCCTCCCCACCCTGCACACTCAGGGTGGCTCAGGCACTTTGTGAGAAATCCTCCTGGTTGCCATAATTTTCAAAACCAGAGGGAATTCCGTAGGACAGTGGCATGCTGGAATCTAAATCTGATGGGAAGAGATGCAAAAAGGGAAATAAGCCAGTGTTTGTTCAGTTCTTTGAGGGTTGGGGCATCTTGTTCTTTGTCAAGGATTTATCACCTTCCTCTCACGGGATGCCAAGAGAATTCCCAAGGAGGGATGGGTAAACCTGCCCTTGCCCTGTGGTCTGAACAGCTGAAGTAGAGAAAGAAGTAGCACCTTGTTGAAATTAGGAAATTACACAAGAGTACAGCACCTTCTTCACCTCTTGGCTCTTTCCAGCTGTGCTGTTTGCACTTTCTCGAAAACTGAGTTTTTCTGGCAAACAAAATACAAGCTTTTCTGAAGCTGACAGTCAAAGACATGGGAAAGGCTTCCTGCTGCCTACAGAGGGTGGGTTTAGTCTGATAAAGCATCTGAAATTGGGATTTACCCTCAGAATATTTACCTGGAAATCTTAAGGGGATAGCTTTTAATTTTGGAAGACGAACCTTCCCTTAATTTGAGCCATCAAAACTTAAGAATGAATGTGCTAGCGGGCAGGAAAATAGTGATGTTCCATCATGGTGTAACAACAACTGGCTGTTTAGCTTGGAGTCCTGATGTTTGCTGGTTGTACCTTGAATTTATTCCTTTTCCTTTCTTCCAGGGACCTCTTGCCTCTCAGCAGGTTGCAGCACGGACTGCCAGAGCCACTGCCTCATAGACTGCAGGCAGGGACATTATTACACGGCTGGCAACTGCTTGGAGTGCCCAACAGGCTTCTAGTAAGTCTCCTTCCTTCCCTCCTGCTCAGCACTTACACTCCTGAAATAAGGAAGCTGGGAATTTGGGGTATTTCGCATCCAGAATAATCTGAGAGTTACCCCATGTGCACATCAGGAGGTGAGGCACAAAACCCCCCCCACGGTGTCATTTCCTGTGTGTGAATAACCAGCTGGTCAGGAAAACCACTGTCTTTGGTTTAAAACGCTCTCTAGGGCTTTCTGCACTTTGGGAGGAAGGACGAAAGGTGTTTTCCAGCGTAAATGTTTCTGTGATTCCATGAGAAGAGTTGCCAGGCACAAACTGTCCAAACTGTCTCGATCCCTGAGTTGCCACATTTCCTGTCACAAATTCTGTGCTTGCGTGTGCAATCCTCGAGCTCTTATATGTGAGTTAGAACCCTCTGAGGTGCTGGAAAATCTGATTTAAATCCGTGACTCTGTGGCCAAAAGCGTTTGTCTGAGCAGTGAGTGAAGGGGATGTTCCTGTACTTCCACAACAGCGGTACTGGCAGGGAGGGGATGGAACTCCAAAGAAATGGAAGAATTTAATTTTATAACTTCGTTGTCTTTGATTCAGCTGCCCTGGAGGTCAGGCAGCTCCAAGGAGATGCCCGCTGGGAACTGCCAATGAACTGACTGCTCAAGCAAACATCACATCTTGCCAGGTGAGCTTAGGGACCGGGCAGGAGAGCCCTTGAATTATCTGAGTTCAAGCTTCTTCACAGATTTTGCAGTCTGCTCTGAAAGCTTTTCAGGAAATTCCTCATGTCACATTACTCATGCAAAGACCGTGTTTCTGTGGGTCCTGGTGCTGTCCCTGCAGGTTTGTCCCCATGGCTATCTGAGCCTGGAGAGCAGAGCTGGCTGCCGAGCGTGTCCCGAGGGATATTCCTGTGATCCGCCCAGGGGTGTCCAGAGGAGCTGTGGGCCCGGACAGTATTCCCCAGAGGGAGAGCTGGAGTGTCAGGAATGTCCGGAGGGGTTCATCTGCCCAGATGGACGGAGCACGCAGGTACAGAAGGAGCACGTTCTTCTCCAGGGATGGAGCTTTCGTTCTTCTGCACGTGCAGGGCCGGAGCACGAGTGTCTCCTCGATCGAGGACAGGCTCTCCTGGTTTAGCAGTAGGATGTGGGTCTTGCTTAAGGAAAGAAGAGCACTCGCATCATTTCAGTGGTGCAGCAGATCTCAGACCTTCAGAGAATCACAGCATCTCGTGAGCTGGAAGGGACCCATCAGTATCACCCAGTCCAACTCCTTGCCCTGCACAGACACCCCAAGAATCCCACCCTGTCCCTGTCCAAACCCTCCTGGAGCTTTGGCAGCCTTGGTGCTGTGCCCACTGCCCTGGGGAGCCTGGTCAGTGCCCACCACCCTCTGGGGGAGGAGCCTTTCCCTGATACAAGTGGCCTCTTTTAAAAGAAATACACATTTCATTTAAATTCTGACAATGTCAGTGCTCAGCTTGTCTGCCACCACGAGCACCCTCAGCCAAGGACCCAAAGCTTGGAATTTGAGGCACATTTTTCCTTCCAGAGATCACCCCTGGGGAGTGGAGGTGCAGCAGTGCTGGGAAGGGAGAGGGCAGAGAAGGGAGAAGCAACAGTGGGTTTTTTCCTGACTCTGAGAGTCAGGGAGTCACAGACCTCTCTGGGATATCCCTTTGGGCAGCAATGGCCCCAATTAGACTTTCTGGTGCCATGAATTGGTGTTTTTTCCCCTCTCAGCACTGTTTGGCTGGTCAGCAGCCAAACCCGAGCCGCACTCTCTGTGTCACCTGCGCTCCTGGTTCCTCCTCAGCTGAAGACACTCTGCCTTGCCAGCCCTGCCCAGCAGGTAAGTGCATCTCACAAACATCTTCTGTAGGCATGAAAATGAAGAGCTGAGGCTGGAATGACACTCTGCTCTGTTAAACCGAACAGGGAACAGAGGGAGGCTCCCGGTGTCACAGTAGAACTGGAGGTTCAAACTGACCCCCGAGATAAAGCCGATGCTGTTCAGAAGAGTCCGCACAGAGAAGGGAATGCAAATGAGAGAATAGCGGGAATCACAGCTGGCTGGGATAGTTCTCACACTCGCTGAGTTATGGGACAGGTCCAGCTGATGCAGCCCTGGGTTAGAAACGGGATATCTGAACGTGTAAACGTTGCTGAGCAACGAGGGAAGCTCCTGCTTTCTCTCTTCACACAGAAAGCATCTCTCTCACGCTCTGGTTTTTAACTGATCATCTGTAAAATCGATTGTCACACAGTTATAGCTTTCTCCACTTCAGGCCCTCGATTCACTGGCTATCACAAGTGCCCATTTCTACTGAGAGCTGTAGGCATTAGGAATCAAGTAGGGGAACACTGATTTTTCTTGCCTAATTTCTCTTTCTGCTCGACACTCTCAAAGAAATCCAAATACGCCTATGTTTAGGAAATTGCAGTGTTGTTGGAGGCGTCGCTGAGATGCTGAATTAGGCAGCAGGGGAATAGACGAAGAGGTTTTTGTTGCAAAACCATTACATTTTGGAATGATGGCTCACTTCAGCGAGAGTGCAGGATAAGCCTTTCAGAACTCAATGGCTACTTGGCACAGTTTCCCCATAAAGGGAGAGTTTTCTGCAGCATGAAAATCCTGGCGTGTCCCTTGTACATTCCAGAGAACGAGTATAAACCCAGTGAGGATCTGGCAATCCAAGGTTAGCTTTTTTCTGCTTGTTGTCTCTGATAAAGTGTGGTGCTTTGGTATCCCCCTGAGCCCTCCACATAAATCATGTTCCATTCCTTGACACAGTCCTTGGTAACAGAAGTTTGGTGCTACAAGTGGCACCAATATTGCAAATAATTCCCTCCTTTAATTCACAATTCCTAGCCCACCTGACCTTGCAAACAGGCTTTATAGGGAGAACGTGGTGTAGCTGTCAGCTTGTGAAAGGATGAGTGCTGGCACTGCAGGGATTCTCTTGGCAATGGGAGGTCCTGCCACTGCTTTTCTCTCTCCTGGAATCCCTGTAGTGCAGGAGAAGATGGTTTCATCACCAGCTCCAGGTGCCTCCTGCAGATTCACTGTGAACCCAGTAACTTGATTCTTGCTGTAATTAGAATCTCTTATTAAATAATCAAGAGTGCCTGTAGTCTGGGTATCTCACCTGTTGGATACAGCCCCTCTTGTGTTCTTCAATCTAAGTCAGCCAGCCCAGCTGCAAAGCCCTTGGATAAGGAGTTGGAATCCCATCACAGGCCAGGGAGGCTGAGATTCCCAGCATTCCTTTCCATGGTTTCACTGGCTTTAATTCCATATAATGTGTGTACTTGGAACTGCATGTGTGAGTGAAGTGTCCTGGCTATGCTGGGACATAGCAATGGGTTTCAACAAGCCACAGTTAAAACTTCCTTTCTTTTTCTTTTTACTCCTCAATATCCACGTGGAGTTTAATAAACCACTTGATTAGCGAGTTCTACAAAACCTAACTTGGCAAAAGTAATTGATTCCTGGTGGATGTGAGCATTTCATCACTCAGTGTACAACTGGCAGAAGGGTTTTAAGTGAGAGATGGTGTATTGAAATGTGGCCCTTAGAGCAGTGGCAGGAACACCTCAGCTGATCTTTCATCCCCTTGATCTTGGAGAGAGCAGAAGAATTGGAGTTGAAAGAGAGAACAATTGACTCTAATGATTCTAATAAAAGTAACTAATTTAGCTTGAAATTTCATTATATGTTTTGAATTTAAAAACGTCACGGTGTGTCAAATGTCTGAATTTCCTCTGCCAGCTCAGGTTTACAAAAGGAAGAAACACTTTCAGGCAGGGGGAGTGTGAGTTGTCCAGGATGCCATTTCTGAATGACATGTGGGGTTTTGTTTAATTCTCCACAGGTCACTTCTGTCCTCACGGCCTTGAAGTCCCTCCATGCCCACCTGGGAGCTTCAAGCCCAAAGAGGGACTTCACACACCCAACAGCAGCTCCTCGTTCTTGCCAGGTCTGTGTCATAAAAGATCTCCCTTCTGGGCACTGAGGGGACAAATTCTCACTGCAGATGTTAAGTACATCCTTTTGAAGGGTCTGGCTGTTACAGTCTTATTTACTGGGCTCTGGCTCAGGCAGCCCTAAAGCTCTGGGTGAAAGGAACACCCATGGAATGTCCTCTGAGATTTGTGGGGAAGCATTCAGGGCTTACAAAGCTGTTACATCCAGAAGTGCTCACTTATCCCCTTTTGCCATTGGAACTGCCTTTATGGACACGGGCTCTGGCATTTCAATATCTCCCTATGCAGAGACTTCAAAAGTTGCAGTGGAGGGAAAGGCTGATTATTGTACTTTTAGCAGAAGGAAGGAGAATCCAGGAGCAGCCTGGAACGATGTGCTGGAGTCACCCAGAGGGTCAGTTGTGAAGCCAAAGTCGGAAACTGGCCTGTTGAAGCTCATTCTGCTGTGTCAGCTTTGCATGGGTGACACTTTTTGAACGCTATTAGTCAACTTTCACTGCACATCTCCTCACTCAGACTCATTTCCAAGCTCTCTTACGGGTAGGAGCAGAGTGGTAACACAAAGGAAGTTGACCAGAGGGAAAGGGGTTCTTTATTGGTGTTTGAATCAGTCGCAACGTCCTCAACCCATTCTTGCAGCCAGGGGAAATGAGGTTACAGATTAGGGAAATCTTCTCTATTATAAAAGTGAAAAAGCCCTGGGATTTCTGCCTTTAGGAGCTGTAGAAGCTCTGCCCTTAATAGTTTAAAAGTGCCAAGCAGATGAAACAGTGTGTAATGTTCTGAAGTGCATGAAAGGCAGTAGGCACCAGGCTCCCCCAGACTTCCAGCTGTGATGTTTCCTTCTAAATATTTTTGTTTTGCTTTGGTTTTCTGAATCAGTAGAAGTTTGTTTTGTGTACAGTGGGACTGAGTCACCCTAATGACTGGGAGATGTGTTGAAAGTGACTGGATTTTGCAGTTTAGGAATGGGGAAAATAATTTTAAAGGACACGGTAATAGAGGTTTTTCCGTCTTCTCTGGTGCTGAACCTTTGCTTAAATATGGAAAGGGAGACCTGGCTTCCTGTTACAATAATCACATGTGGCTGTGGCTTGCTCTGCCTGGTTTTGAGCACTTCAGAGTGTTTTAATGTCTCTCACAATGGTGTAAAAACGCATCTCTCTCGTTAACAGAACTGTACAAATAGGAAAATAGAGGGAGATTCAGGGTATGAGCTCAATTCACCGAAATAAACCTTGTCCCAAGCCCAGAATGTTTTATCCAAGGTTACAACTCCCCGGGTGCACTGCCAGGAGCACAGACCTGGAGTTCAGTGGCTCAGTCTCCCTTTGCATCTACTGGGTTTTTCCCCCTCATGTGCTAAGAAAAGAATTATCTCCTTCAAATCAATCCATATCTTTTTCTCTCTGATAATTTCTTTCCTAGCAAATGACTCAGCTGCTAAAGTGTCTTGACTGTTGAATGATTTTTTTACTCACCAACTCAGTCTAGGAAGTCACTGCCTTCCACCCACTTCTGAAATTAAATCCAGAAGTGCATTTCCGTGGTGCAGCAAGGAGCAAACCTCACATCTCATCAAGACAGCAAAATTCAAGAGACAGGGCCAGTGGCATCTGAGAAAAACCATTGTAGGAGCTGCAAAGTAAATTAGAGTTTAGAAACTCTTTGGGTTTAATAATGTAAGCTGTTATGCTGTGCCTGTACTACTTTATATAATGATGTTGTCATCTCTTCGAAGGAACACTTGGCAAAGGTAGGATAAAGCCTGCTGGAAATAGGCAGGAGACACAGGAATAAACTCTGGCAAGCCATAGGGTATTTCAAATACCCTTCCACGAGGCACATGATGATTGTATTGTATCAGCCTGTGTGCTGTGTGTGAAGTGTGATGTACTTATTTCTGGGTGAAACCAAGTGTGTCTGAAGCACATTTATTGCCCAGCAGGTCCAGGGGCCAGCCTGGTCCTGCACAACAGACTCTGTGCTTAGGTTGGAGATAACATGCTTAGGTTGCCCCTGGATCCCTGGAAGTGTCCAAGGCCAAGTTGGATGGGGCTTGGAGCACCCTGGGCTGGTGGAAGGTGTCCCTGCCCATGGCAGGGGATGGGACAGGATGATCTTTAAGGTCCCTTCCAACCCAAACCGTTCTGGGATTCTGTGCTGTAAATCTGCTCCCCCACCGCTCTCATATGAAGTGTCCAGGCAGCCATGCTATAAACTCCCCTTGGAGCTCCAAAGGGAAGCATCATCTCCAGAAAGTGGCAAGAAATGGGAATTTTCTGTCCCTGTGGCCAAGTGGGATGGATTCAGGTCATGTAAAGAGGCAGCCCCGCTGGATTTTCTGGGGGAGCAGATCCACATCAGGAAGATTCTGTCAGCTGAAGGCGGGTTCGAATGGGTCCCACAGCTCCATGAGTTTGCAGCCCCCTCAGGTGTGTTGGTTCAGCTGCTGTGCTCAGAGCTGGGGAATTTTACAGTCAGGAGAGATTCAAATCCTGTCCTGCTGAGGGGTTTGAACCTGGCATTCGTCTGGGCTGTGCAGTGTAAACAGGAGGAGGAAATAAGGTTTTTCTGAGAGATGGGAATGAGCAAGTGGGTGGAAGGAGAGGGAGAGATGACACTTAAACTGGCCTTGCATCCTGAGGAATCCTAATGTGGACCTGTGCCTTCCATCTGGGGAGGGGGAAGCTTAGATTTAATGAATTCTGGTGGTTTTGGGGTGCTGTAAGGCTCTATCCCAGCACATAGCAAATGCCTGAGTCTCTCCTTGAGGAGCAGGGGTCCATCCTCCAAGTTCTCCAGGGAACAGCTGCCCTCAGCCAAGTTTTCCCTTCCCTTGGAATCGCTCTGTTTGCTTTGTTTGCTCTTGAAAGGCTTCACTCCGGAGGGAAACAACTACTCCTGTGCTAAATTCGTGTTTCCTTTTCACCAAGTTAAACATTTGGGAACATTTTGTAATAAAATGGGCTTTGTGAACGCGGTGACACCCACAGGGGATTGTTGTTCTGTTATGTATTGATCTTACTGACGTTCCTTTAGGTTACAACACAACATCTTTTGTTTAGCACACGGGGCTTTAGGGCTGATCACAGACTGAGCTGGTTGTCACTCCAAGGTGTTGGTACTGTTTGCAGCCTGCAAAACCCCTTCATCTCCCTCCATTCAGGATGCAAACATGGAAATAGCTCAGCTTTCATGGAAACTCCCTTACAGCCGAGCCCCAGGCACTGTGATTATTAAATATACCTGCAGCAGAGGGTGTTTTCAGGATGTTTTTATTTTTGAATGGCTCTCATATCTTACATGACTGGTCAGGACACACAGCAGATGGTTTTACAGCTTCCACAGCCACCAACACTCAGCTAATCCAACACCACCACCTCCTGGCTTTGCAGTAGCTCTATTGCTGGTGTGAATGGACGTCCATCAAACTTTGTTGCTGTCACAGAATACTCTGAGCTGGGAGGGACCCGTGAAGATCATCAGTGACAGCAAATGGACCAGATTTTGTAGGACCTTCTGAGCTCAGCAGGTCGTGATCCCTTTGTGCCCTTAAACATCTCTCTCTTTAGGAACTGGATTGTGTTTGAAGTGCCCTGCTGGGTATTTCTGTCCTGCTGGAGCAGGTTTCCCAGTCCCGTGCCAGCCTGGGACATACAATCCTCTCCAAGGACAGGATGAGACCTCAGACTGCAGAGCCTGCCCAGCAGGGATGGCTTGTACCCAGGCTGGCTTAGCCCAGCCTGACTCCGAGTGCTCACCAGGGTAAGCCTGGCTTGTTTTCTGTCCTTCTCTGTCTGTCTGTGCATGTATTTCATCCCCACAGTTTTAGCTTTGTGAAAGGAAGCGGCTTCTTCTTCCACGTCAAGATTTTATTGCAGCCACAGCATCCAATGCTTCAGTTTTCCCCCAGCTGCTTCATCCTGTTATTTTGGCATTAATTTTTCTGCTTCGTGCACCAAAACCTCTGTCCCAGCTGCCCTGTGGGCGTTTTCAGGTACGTGTGCCCACCGGGATCATCCAGCCCTCACTTTGCCAGCAATGCCTGCCCTCCAGGAACAGTCGGCAATGACTTCAGCCTCTTCTCCAAGTCCCAGTGCGAACCGTGCCCGGCGGGATTTGCCTGTGGGAGAGGTAAGTGGCTTTGGCACAAAGTGAGCTCTGCTTTTTGGGGGTATCCCAAAGCCCACCAGAAAGTCCGGGAGCAGGTCAGGGAGGTGTCACAATGATGGGAAATGGGGGAAAGTTCCTTTTAGTCGCTGCAGAGATTGTTGTGCCCACTGGACAAGCTCATTTTACTCTGATGTTTTCTCACCTTGTGCCATCCATAACTTCATGACCTCATAGCACCCGGTTTTTACAATCTTTAGCTTATTTCCTTTATATACACATTAAAATTTTAATATTTTAATAATTTTAATACATTATATTCAATTATCTTTATTATTTTACAGTCTTTAGCTTATTGGTGGCAGCTTCACTTAAATGTCTACACCAGCTTTGGACTGAGCATGGTGTAGAATACTTGAGTTGATGAATAATTGCTTTAGTAACTGCTCCTGTGATAGAACCTCTCATCAACAGAGGAAGTAATTACTGTCATCCCATTTTAGAGGGAAGAAATTATTGTCATCTTATTTTTAAGTAGAGGGAAGAAATTGCCATCCCATTTTAAATACAAGGAAGACATTATTGTCATCCCATTCTAAATAGAGGAAAGAAATAGTTGTTACCCCATTTTAAATAGAGGGAAGAAATTACTGTCACCCCATTTTAAACAGAGGGGAGACGTGGTTGTCACCCCATTTTAAACAGAGGGAAGGCACAAAACGAGGGGGACACTCCGCTCATGGTCACCCACAGAGCTGAAAGCAGCGGGAGGGCTCGGGGTTGTGTGAAGCTGCATTGCTGGTGTTAACTTTGCCTTGGTGTTTGCAGGCACAGGGGGGAAGCAGAAGCCGCCCGCTCCGTGCCCGGTGGGTCACTACTGCCCACCTGGCACCAAGCACCCCACCCAGCACAGGTGTGCCCCGGGCACCTGGAGCAACAGGACTGGCCTGAGCTGGGCACAGGAGTGTTCTCAGTGCCCTGCAGGCTGGTTTTGTGCCGGAGGAGCCCGTGTGCCCACGGGGATGTGCAGCTCAGGGCACTACTGCCCCCCAGGTAGGCAGCTTCGGGCAAGAAGGGAGGAGGTTTGGGTCATTTTGGGCTCTGGAAATGTTGTGGGGTCTCATAAAGTCACACACAGACTTTATCAGTGTATTTTTTGCATTCGAGTGTTTTGGTGTGGAGTTGGATAGAAAATTGTCCCTTCTGTATAGCCAGTATTTTAGATATATATATTTAGATATATATACTATTATGCTAACATTTTATTTATATATAATTTTAAATCTTTAAATTTATATATTCATATTAAACATACAGTTTATATTATTTATATTTGATATATTATGCATATCAGTATAACTGAGCACACTTGTGCCGTTTTTCTTTTCCCCTTAATTTGTGCATTGAATTGAAATGCCACATGAAGTGCCTGATACAAACACAACTCTAACTTTGAAGCTTTCTTTTTCACGTATAAATACAACTTTACAAGTGAATCATGTAAACAATACCAAAGCTCTGTTTCCGAGGCTGTGTTAAGGGTGAGGGTGCTTCTCTCCTCTCTCTTTTTGGGCAGGTACCTGGCGGGCCACGCAATTCCCCTGCCCTGCAGGGACCTACAGCACCAGGCTGGGGAATGGCAGGGTGCAAGACTGTTCTGCCTGCCCTGCAGGAGCTTTCTGCCCCAGCGGCACCTCCAAGCCAGTGCTCTGCCCAGTGTAAGTGCAGGGTAAAAGAAAGTATTCCTTTATGATATTTTAGCTTGTAATTCATCTCTCTCTGCACCAGCAACGTTAAAGCTTCCTTTCGCTTTGTGTGGTACCGGCAAGGTTGGTCTGAATCAGGCAGTTCCTTGCTCCAGAAATAGCACCTTATTCTGTTCACAAAACCAAGCATGCAGGTGTACTTTGCTTTCCTGGGTGCCTTGGCTGCTCTCTGGGACTCTGTTTCTGCCTGTTCTCCCTGCAGAGGTTCCTATGGCACGGCACAGGGGGCAAAGGAGGCTGCAGACTGCACCCCCTGTCCAGGGGGGTACCACTGCCCCGAGCCTGGCACCGTCACCCCTCGAGCCTGCGGGGCTGGAAACTTCTCAGTGAGCAGCAATAACTTTATCCTGTCCTCTCTTGGGCTGGGCTTTGGCACAAAGGGGAGGCTTAGGCTTCGAGAGCAGGCACTAGAATGAGCCCGTCTGCCTCCAGGATGGGTCTGGGAATTTGGGATGACCGTCTACAGGGCTTTAAACAACACTGGCCACCTGTGCTGGCCCTGCAGGGAGTTAAAACGCTGTTGCAGAGAAGCCCTGGGGATGTTCCTACATTACGAGGTTTGCAGCTCCTCCAGGCACCATGCTAAAAGCATCTCTCAGGTGTGAAATCCTGCTCTTGCTGTTATTCCCATCCCAGAGGTTTGAGCTGGCAATCCCAGTCCATCTGTCCTGTGGGCAGCTGGATAGTTCAGGTTTTCGTGAACGTTTTACCCTGGCAAAAAGCAGACACCTCTGTTTCATTCCTGCTTGAAAGGAAGTGTTGGATTGCCATGGAGTTACACCTTTTCTTTGGGAGGTAAAACAAGTGGATGGAGCCCCAGGGGGGAACAGTGATAGCACAGCTGTTCTCAGAAGCAGATGCCAAGGTCTGGTTCTTATTTGGCTGCCCCAAAGCGTAACGAGTAGTGATAATGGCCACGTTTCCCTGTTGATGGCAAAGGGGCTCATCACTCTCATCACTCCTGTCAGAGCACCCTGGCACCTCTGCCAGGACAGTTTCTATCACTGCACAAATTTGGCAGCTGTCACTGGAACCCTTTTCTGAGACTGGAGAGAAGTGATGAATGGAGATTTATGTGAGACAAATAGACCCAGATTATTTCTTGTTTGCACTTGGAATTCAGTGTAGCAGAGAAAGATGAGGGAGTATATCTGTGTTTTCCCCTGCTCCTGCTGGCAGGGGGTGTCAGATTGACTGCTCAGAGCATCAGAACCCTCTCTATGGATAATCCACAGGTATGATAGGGCCTGATTCTTATTTGTGAAGCACAGCCTTTCCTTTTGCAGGGGGAAGGCTTGGAATCGCTTGTCTGTTGCTGTTCAGAGCTTAGGGGGAATTTTAAATGGAAGCCTTTGTGTTACCTGTGGTATTACTGAGTATAATGGAGTGTTTTCTAAGAGCAGGGTCTGCCGTAGAGTTGTTTGCATTCGTTTCCTTTGCTGTGGGCCTTGACACAACCTGCCAGATGTGCAAAAGGGGTTTTTTACCCTCTAAAAATGGATTCTTTCCTGTTGCAGGACCAGGGCTCAGCCTCCTGCTTGCCCTGCCGGGTCGGACACTACTGCTCCAGTGAGCACACCAGCCTGGAGGTGATGCTCCTTGCCATGGTGTGCCCAGCAGGTCTCCTGTGCCCAGGGGGACGGGCAGATGTCCCAGATCCCAGTGACAATGCCTGCCCACAAGGATACTACTGTCCCCGGGGAGATACTGTAAGTGAATCTGCCCTTGGAATTCACCCTTCTCTCCTCAGGCTGCTGTTTCAGTCTGCACCAGGATCAATTCTGCCGTGGAGAACCTTTCTTAATAGGGGGTTGTTTTTACTGATTTCTGTACTCTTGGTATATTCACACATCTTAGCAGCATTTGCCCTACATGAAACTGTGACTAATACCAGGGTAACACTCTCTGAGGTGCTATGTGCAATTACTCTGAGTTATTTCCCCAGCTTTAGCTGCTGTGGGCTGCAGCAGTCATATTAGTAGGTTAAAGAGCCATTTTCCTCTTTCTTTTCAAGGGTTTGCAAGCTAAGCCTTGCCCCAATGGCACCTATGGAGAGCAGAGGGGGCTGAGCAGTGCTGCTGAATGCTCGCCGTGCCCTGCAGGGAAATACTGCTACACAGATGGGATGGAGCCTCCAGGAATCCCCCACCCTGTGAGTACAGCCCAGCTTCCCCCAGCTTTTTACCCCAGAAGCTGCAGCTGCTAACAGGGCAAGTTTAATGCCTGTTTTCTGTCTTTACTTTGCCTTCTGCCTGCCAATGCAGGCTCTAAAAGAGAGTTCAGAGGTCAGGGATGGGTGCTGTTCCTTGTCTAGTGAGTTTTGGGATCTTCTGTTGTGATTGTTTTGGCTCTGGAAAGAATGAACTCCTCAAATACTAAAAGCTGTTAAGAAGCCTCTGTTAAGAGTGAAAAAAATGCAGTTGGATTCTCTTCCATGTGGATGAAGCCATGGTTTTATTAAACAAGCAAGGTGATAACTCCATCCCCACAACTCTAGAGACAAAACGTGTAAGGCCTGTCTCAATGACAAGATTTTACCTTAAAACCATCTCACTTAAAATAATCATCCTACATGCTCAGAATTTTACTGGTCAGACTGTAGTTTCCCTTCCTTCCCTTTTCTTTTTGTCCCATCTTCTTGCAGTGAAAGAAACACCAGGTTATTCAAATTGCAGCTGAAGTTTGGATGGATCTGCGTTGAATCTGAACAGATTCCTCTTCCTTAGGCAGGAGACAACAGAGCCTGACTGTGTATTTTGCTTTCCAGACAGGGGATTGCCCACCTGGCTATAACTGCCCTCCAGGGACTGGATTCCCCTTCTCCTTCCCCTGCATGCCAGGCAGCTTCTGGGATAATTCCAGCACAGAGGGTGAAGATGTTTGCAAACCAAGCCCCCCCGGGCACTACTGTGACTCCCCTGCCATGGCAGAGCCCAAACCTTGCCCAGCAGTGAGTTGTTTTCCTGATGGGAGAAGCTTCTGCGTGGGATCTATTTAAAAGAAGAGCTTCGACTGTATGAAGCTGGCTTTGTTTTGCAGGGCTTTTACTGTGTCCAGGGCAGCTCCAAGCCTGAGCCCTGCCCAGAGGGCACAGCCAGTGCCAAGCAGGGGCTGTCTGGACCCTCGGAGTGCAGCCCCTGTGCCCGTGGTTTCTACTGTGCTGCTCCAGGACAGACTGGGCCAACTGGTCCCTGTGAGGCTGGATTTTACTGCCAGGGCATGGCGCTGACTCCAGTAAGTCCCACTGGCAAGTTCTTCTCCTCCTTATCTAATTGTGCTCCACTGTGGTTTGTTTTGGGGTTTTTCCCCCCCCACTGTGGTGGTTTTTTTATTCACCCAGTGGCTTCAAAAGTCCCAATTTAATGCTGCTCACACTCAAGTTTATGGCATGAGGACACTCATGCTTCCTTCAAAGGGAGTGTAGTGATGTCATATTTTTCCCTCTCAACACTGACACCCCCTTAACTAGAAGGTCACCGGGTAAAAGGCTCAGTGGGTGTGAGTCACAGAGGGATTGCTGCTGTGAAAAGGTCAGCCCTCTTTGTTCTTTTTGTGTTTGCTGCATTTCCCTGCTGTCTGTCCTCTCTATATGTCTCTTTTTCCCTTTATTGACCACATCAATATGACGCCTTAAATACTTTAACCTCATTGACTCCATTTTTGGAATGATGCCCTTTCCAATTTCAGTTGCCCACAGATGGTGTGACAGGAGATGTGTGTCCTGCTGGGTCATACTGCCCACCTGGCTGTCCCTCACCTGTCCCCTGCCCCCCAGGGACTTACAGCAACCTCAGTGGGTTGAGGAGCCTCCAGGAGTGCTTGGACTGCCCACCTGGGTGAGTGTTATCCAGAGATTAAGGCTCAGTTCTGTCCCATTGCAAAGGGATTGTTCAACCCTCAGGTTTGCTGCCACAGCCCATCCTCAGCCTCTTACAAAGGGCTCTGTGACTCCTTTCAAGCAAACAGAAACCAGGTCTCTAGAATTCCAGGTAGACCTCAGGGATTTTTTTGTATTGGGACTGTGCTATCCATTGAAAAAGAAAAAGGCATTGTTGCTATCTCAAGGTTTTTGTTTCTCCCTCCATAGCATGTATTGTGATGGGACAAACAGCCAAGCTCCCTCAGGACCTTGTGAACCTGGTTACTACTGCACAGGAGGTGCCAAAAGTGCTCTTCAGCAGGAGGTGATGGAGGGGCATTACTCCTTAGCAGGAGCTTTCAAGCCAGAGCCGTGTCCCCTTGGCACCTTCCAGCCTGTGAGTGTGTTGGCATTCCCTGTGTAATAACCTGTGGGGTCACCAGAGCCCTTGGAAACTGTAAAATACAGGAACAGAAATTCATGAGGCTTAAAAAAAGGGGGACTTGGGTCTTCTGCTAAGTTGGGTAATCACCACCTCCTTCGCTCTTCCCCTGCGACAGAAGGACGCTGTGCAGAACTAAGAACCTTCTGGTCAGGACACCAGATCCATCAGGCCAAGCCCGTGTCTGTAGCTCATTTGGCAGTTTTTATTAAGTTTTCTTGCATAATGCAGATTTAGGAGAGTTGCAGAGGCTTTGGCCTTGCAGGGGTGAGTTAACACGTGTGTGTGTCTCTGCTGTGTCACACCAGGGCTGTGCCTGCCACTGCTTTAATGCTGCCAGGGGCTGTTCCGAAACCCCAAGTCATTTCCCCCAGGGGGTTTATTTTCTAGCAGGGAGTCCCTGGGAGCTGGCAGAATGTGCAAACTGTATTTATTCACACGGTCAGCAGTGACACCCCACACCTGCCGAGTCCTTTCCCTGTTCTCTCCTTAGGGCCGTGCTCGGTCCCTTTGTAGGGACTGTCCAGAGGGTACATTCTGCGGGGAGCCAGGCCTGGCTGCACCCCAGGACTGCCCCAAAGGGCATTTTTGCTTGCCTGCAAGTTCCTTTCCTCTCCCGTGTCCAGTGGTAAGACTCACATAAGGGCTTGTTTCTCAAGCAGTAGTTTTCATCAGGCTTGCAGTGCCTTGGCAGGGGCGCTGAGTGGTTCTTTCTGTGCAGGGAACCTACACCGATGTGGTGAGGGCAGGTTCCTGCAAGCCCTGCCCAGCAGGGATGTTCTGCAGCCAGGCTGGGCTGGCTGAGCCAGAAGGGCACTGCCAGGCAGGACACTACTGCAGCCCGGGTTCCAACACCTCCTCACCCGTGAGTCCCGAACGTCTCGCATTGCTCAAGACCCTTTGGCCCTGCAAGAGCTTTCATAAACCATATTCGTTTTGTTTTCCTCGCTTCAGGTGGGGCTTCCCTTTGGAGATCTTTGCCCGCAAGGGCATTATTGCCCAGCTGGCACCGCGCGCCCCAAAGAGATGCCGTGTCCTGCTGGCACCTGGAACGCACAGAGAGGAGCCCAGGATGCCACGTGGTGCTTGCCTTGTGCCCCTGGGTTTTTCTGCAACGCGTCTGGCCAAGATGCTCCCGTGGGACTTTGTGCACGAGGTGAGGCAGAGCCAGAACTCCTTGAGCTGCTTAGAAATTCAGTTGGTTTCGACAGCACTCCGATGTTTTCTGCTTTAAGGCTATTACTGCACAGGAAGGACAAAGACTGCGAGGCCAGAGGATGGTGTCACTGGAGACCTCTGCCCTCGGGGGCATTTCTGCCCTGCAGGCTCAGCAGCACCTTCCCCCTGCCCCAGTGGAGAATACAGCAATGCAACAGGTCAGGAGCTGGGGCTTTGCAGCTGCACTGTGACATGGGGGAGATGGAAACACCGGTCACGGGCTTTATCTGCATCTTCACAGCTTCTGGCTATTGTGAAAATTCAGGATTTTGGGGTAGAGAAAGGGGTTGAGGGAGGGGGGTTGTTGTCTTTTCCCTCTGGTGTCACACAGGGAGTGTATTCCCACCGTGCAGCAGCTCACGTGTGAGGTTTGTAGCAGTGGCAGTGCACAGAAGGCTGTAAGTTATCCAGCTTTCCCTCTCTCCCTCCTGCCACCTAATGGGGAGATGTGGAGAGCTTACAAAATAACTTTATTTCGATTCCTGCTTCCCATGCAGAGGGGAGTTGTGCACGGGGTGTTTTCCTTCTGTTTCATTACATATTTCCTTTTAATTCCTGTATTTGCCTCATAGGTCAAGACCAATGCCTTCCTTGTCCCGCTGGCTTTCACTGTTCCAAAGGACTAAGGCGCCGCTGTCCTCCTGGGTTCTATTGCCCTCAGAAAACTGGAATCAACTTTTATCCTTGTCCTCCTGGGACTTACAACCCTTCCTATGGCCTCAGCCAGGCTGAGAGGTGCCAGCAGTGCCCTGCAGGTCAGGAAATGACTCTGGTTCTCTCTATAGGGACGTGTCTCACAGGGTGATATCTCTGCATCTCTCTCTTCCTAATTTTTCAGTTTGTTTGACCTCTAGGAAATGCAAATATACACAGTCAAAAGAGGATCTTTGTCCCACTGGTGGTGTCCCCAGTGGGCCACAGGATTTTTGAGACTGTGCAGGATAGTTTGGTTCCCACTCAGGACCATGATCTGAGCTGGGATGTGGCTTTGTCCCAGCTGTGCTGCTGCTGAGGGATTTACTCATTTAACATCTTCCCCTTTGCCTTCCAATCAGCACTTCTAGCACAGCAGCTCTCCTGTTTGGGTTTTTTCCGCTCAGTTTACTGATGCTCTTTTCCCTCTGTGCTCTTCCAGGAATGTTCTGTGGAGAATGGGGATTGTCCTCTCCCAGTGGTCCCTGCTGGCCAGGATTCTTTTGCACAGCAGGTATTGCATTTAAGATTCACAGGGCAAACGGAGTGAAACTTTAGGAAGCTGTGGCCCTTATGATACTTGCTGTTAGTTATTCCATTCCACTACAGATTTTTGGCTTTATTGCCCTAAGTTAGTCAGCAATAAGTTACATACTCTCCTGTCACCTATTTAAATGGTTCTTTAGGCATGGAGGATTTGCCTATGGATGACAACTCTTACCGTTCAGCATACCTTTGCTCTGTCTTCCTCATGTAGGAGCAAGTGTTCCAAACCCTAATGGAGCCACAAACATGAGCACTGGTGGCCCGTGCCCACCTGGACACTTCTGCCCAGCTGGCACAAGTATCCCACAAAGATGCCCCGTGGGCACTTACTCAGACAGGTGAGCTCTGGAGCTCCACTGATACTAATTTTTATTTCCCTTCTCTTCTTGGTTTCTCCCTTAGCCCCTTAAGCAACCAAGTGCAGCTCTGTAAGGCTCATTAGGCATGTCCTTGCGCTGGTCATGGAAGCTCCATGGTTGCTCTCACTTTGGCAGAGCTGAAGGCAGCAGTGTTTTACCTGCTGAGCTTGCACACTCGCCAACAGAAAACCTGCTTGTGTCCCTCTCAGGCTGCACAACTGGCAGGACTCCAGTTGCACGGCGTGTCCCTCTGGCCATTTCTGTGGCTCCAGTGGCCTCACAGCCCCCTCGGGACCCTGCTCAGCTGGGTACTACTGCCTGCCTGGGGCTTCCTCCCCGTCCCCACCAGGTGAGCTGCCCTGGAGGAACAGCCATTCGGGGCTTTGGCAACAGGTAGCTTTAAAACCTGCCACCTTCTGCCCCTTGCCTCCCCTCAGTCATGCAAACCCCTGTGTTAGTTTTGCTTGAGGGGTCTGTAGCAGTGCACACGTGCTAAGGGTGAAGGGGCAGTTGGTCTGTGTTCTCAAATGAGATGTTTGCACTGAGCACTGGGGGGGAGGTTTGGGTATCTGCCTGTAGTGGGCACAGCCTGATTCCCCCTCGCCATTTCACTGTGTCAGACACATTATAATTTCCAGGGGAGAGTTCCAATTCCATGCCTCTTCTACTCTCTGTGCCATAGGTGTGGGAGAGAAAGGAGGTCCTTGTCCTGTGAGCCACTTCTGCCCAGCAGGAAGCAGCTTCCCCTCCGCGTGCCGTGCAGGGACTTACAACAACCTCAGCAGACAAGCTGCCTGCTTCCCTTGTGCTGCAGGCTATTACTGCCCAGAGAACACCTCCAGCTACAGCACAAATCCTTGCCCAGCTGGATTTTACTGCCCCAGAGGTGAGATGGGCCCAGGGGACAGGGCAACCCATTGGCCAGGCTGAAACACCGTTCTTCTTAAAGGCAAGAAATTGTCTCTGTGAACAAAACGTGTCAGTGTCAGTCCACAACAATATCTTAAACCATAGATAAGGGTGTTCCTTAATTAACACCCTCACAGGCAAATTAAAAAGCACCCAGAGACTGTCTTGGCCATGAAAGGCTGTGGGGATCAGCGATGAGATAAATTGCAAAAAATGAGGTGAAGTGACATAGTAGGATGAACAGCCAAGGTAGTGTTTATAGCCCTTGAAAGAGTCTTGCTCTCTTCATTCCAAAGGAACCAGGTTTGCCACTGAGTTTCCCTGTCCCCGGGGCTACTACAACCCTGATCCCATGACACAGAGCTTGGACAGCTGCTTGCCCTGTCCCCCTGGGCACTACTGTGGCAAGGAGGGCTTGACAGCTGCCTCGGGCCAGTGTGATGCAGGTGAGTCCGGGGCTGCCTGGCCGTGGTGTTGCAGCAGCTGGGGACAGTGTGCTGGGGGGGCTGGTGTTTCAGCCTGCAGCTTCTGCACAGCCCTTCCAGCCTGTTGGCTTGATTCCCTTGGCTTGACTGCAGGCGTCCAGTGTGACTGAACACACCCTGGGCGTCCACCTGACTTCCATCTGCTGGTTCAGGTGGGCTCAGCCTTCATGTAGGATGTGTCTCATGGCCTCAAGCAGCCTCTGCACCTGCCTTCTGAACCTGCCCAGGCAGCTGAATTGAGCTCTGTGACCATAAAGCTAAAGTACTGAACTTAAGGCTGCAAGATCTCTTCCCATCTGTGCAGATGTGGTGTTCTATAAAAGCATCATTGCATGGAAAACTGTGCCATGGAGCTGTTAAATTTGAGTGGAACTAACCCGTATTCTGGGTGCTCACGGCTGTGCTGTGCAAGCACTGCACCCAAAGCCATCCCAGCTGCTTTATTCCGAGTGATTTCAGGGACTTCTCAGGCATGTTTTCTCTTCTCAGGTTGGTTTTGCATCTCAGCTGCTTGGACCTCCCAGCCCTTTGACCTGGACAACTACACCAATGCCAACTGCCTCTGTCCGGCCACTGCCACTGGAGGGAAGTGCTCAGCTGGTTTCTATTGCCCCAGAGGGAGCCCAGAGCCTCTTCCTTGCCCTCCAGGGCTTTACTGCAATGCCTCAGGTTTGTGTCTTTGGGGAACAGGAGTCATCTGTTTGGAGGGGAGTTCCCATCTTCAGAGGACCAGCACGAGCACACTCCATTACACGTTCACAGACATGGAAGATCAGGGTCTCCTGTCAGACTGCCCTGTATTCTGCCTCTGCAGGTGCTGAAATACTGACTGATGCTTCATTTCCTCCCACTCCCTTGCTGTGCTTTCACCTTTCCCTCAGTGTGTCCAAGAGGAATTGTTTTATCCTGGTACTTGCATAGAGCTGTAACAGTGCTTGGGAGATGCCTGTGCTGTCTTCCAGAGGCAGACTGTGAGTTTTTCCTGCTTTTCCTCCCTTTTTCTCAGTGCTTTGAGTGCCACCATCCTCTGTGTGTTGCAGGTCTGTCTGTCCCCAGTGGGGAATGTGCTGCTGGCTTTTACTGTGAAGGGGAAGCAGCTCTGCCTAAACCCACAGATGGTGTGACCGGGAACATTTGCCCCGTGGGGACCTACTGCAGTATGTATCCAGCACAGTCAGGACTGAGGGTGTCATGTCATTTAATATCCAAAATACTGGAAATTTCATGTTGTTTAACATCTGAAGCACTGGTGGGTGATTTTGAGTGTGGAAGCCAACTTGCTGTGATGTGGCCATAGTGCCAAAGTCCCAAATTCTTCCCCTAATTGTTCTCCTGGCTTGTTCTTTGACAGTGATAAAGGTGACATTTTTTGTCTCAATACCTGAATTTTAGAATGTAATGGCCTTCACCTCTGCTTCCCTGGGTAAAGTGAAGCTAATAATGTCTGTCCTCTTCATTCTTTCACTGTTCATTTCTCTATGTCTTGTTTCTGTTCTTACAGCTGCAGCATCAGCAGTGCCCCAGCCGTGCCCAGCTGGCACCTTTTCCAGCCTCCCAGGGAGGAGAACACTTTCTGAGTGCCAGCCTTGCCCCTCTGGCTTCTACTGTGAGGAGCCTGGGCTCAGCACCCCAACTGGGGAGTGCTGGGAAGGTAAGTGGTGAATAAACTGCACTGCAGACCGACAGAATCTCTGGGGATGTGCTCAAAGGACTGGATTTGTGTGTGTTTGACAAATTCAAAATAAATAACTTTCTGTGAGTCACTGGTTTAGGGTGGGAAAGCTATTTCCCTGCTGGGAGATCTACAGGAGTCAGAGGTGCTCTAGTCCATGCAGGCATCCAGCAAAGAGGATGTTATTGTTGTTCTGTGCTTCCCTCATAAGGGGTGGTTGCTTGTTCTGGGCTCCTGAGCCTTCCTATGGATCCTATGCATCAAAGTTCAGAGACTTGCTGCCTCCCTTGGTGGTTCCTCCTCTCTGCTGGAGGAGAACATTTTCTGTCTCTGTGTGAAAAGGCCATCAGAGGTTAAAAGAACTCCGATGTGAAAGAAATGGTAACATCTGTGTGTTCTGAGCAGTTCAAATATTGCCGAGGGAAAACTCTGATGTTCCGCGGGGAAAGTTTATTTAAAGGATTTCAGCACCTGAAAGGAAACAGAGCTGAATGTTGTGTCCTCAAACGTTTTCCTGTGTCACCTGTAAGCTTTGCCCTGTGTTCTGGGGACCACTGGGTGGTGAATTTTCTTCTGAAGAGTGCAGCAGGTGGCAAGCTTTGCTAGGTATTTGTGCCAGCAGTGCTGAGAGTCAGATCAATAGTGATTTGAGGTCAGCACCGGGTTTATTTTTTGGCCAGTGAGGTGCTTTGCGTGCCTGGGAGAAGCTGTCCCTTCCTAACGAGCAGCACCTCTGTGGCTTCTGACTTGAATTCAGCTTGCTTCGCTCTGTCTCCTCGCAGGTTATTACTGTGACAGCCAGCAAGGGCCACTCATTGATTTTACCCTTTTCCCCTGCCCACGAGGCTTTTACTGCCCACCGGGGACGGGCAGGAGCTCCCAGTACAGCTGCCCTGCAGGAACCTTTGGGCCAAGGCAAAGACTCAAATCCAGCCAGGAATGTCAAAGATGCCCACCAGGAAAATACTGTGAACTCCCTGGCCTTGCTGCCCCGACAGGTAAATTGCTGTTCTGAGCATCCTTGTTCCTGCTAGAGACTCATGTGGGTTGGAGTTAGGGCTCCAGGGTTCTGACCGCAGCTGAGGTGAACTGTCCCATTTTACTTGTCAAGAACTTCCTGAGAAAGAAAAAGATTCATTTTCCTAAGCAAGAAGTGAGAGAATGACTGAAGTAACTAGAATTCTGTGTGTGATACTTCTTTTGAAAAAATTCAGTGGGGAGTTTTTCAGTGTCAAACTTGTCTGGAATTCTTTTTTTACAATTATTTTGGGTTTTTTCAGTCTAATTGCCAAAGTACTAATCCTTTCATGTAGCTGATGCGCAGGTGATTAGGTTTAGCAGAGAAGGAGAGGGCAAAACACCCAGTAAGGACATCCCCATCTTTTTCAGGATTGTTCTTTCACATCAGTGCTGATGATTTTTTTGTTGGTCCTTGTCCTGAAAGGTCCTAATTCAGCAAAGCACTTCTAAATTCTTAATATTTCAGGATGTGATGAATGTATGATTCTAAAGAGAAATTTGTGCTTGAGTACTTGTTGAGATGTGCTCAGTCCGAGCTAGGGGAAGTTCTCTCTCTGTCACTGTGGCCTCTGCTGCAAGTTCTGCTCTCCCAGCACTTCCAAGCTGCTTGCTGCCCCTTCCATCCCTGATTTTTGCAGTGGCTCTGCATCATGGAAACTGTGTTTACATGCCTATTATTTTCATATATTCGTGTATGTTGTATAGATTGTTCTGTTTTGTTAGGGGATTGTGCTGAGGGATTTTGGTGTAAAGGCGGTGCCCGAGTAAGAAACCCCGAGGATGGAGAGTCAGGAGTTCCTTGTCCTGCTGGTCATTACTGTCCTGAAGGTGGGTGCTCTGGAGAATCATCTCTCTTCACTCGTGGAGAGCAGGAGGTGGCATTTCCTCACTCTGGGCTGATTGCTTCTGCCAGGTACAGCAGCTCCATTGCAGTGCCCTCCTGGCACATGGTCTGGCAGGGAGGGCAGGAGGAGTTTGCAGGAATGCCAGCCTTGCCCTGGGGGATATTACTGCAATGGCTTTGGGCAGGGGGTTCCCTCAGGGCACTGCAGCCCAGGGTGAGTAGAACAAACCCCTTTCCACTCTATTGTGAGCAGGGCTGATCTGCAGGGGTTTGTTTTTATTTTTTAACCCTTTTGGCACACCCTGTGCCCCTGTGGCTGCAGGTACTACTGTGCCACCGGTGCCCAGACCCCCACGCCCACCGACGGCCTCTCGGGAGCTCCGTGTCCAGTCGGTCACTTCTGCCCTCCTGGCTCCAGGGCTCCAGCCCCGTGCCCACCTGGCTCCCACCTGCCCCACACCCACGGGGAGCAGTGCCAGGCTTGCCCAGAGGGTCACTACTGTGTCTCTGGTGAGGAGCCAGAGCCCTGTCCACAGGGTGAGTTAAGATCCCGCTTCAAGGTCCGGCTTGCCTTCGATTTTTCCAAAGGGTGCTGATTCTGATCTGTCCTTTTTTTTTCTTTCCTCCCAGGGTATTTCTGTCCCAAGGGCACGACTCTTCCGATTGCTTGTCCAGGAGGATCCTATAACCCTTTCCAAAGACAAACCAGCTGCCTCCCCTGTCCTGAAGGGTAAGAGTGAGAGAGCAGTTTTAGGATTATACGTATGAGTAAGGATTACTGGAAATAATTGTAATTCCAGCCACCACGGAGCAGGGTGTGGTGGGAAAAGGAGTTATTTTACCCCGAGAGCCACTTGTCTCCATGAGGAAGCAGAGCAGCTGCTGAGCTCTGTTTCACAACACTGTGTAGATGATTAGGGGAGGAGGTCAAGTCCTAACTCCATAGACAGCTACACTGGAAGGGAGTTTAGGCTGTTCAGAGCACAGAAACCATTGGTACCATCAACTCTGCTCATGTCTGGAGTTAATAGAAGGTTCCCTTGGCAACAGGCTGGCACAGGCCTGTTGAAGGGGAAGAGGATCTTGAAAATCACCTGATGCTGAGCCTGGCATTTCCTTGGGGGATTTGTCTCCAATTACTGAGTGGATTTGACCTTGATTAACTTTTACAAGTTGATGAATCACAGCCTGGGTATGTTGTGACTCGAGTTAAGAAAATTGTGTCTCTGTGGCTTTTGCAATTATGCCATCAATTTGGCACATGAGGAAACAACTAAGAATGTAGTGATGTGCATAGGAAGGTCTCTTTTCTGGTCGATACAGTGCAGCAGCCTCATTAGACAAGCTGGTGCCACCACTGAGCTATTATTCAGGTGTTTGTGGATAGAATATTACTGGGAAAATTTTGTCCTTTGTTTTTTTTAAATATCTCTTTGGACCAGGTTCTTCTGCCCCAAAAATTCCTCTTCCTTTTTGGAGAATGAGTGTCCAGCTGGCCACCACTGCCCTGCAGGTACTGCTTCTGCAGCTCAGTTCCCGTGCCCTAAAGGGACTTACAACCCCCAGCCTGGGAGCAGCCTGAGCTCTCACTGCACCCCCTGTGACCCAGGTAAAGCAGCTCTCTCAGCAGGGCGGCAGGAGGGTGTGTGAAAATCGGTATTGAATGTGTTTGAGATGCGGTAGATGGATTTTTGTGTGTCTCTGGAGTATCTTTCTGGGCTTTTCTGCCAGTGCTCACGGCATTACTTTGCTTTTCAGGGCACTACTGTGGACTTGCAGGGCAGCCCCACGTTACAGGACCCTGCTTGGCTGGGTTCTACTGCACTGGAGGTGCCTCCAGTGCAACACCTACAGATGGTCTTCATGGGAACATGTGCCCCAAGGGAGCTTATTGTCCTCTGGGCTCTGCCTTCCCACAGCCATGTCCTCCTGGTTACTACAGCAGCTCCACTGGGAACACTGGCATCGAGGACTGTCTCCTGTGTGATGCAGGTACAAGGCTGGGAGAAAGGACTGATGAGATTTGAGCCATTCTAGAGCAGACACTCCTGAACAGCTGCTTTCTTGGAGAGCGGTGTTGGTGGAGCACAGAGAGGCTGAATCTGCCACTTTGCCACAGAAGAGGGTTCTCACAGTGAAGTGCAAGCTGAGCTTCCCTTTCCAGCCCTTCTCTAGATGTTTGCACGCTCAGAGATGACACAAATGCTCTTTGTGCAGGCATGGAAGCTCTGCACCTGCAGCCTTTCCCAGTGAAAGATGTGGGTGACATCAAACGTGATGCTCCCGTGAATATTTCCTCATTACATACTTGCTGTTGTCTGTCTTGAGTGGCCAACATCACAGAATCACAGAATATTCTGAGTTGGAAGGGACTCACAAGGATCATCAATATCATTATGGTCTTTTTGTGGTCGCTCTTGATTTCAGGATATTTCTGTGATGGGACTGGACTTGTCTCTCCGACTGGATTATGTGAGGCTGGATTTTATTGCAGTGGAGGAGCCATTTCTCCTAAACCTCCCAGGGTAAGCTGTGCTTGTGATATAAATAGTGTAAAATATCTTATCTGTGGAACTGAAGACCAGAAAGTCACCTTAGTTCTTTTGGGTCTGGATTAAACAATCTTTTACTGTGTTATCTGATCAGGTATATCTGATTTATTGATAGTGAAAGGGGCCAGAGATGACAAAATACTCTTGGCCTTCTTTGAGCTTTACATCTAAAAGCTGGGCAAAAGTAGTTCTATCTTTGCATGCTGATGCTGCAAAGCAGAGTGGAGTACCAAATCAGGTTAAAATTACAGAGATTGGGAGTGCCTGAGCTTGATTAAAATGCTGATTCTGTCAGCCTTCCTCTGAGGCAAAATAGTGGAAGAATTATAAAGATGATAACTCAACCAGACCCTGGCTTTGTGCCACTGCCCAGTGAGATTGGTTCTGGGTGGGATTCTGTCCTTTATTTTGGAAAAGGATGGGTGTGCAGCTTTGGAGACTGAGGGGTGAGCACAGCATTTCAAGCTCCCCTTCTCTTCACCACTAGAATCTGGAAGACACCTCTTTGCGAGGGCAGCCCCTGAGCTTGCAGGCTGTAACTGTGGTGTTTCCCTTCGAAGCCCTCCGTCAGTGGAGGTCCATGCCCAGCTGGCCATTACTGTGTGATGGGGAGCAGCACAGCCCAGCCCTGCCCTGCAGGGACTTACAGCCCATCCTGGAGGCTGGCACAGTGTCTGCAGTGCCCCGAAGGCTTTTACTGCCCAGCTGCTTCTGCAAACTACACCGACTGTCCTGCAGGTGGGTCTGGCTGCCCTTCCCCAGTGTCATCCTGCTAAAGCTCTGCCCTCATCAGCTTCCTTTGATGCAGCCAACGCGATGCTTCTGTCACAAAGTGATAAATTGCAAGATAGACCCACGATCAAGCCTTGGAACCAGTCCTTCCCAGAGAGAGATGAAAGGAATTCCATGTGTGCAGGCTTGGGATTCCTCCTAGGCTGTTACCAGCCCGTGTTAACTGTTAGGAAACCATCTTTTCTTTCCTAGGCCATTATTGCCCCAGGAATACAGAATTTGCCACACAATATCCTTGTCCCCCTGGAACCTACAGTGAAGCTTTAAATGTCTGGGATGCTTCCAAGTGCCAGCTGTGCCCTCCTGGAAGGGTCTGCTCCAAGCCAGGCCTGGCAAGACCAGATGGACTGTGCATGCCTGGGTGGTTTTGTCCACCTGGATCCACATCAAGCAAACCAGTGTTTCCTGGGAGTTACTCTGGTATGAAGGGGAATAATGAAGTGTGATGATGGTTGGTTTTGAGGAGGATGTTAGTCACCCAAAGGACCTAATCAGGTTCAGGATGCCTTTCTTTACCCTTTTATTTTTCTTAGTTCAGGGGTCTAGTTCTGTTCTTCCTAAGCTCTCTCAATAAGGGTGTTTGCAATTCTTGTGTTTCACCTCAGTCTGTGTCTTTTCCTTTGGCAGGCATGGCAGCTTCTGGATCTGTTGGGTTGTGCCAAGCAGGAACCTTTTGTCCTGCTGGCTCATTTCTTCCTCTTCCCTGCCCTCCAGGTAGGAGAAGAGGGTTGTTTTTTTCCTACACAAGTTTGTTGGGTTGGAGTTTTTGTACCTACGTGCTCTGTCCCCTTTTGCCAAGATCCATGGGCATTCCCAATGGTGCTGTGACTGGTTCTGGTGTCTCTGAAATGCTGATCTTGCTTCTCTCCCCTGCTCCAGGTTGGTTCTGTGCCACCTCAGAGCTGGCAGCTCCATCAGGTCCCTGTCAGGCTGGATTCTACTGCACAGGGGCCTCCACACTCCCAAACCCCAGGGATGGAGCAGTGGGGAACATCTGTCCTCGAGGCCACTTTTGTCCTGCAGGGAGTTCTTCTCCCTCTCCATGTCCCCCAGGTAGGTTTGGAGGCAGCTGCTCCATGCTGTCACTTCTCCTCACATTGCCCAGGGAGCTGCTGAGCTTGCCTGAGCCTGTGCCATCGCTCTGCAGCCCCTTGTCATGTTGTGCTGAATCCTGCCTGTGTTCCCCAAGGGGCAGCTGTTATCAGCATGAAAACAGCCTGTAATGCAGTGCTGCTGTACTGGAACGTCAGCCCTAAATCTGCATTCAGACAGGAGCTGCAGAACTGCCCCTGGAGCCCCCCTGCTGGGGAGGGAAGCTCTTGGCTGAGCCCTCCTGAAGGACAGGTCACACAGCCCAGCACATATAAGGGCCTCTGCAGCCCCCCTGTTCCATCACCATTAAAGAGACAAAGGGTTAAGTTGAATAAGAGACTGTGGAATGGTTGGTTGTTTCCTGGATTAAATCTATAGTTTCATTAAGCAAGTGGTTGCACTGCTAAGTCCAGACCAGAAATAAATCATAGAGTCATGGAATTCACCTCAGTCAGCCATGAGGACCAAGCTCTCCCAGACCTCTCTTAATCTGTCACCTAAGGCAACACTGAATCTGTATTCCTTAGAATTCCATCCTATCCAGCATCCTTTTGGCACCTTCTGCAGGAGGGAGCTGGGACTGCTGTACTTAGAACAGTGTGAGCAGCTGGTGCTTCTCTCCACCACCCCTTCCAGCAGAGGGACTGGGATGGTGTGACAGTGTGATCTGGGGGGGTTTTAACTTGCAGGCTCCTTCTTGGCTCACCGTGGTGGCCAGTCAGCACAGGATTGCCAGCCCTGCTTCCCAGGCTGGTTCTGTTCCCAGCACGGCCACAGCTCCCCAGAAGGCTTGTGCAAGGAGGGCTGGTTTTGCCCAGCAGGCTCTGTGTCAGACCAGCGTTCAGGTAGGACTTCTTTGGGGTCCTTCTTTACCTGCAGGACTTGCAGCAGCAAGATCTTAAAATCTGACCTTACAGTTTCAAGTTACGTTTAGAAATGGAGAGCTATTGAGAATAAAAAATGTTTTCCAGAAAGTAACACAGGTTAAAGTAGTGGGTAAATATATTAGGAGAAACGGGATTTTACGGAGGCAAAAAACAAGCTGAAAAATATCCCAAAAGGAGTTTATTCCTGGTGATATTTCCACCTTTGTTAGAAAGAACTAGTGAGAAAGAGGTTATGTGGGATTGTCTGTTCTCCCTTTCCCAAGGGTGATGGAGAGGTAAGTGTAGCTCAAATCCTGGGATATTAGACATGGAATTTAGTGACCCACGTGCCAGTGCAGACAGGCTGCAGCCCTTTCAGCTTTCTGGAAGCTGTTCAGGGCAGCACATCAGCCTAGTCCAGGCATCTGTGGGGTTCAGGGAGCACTGCCTGGATGGACCTTCACTCTCAGATCTGCATTTAGCAATGCTTTAAACAAAACTGGGGGCAGGTTGTTATTTATAAAGGTTTTATCTTCTTCAGTCTTTCGGTTCTTGGTTAGCGGTGCTGCTTTTTCCACGTGGCTGTTCAGGGATAACCACAGCAGTGATGGAGAAGGGTATTTCTTTTTTTCCTCCTAGATAATTTGTGTCCTGTGGGTCACTATTGCCCCACTGGCAGCCCAGAGCCCATACCCTGCCCCCCAGGAGAATATCAGGACCAGGCTGGTAAAATCCAGTGTGAAACATGCCCAGCAGGAATGTGAGTGACATGGACTTGCTCCTTTCTCTTGATGCTTTCTTAGGAATTAATACGTGCGTTTCCCTCTGCCTTAGGCTGCTCTGTGTTTGATACACAAGGTACACACTTTGATATACAAAACTGGTCTCCTTGTTCCCGTTTACCCTTTATTGTGTCATTTTCTATATGACAATTCACGTGTCATAGCAATCCATCCTAGTAGGTCTGTCTGCTGGGAGGGACAGGGTGGCCCTCACAGGTTGAACCTTAGTTTTCCACTTGTTTCCTTCCAAGTAATTTGCTTTCATTGTATGTCTTAGACTGGCACTGTTGTGCAGAACAGAGAGAAAACACGAGCTGAGGCAACACTTGGGATTTTTTGGCAGGTTCTGTTCCCTAAAAGACAACCCAGGTGATCTCCAAGAGGACATCTCATGTGGTGTGGCCAAACCAGTGGCATGTCCAGCAGGGTATTACTGCCTGCCAGGAACAAAGGCTGCCAACCAGTACCCATGTCCAGAGGGCACCTACAGCAACCACACTGGCCTGGGAAACCCCAGGGACTGCAAGCCTTGTCCTGGGGGCACATTCTGTGCCAGTGCAGGTGGGGATCACGTGTGGATTAAACACTACCATTTGTAGTGATCTCTGGGATTCCTGGAGTGGAGATTCTTTGCAACAATTTTAAATATTTTTGCGAAGTGTCTTTTATCTAAAGGTAGATCAAGGTGGTTTTGTTCTAGCAAAAGTTATGAAATTCAAGTCAAGCAGTTTGAGTTCTTGGACTCACTTGGCTTTGGTTGCCTCTTAGTGGAAAGACCTGTAAGGATCAGCCTCTTCTGTGAGCTCTTTGGGCTTTCAGCTCTCTGGTAATCAGTTGTACAAGTAAATATTGAGAGTGTAGATCAAGCTTTGAAGTCAGAGCTACTGGCAGACTCTGAAATCATCGCGGTGACAAGGCTTGTCTGCTTTGTTTAGTCCACGAGCTGTGATTTATGTGCTGCTCTGACTCGACTCTCCTTCTCTTTAGGACTCCTGGCCCCGAGTGGTCCATGTTTTCCTGGGTATTACTGCACTTCCAAGGCACGTGTGCCCAACCCTGTGAGGGATGGCACGGGCAGCCTGTGCCCAGCAGGCCATTACTGCCCACCGGGCAGCAGCAAACCACAGCCCTGTCCCGCTGGCACGTTTTTGCCTCAGTCTGGGATGGTTTTCCGGAATTCCTGCCTGCCCTGCCCTGCAGGGAGGTTCTGCCAAGGAGAAGGCCTGGCTGCAGCCTCTGGTGTGTAAAGCACACATTTTAGTTATTAAATTAACATAATTTTTGTCTTCCAGTTTACTTTCTTTCCCTAATTTTAAACCCAATACTGAAGCTTCTCTTCCTTGCAGGAACATGTTATGCTGGCTATTTCTGTGACCTTGGATCAACTGAGCCAGATCACAGACACTGCCCCCCTGGCTTCTACTGCCCTGAAGGCTCGGAATTCCCAGTGCCATGCAGCCCTGGAAGCTTCAACTCTGTCAGTGGAAAATGGCAAGCAACAGACTGCCAGCTCTGCCCAGCTGGGTACTCCTGCAGTGGTGAGGCTCTCTGGGGTTTTTGGGGGTCACACAGACACCCATCACAGCTTTATTTCTTACAACCTCGTCCTCAGCAGACAGAGGAAGAAAAAACTCAATGCCACACATGATCTTTGGTTAGTGATACTCCACATCATTTGTCTTCCCAAACTCCTGCTGGGTTCCCAGCAGCAGTCTCAGGTCAGCTGTGATACCTCTGGTTTGCTATCACACCTTTATTCCTTGGCTTGGCCACTTCTTCTCCATGTCTTTGGCCTCACGGGGAAACAAACCCTCCTGGCAGGCAGCTCTTGGCCTGGCCAGCAGCCAGAGCCTGTGCTCTGATACAGCTGCTCCTTCTCAAGGTTCTCACCATCTGCCTCCACAAGGAGTTTATTTGCTCCCCCCGACACTGAAATATTTGTGGTCACAAACAGTGACAAATTCATCCATCCATCACCTTTCCTGAGATAGAGGCTTTTCCTTTCTCAGGGGAGGAACTGAAACAATAGGGAATAAATTATATAACTGAGATAATACAAGTTTCAACAGAGCTGGAACCACAGCTGAGAACCTCAGAATCCCAGCTGAACCTGCTGTTTTCCCCAGGACTTTAATTGAGAACTGACTTAGCTGTGCACTAAGATGTTCTTTGTCTGAGCCTGAACTTCACAGAATAGGGACTTTCTGATGGCCCTTAGAGGTATATGATGAAGGAGATCATGATTGCAGGAGACAAGGGTTTGCACTGTGTGTGATCTGGGCAAAACTGCTTTGAAAAGACCAGTTCTGCAGGCAGCTACTGCTCACCTGGCACACTTCAGTTGCTCCTGTTCCCTACCACTGTCCACAAGGCTTCTCCTGCCCCATGGGATCTGCTTTTCCTATAGCCTGTGTCTGCCTGAACTCATTGCCACCTCTCATGGCATCTCCTGAGCAAGGTGCTGTTCTTTGCGCCGCAGGTCCTGGAGCGCACACTCCTGAGCTGTGCCCTGCTGGGTACTTCTGCCTGCCAGGGACCAACTTCAGCACAGAGCATCCCTGTCCAAAAGGCACCTTTGGCCCCAGGACTGGTGCCACTCGTGAGTCTGACTGTGAGCCCTGCCCAGCAGGTGAGTGGGGACTGGGCACGGGAAACGCAGGGGATGTACCTGGGAAGGGTGAGGAAAACAGGAGTTCTCCTTCCAGGTTAGGATGTTCTGTGCAGCTCCTCGCATTGAGACTGTTTTGTGCTCATTTCAGGCATGTATTGCTCAGCACCAGGTCTGTCCCAGCCATCTGGCTTGTGCTCTTCAGGTTATCACTGTGCCAAGGGGGCCACCAGCCCAGCCCCCTTCCAACACAGGGTGAGTGCCAGGCAGCGGCACAGCAAACTCAGTGACCAGGACTGGGCTGGCGCACTGTGGTGGCCTCTGCTGTCGTGTTTTCCAAGCATTGCTGCTCTGCATGGGGATGCTCATCCCTTTTCCTGCTGCTTTTGAGAGCTCCTCTGACGTGCTGCTCTTGGTGTCAGCTGGAGTATGTTGCTGCCCACTGGTAAATTCTGGCCAGAGCTCTGTTTCTGGGCATCGCACTGGGCTGCGTGGTCTCATATCTCCTCTAAAAGCTGCCATCAGGGGTGGGATAACCACACCTTGGCACCCAAGGGCCTTTGATGATGGTTTTTTAGTTCCAGTGGCAGCAAACTTCTGTGAGCCCTTTCCAGAGCTGCCTCTGTGTACTTTGTGTTAAACCACCTTTCATAACTCTTTTTCCTCTGTGTTTTTTTGATACAGGTGGAGTCCTCCAGCCTGGTTCTGCCTGGCAATGACATCTGTCCCATGGGACACTTCTGCCCCAGGGGCACAGGGCATCCCGTGCCGTGCCCTCCTGGATCCTTCTCCACCTCAGTGGGCCTGGAGGCAGAGGAGCAGTGCCAGCCCTGCCCAGCTGGGCACTATTGCAATGGGCCAGGGCTGTCTGAGCTGGCCCAGACCTCGCTGTGTGACCCAGGGTGTGTGTCCCTTGTTAGTGACAAAGCACAGCCAGCAGCCTGGCTGGGTTCCAGCTGAGGGGACATCCAAACTAACAGATCCTGGCCTTGTGCTTAGCCTTTGGGTTGGGATGTAGCTCTTTGGTGAGCTCAGTAGATGTTTCAGAGCTGTTCCTTTTCCCCTTAGTTTGCCTGTCATTCCATCCCAGGCTTATACAAGTTTTTCTCACTGTTTTCAGTGAAAAAAATTAGTATTACAAATATTAGTATTACAGATAAATTACTATTGCAAATCCCTTATTTATCCTCTTAATCGCATTTGCTGAGAATTTAACCTTCTTTTCTCCCACAAGGTGGTGCAAGAACCAGGGACAAGGTACCATTTCCAGCCTGTGCAAGGAAATTGCCCTGAGCAATATCTGTCCATCTCAGGAGCAATTCCTCAGAGCATGAAGCTACAGCATTTAGTTTATCTAGGAAAGAGAGTTTTACAAGTGTTTTCAGTGTAGTGTAAGAGGATTTCATGGGAAAAGATTTCTGATAGCAGCTGGCTCTTAAATCTGGTGGAGAAAATCACAATGAAATTTGTCTAGAAGTTGAAACTAAGCTCAGAATATGAGTCAGGGCTACATTTGGAAGGGCTAAAAATAATTAGCCACCAAACCAGACTTCTTGAGAGTAAGAGGGATTTGCCAGATCCTAGTCAAATTTTAAATGTTCCCAAACATTCCTGTAACCCTAGAAAGATGCTACAGCCTGATAAAGGCTTCTGAGCTGGATGGTGAAGAATATTACATGATCATAAATGACCCTTGACTTCCAAAATCTGAAGTCCCTTGTCCCCCAACAGGCTGCACTTTGTGCTGTGCCCAGGTTGCTTTTCAACACCTCTGCCATGTAACATCCATCGCTCCTTAAAACCTGCTGTTCAGCCTGAAAAGGTGTTGCTGCCAGGCAAAGAAAAGCAGCTTTGCAGGTCTTTCATTCAATGCTGTTCCTTTTGCACTCAGTGGACTTGGAATTGTTTCTTCTTCAGAAACTGCATGGTTTGAATCCTACATGGGATCACAGCAGCTCTCACTTCCTTGTGGCTCAGCTCTTGGAACCATTGCCATTTTTCTGTTTCCTTATCTTTACTTGAAGTGAGGCTGTGGGAGGGAAGTGGTAAAGGGAAGAGTGACTGATGGTGTTAAAGCAGAGGCCTCCAAGAAGACCTGGGATGAAAAGATGCTCAGCAAAGGCAGCAGGAACTGAACATTTGGGCCCTGTGTTTTGAAGTAAAAATACTGTCATTTTCAAAGGCTTTTCCTTCCAGAATGAGAATGCTTTCTAGGCAGCTTAGTGCCAAAAAGCCCTTTAGCAGGATTTTCAGGTGGGGGGAGATTTTCAGCAAAGCTGAAATAAACTGCATTTCAAGGGATGTCTCTTAAGGTGCCTCCCTCATTTAATGCCTTCGAGTGGGGCTGCGGGCTTGTTTCAGGTCTGAATTCTCTCTCTCTCCAGGTATGTTTGCCTGGAAGGAAACTCTGCTCCCTGCCCTTCTGATGGGATTCATGGATACAGATGTCCCAGAGGCTTCTACTGCCCGGCGGGCACCGGGCTGGAGCTGCCGTGTGAGCCTGGCACGTTCAGCCCCGTGCCTGGGGCAGGAGCCTGCCTGCCCTGCCCGCCTGGAATGGCCTGTGGAAGTGCTGCCACCGTGGAGCCCCTCACCTGCCCCAGAGGTGAGGCTCAGGTGTGCAGCAGGACCCCTGGGAGGAGGTGTGATGCTGAGCCACACTGATGCTTCACTCGGGGAATGGGGTGTTTGCTGCAAGCTCAGCATTCCCAGCTCTCCCTCCTGTGTCTCATTCCCCTCTCCATGGGCAGGTTTCTACTGCCCAGGTGGAACTGCTGCCCCCCTGCCATGCCCCGAGGGGACACTGAACACCTTGGAGGGGGCGCTGGCCCCCACTGCCTGCAGGCTGTGCCCAGTGGGGAGGTACTGCAGGGGAGAGGCCAACTGGGAACCCGATGGTGAGTTTTGTTCATAACTCGCCCCACAGCACAGGGGTTGGATGTTCGGGATGCAGGGAAGTAGAAAATGCCCCTGTGAAGAGAGTAAAGGCTTTCAGAGGGCACCCTTCACCTTCTGTCAGTGCCTCTCAGTCACTTCTTTTTCTCTGTTTTGCTCTTTCCACTGAACATTTACTTTTTATGCTATTCCTATGTTAGTGCCTTGCTTTTCCTTCTCTACCTTAATTTTTTTCTGCTTTCTCTTTCTTTGCTTTAACACTTTTGTTGCTGCTCTTTCTGGCCTCCTAAATACTTCCCTCCCATTTAAGCACAGGGTAATTGTCACTTGGCCAAAATGCCAAGGTTGGATGCCTGGAAAGAAGAGAAGCAGAACTCTTCCCACAGGAACCAAGTTATAGGGAACTGGTCAGAGAAGTGATAAGGTAAGCAAATGCCAGATGACATCAGTGCAAGTGAAGAAAGGAAGCGAGAGGGGCCAAAGGTTAATGAGGAGAAGGAAAGGCGAACCGAAGGCAGAGACTGCCCAGGGTATCAGCAGCGATAAAACAGGATAAGGATGGGATTTGTGTCCTCTGCCTGTTCCTGAGGCTCTGAGGAGGTGCCTCTGCCTGCTGGTGGTTGCCACCGTCTCTGCTCTGCTGTGGCAGGTCAGTGCTCAGCCGGGTACTACTGCGAAAGAGGAGCCACCGATGCCACCCCACGTGGGACACCCACGTCCCCGCTCAGTGGTCCCTGCCCACGCGGCCACTACTGCCCAGAGGGGACCCATTTCCCAGTCGCCTGCCCAGCTGGGACCCTGAATGATGCCACGGGTGAGTGTCACCTCACCCACAGGTGTCCGGCAGCTGCCCTTTGGCCGCAGGAGGGTGTTGGCACCCTCAGCCGGGTCTGGTGGTGGCAATGTGTTACCAGTTCAGACCAGTGCTGCTGATGGTGTGACCGTGCTGGGTGTTCTCCCACCCGCCCCTCTCTTGCTGGCCCTGATTTTCGGTTTCCCCTCAGGTGGTGCCTCCCCAGAGAGCTGCGTGCCCTGCCATCCTGGCTCTTTCTGTGCTGGTGCTGGTCTGAGTTCTCCCACGGGACCTTGCTCTGAGGGGTTTTACTGCCCAGCCAACTTCAGCTCTGCCAGCCCCACAGCGTTCCTCTGCCCCAAGGTATTGCTGAGGGGGTGAAGGAGGTGCCACTCGGCTCTGGGCAGCTTCCCACAGTGGCAAAGGGTTGCCCACACCTCCTTGAAACGTTGCTTGCATCCACACAGAGCGTTGCCCAAGGTTTTGGTGATTCTGGGATTCACCCTTTATGCAGGCTCTGAGTTTGGCATCACCTGCATGAAACCCTTTCCCTCCTCTGTCCTTGCAGGGTCACTTTTGCCGGGCAGGGACAGCCCACCCAACGCCATGCCCTGCCGGGGAGTACCAGCCAGCGACGGGCTCTGCATCCTGCATCCCGTGCCAGAGAGGATTCTACTGCCAGGAGCTGGTGACAGGAGACCCCAAGCGCTGCCCACCTCATTCTTACTGTCCCACAGGTACACTGCAACCTGCATGCCAACCCTCATCTGTGAATTCCTTGGGCCAGCTGATGAGGTGGCAATGAGTCAGCGTGTCCTGGGAGTCATTTGTCACGCCCTGACACGGGTCAAGAGCCTTGTCAGACCACAACACTTGTTCTGAGGTTTGTTATGGTCTCTGTGGTCTCCCTTCCAGGCACACAAGTTCCTCTTACGTGTCCCGAAGGCACTTTCACTCCTGAAAACATGACTGGCCTCTGGAATGAGAAGGAATGTCTGCCTTGCTTACCCGGCCACTTCTGCAGGTTATGATTCGTTTCGGTCTGGCTTTTTTTCACTTTGTCCCAAGCAGTTTGGCATCCTTGGTTCTCGAGTTCCTCCCAGCTTCTCTACCACATCTTTGTCATTCAAAGTAAGGAAATACAAGCTCATCTTTTGGGTACAGAGGTGTTGGATCTATTGAATTTTGGGAGGCATCTCAAAGCAGTCTGATGTCATGGTCATGGTACAAAGAGCATCTGAAACAGATAGTAGGGGTATTATTTATGAAAACATGGAAGTCATGTGAACAGGTTAGCCTGGTGGAAGATTGTCCACAGGTTCCTCTAATGCAGTTTGCCCAAGTTCATGGAATTTGAACAGTCGTGCCTGGCTCACTCTAGTCATTTGCATATAGAAAAATGAGGCTGGTTTCTCTCTCACATCAGAGTAAGAAGCTCTTTTTCATTGCAACCTCCGCAGAGTTCATTGAATCAGTACCAGCTCTGCTTCTGCTCCAAATCAGTAGCAGCAGGCTGTGTGTAAACTCCCCCTGTTCCCTCTGCTCCAGGCGCGGACGGCTGGAGGGGAGATGTGCTGCTGGCTATTTCTGCCTCGCTGGGAGCTCCCAGCCTGCCCCCCAGGGCCACAGCTTCTCCTGGCGCGTCCTGGCTGGCTGCCGCTGGGGCCAGGTGTGTGCAGGGCTCTGTCCTGCAGGTGAGTGAGGACTCAGCAGTGTTTGGAGTATAGAATATTGACCTGGACCTCTCTTGCATGATACGTTGTGATGCTTTTGAAGCTGTCATTGCTCATTGGCTTCCTCTGTTTTTACATCTTTTGGACAAATTTGCGTGCCTGGCCTTGAATTTGAGGTGCTGAACTGCTGCACCAGCAGAGTTTGAAGGCTTCTGGCTTGGCTTTGTCTGTGCAAGCAGCCTCCCAGCAGCTGTGTAAATGTTCATGGTGCAACAACAGGAGTCTCTTGCTTGGTCATTTTTGCCATTGGAGGACTTGCATATTTTACTTCTATCTCTTTCCCGTCCCTTTCTATAGGTTTCTACTGCCTGGAGGGATCTGAGGTGCCCATGCCGTGTCCTGCCAATACTCTTAGAGACCTTCCAGGGGCTGTGAGGAGAGAAGATTGCCTGCCCTGTCCACCAGGCCACTGGTGCAAAGCAGGTTTGAACTTGAGGATAAACACTGAGGGGAAAGGATGGGAGCTGCTTTTCAAGAGAGTTGTGTGTGTCCCTGAGTCTGGTGAGGCTGGATTTGGGGTCAGACATGGCATTGTGGAACAGTCCTGGCAGCGGGACACTCTAATGATGAGTTCTAGTGTCTGCAGAGGAAAGAGGCATTTAACACTGTTAATAAAACATGTTGATGTAACATGCTGTTCTCGCAAACACTGGAAATGTAGGAGAGCCTGAGATCTCAACCAGTCTCCAAATATCCCTGTGTGCCATCTGTTAGAAGAGGGGCTTGGATGGTGGAGGTGGATTGTGCAGTAGTTTAGGAAGGACCTGGGAGGTCACAGGACAAAGGTGTTCCACTGACACTGAAAAAGCCTCCTTAAAGCCTTGCTCTCTGTTTCTCAGGGGACTCAGAGGCCCACCCATGCCCACCAGGACACTATTGCTTTGGAGGCAATGGCAGTGACCAGGGCAGCCTCGTGGCCCCCCGGGAATGCCCTCCCCAGACGTTCCGCAGGCAGCCGGGAGCTCGGAGCGTGGCCGACTGCCAGCCCTGCCCTCCTGGCTACCACTGCCCTCTGTCAGGTCAGTGCCAAGGGAAAACCAGCCCTTTCCCCCCTCTGGGGCTGCTTGCAAAGCTCCCTGAGATGAGATACTCATGTCTACAATTATCTCCAGAACTCCTCCTGGCCATCCAGCCTTTCTTTCTTCATTCCTTTCTCTTCCTAACAGGTCTGACCAGGTTTGAGGATTATCCGTGCCCCCCTGGGCACTGGTGCCCTGGTAAAGGGGACACTTTCCTTTGTCCAGCTGGCACTTCCAGGATGCAGCCTGGTGCAAAGTCACTGGAAGAGTGTGATCCCTGCTCGCCTGGATACTATTGCCCGGATCCAGCACAGACAGGGCTGCCTAACACCCAAGGGCTACCTTGTAAACCTGGCTATGAATGCCCAGCAGGTAACATGGCCTTTATTTTCTTCTTTTCCAGCCATTTCTGAGTCCAGAGGGCAGATCAGCAGGCACAGCCATGGCATTTAGCAGTGACTCTGGTCCCATTCTTGCCCCAGCCCTTCTAGGACGTGGTCACTCTCAGCCCTCCCTTCCTGTTCTTGCATAGCTGAAGTTGCCAAAGGTGATCTGTGCCTAGGAAAGGAGCAGGTATCTTCATGCAGGGCCAGGCATCGAGGTGTTAGCATTTCCTGCTAAATAATAAAGTGATTCCTGACACATCTGTGCCCCTTTGTGAGCAATAGGAGAAGTACAGCGTTTATTTCTGGATGCTTAATAAAGCCCCTTTGCTCCCCAGCACAGAGTCTTCTGGTCTGGTTATATGCCATAATATATCACTGTTCCCCATTTTTCCCCCCAGGTTCAGTAAATCCCAAGCCTTGCAGGCCTGGCCTGTACTGTGGTGCTCTCACAGGTGAGCCTTCTGTGTGTCCCGCTGGGTACCACTGTCCCGAAGGATCCTCGACGTACAACAGCCCTGAGCAGCTGTGAGTGCCTGGCGTGTTGGTGCAGCCACATTTCCGTTTCTAAAAACTCCCAATGCTGTGAATTGTGCCTGGGATCAATCCTAAACCCCAGTCTTTGTGCGCTGTGCAAAAGCAAAGGAATCTTTATAATCTTTGTGACTGCTAAGGCCGAATAAGGTCATTTCTGATTTCTGCTCTTTAGCTTGAGCATGGAACCAGATGAGAACCATTTTTAATTTTGCCCCCTGTTTGCACTGGTCATTGAATCCAGAAATCAAACCATTTTCAGAGAGTTTCTCTCCTCTCCCTGCCTTATTTTGCCTTCCAGGTGTGTGTTTCCATACTACTGTCCCCCTGGCAGTGCCCACCCCGTGCCTTGTGAAGGAGGGACCATGGCCCTGACCCTGCCTGGCCTGAGGGGCTCCTTTGAGCAGTTCTGCAGGGTCTGTGCTGCAGGGACCTACCGTGGTGCCCCTCTGCTCACAGCGCCCTGCCAGCCCTGCCCGGCTGGCTTCCTCTGCCCACCAGGTACCCGGGGGGAGCAGGGCAAGGAACAGCAGCTTGAACTGTAACCACAAAGTTCTCAGTTCTGCGTGGGCAAAGCTCTCAGTCCTCTGCAGCTGCACAAGCCTGGTGTGGGCTGTCACGTGGATTTGCCACTGGGTTTGTCCAGTGAAAGAGCTGGGAGAAAGAAATCGAGATTTAAATATGAATTAGATGGGAAAATGCTGCATGTTGATTAACTTTATATATACAGACTCATGTATTTATATGTATGTGTATATATATATGTGGAATGAGCAGGTGGTCTCTGCCTCTCTCCCAGCCCTTTTTGGGGTCTCTAAGCAGCGTCTTTTCTCTAGGCACTGAGAGCTACCACCAGCAGCCTTGTCCTCGTGGCCACTACTGCCCTTCCCTGGCGCCTGCCCCCCTGCCCTGTCCCCCTGGCACCCACGGGAGCAGCCGCTTTGGGAAGCACAGAGGGGATTGCCAGCCCTGTCCTGCTGGCACCTTCAACCACCTCCCTGCCCAGGCTGCCTGTTTCCCCTGTGGCAGCTCCTCTTCCTCGCAGCCTGGTGAGTTGCTGTGGGTGCGTGAAATGTCACCTCTGTTAGGAGAAAGTCTGACAAGGAAATCACCTGGAAATGTGATTCGTTCATGTGGTTTCACGCTGGACCATGAGTCCTGGCATCCTCTTGGTGCTGGGTGTGCTGCCGGTGCCTGGCTGCTTTTCCTCTGTCCCACACAGAAAGAGGATTCCATTTTCCCAGCTTTTTTTCCTCTTACTCTGTTAGCTGGGGGGATTCAATCTTCTTGAAGGAAGGAAGAGAGAGGGAGCTCTATTAATTCTTGCTCTGTCATTGTCTTGGAAGCAGTGGAGTTTGACCAGAAGTACTGACTTGGGAAGCTTAAGCGTAGAACTAAAATTAGGCACTGAGGACATGATAAAGTGGGAAAAAGATGGAAAACTGGAAGGTAGGGAGGTGTGCCCAGTAAAGAGTGCATATGCCTTAGTGGATGTGCAGTACTGTGCCAGCATTCCAAATCAAATGGATTTGAGACTGGTGAGGCACGAGAGAGGGGCTTGGCAGCCTTGACTTGACTGGGTCTTTACCCGGTTCAGGGGTTTAATGAACAAATTAATGGAGTGTCACTAAAATGAGCCGTGGGGTTTGATAAAGGGTGTTGGACTCTGGAACTGCTCCTTCCCAGAGAGCACAGCTCTGACCAGCTGTGCTCCTCACCCCCTCTAAATGTAAGCTCTCCTCCCAGGTGCCACCAGCTGTACGTGCCATGGGCTGAACAGAGCGTTCCAGCAGTCAGACGCCTCCTGCATCTGCCAGGCGGGTTATGTTTACTATGATGAGAGAGGCAAGAAAGACCCTGACAGCAACAGCGACCAGGACTGTCGACCTCAGGTAAAGTTTGGCTTCAAAACAAAATCATTTTGTGACGTGCAGGAGAGGGAGGGTAATTCAGTGCTTTAGGCTGAACACACAAACCAATCCTTTAGATGTTTTGGTTGAGAACCCTTGGCCCTTCCTTGTAGGATAATGACACTTTACTAGAATCTTGTGAGGCTGAATTTGAATTTATAAGGGATGCAGGCAAAGGATACTTCCACAGCAGGGCAGTGGGGAGCAGCACTGTCTCATATAGAAGACAAACGCAGAAATTTAAGCCCTCTTATTGTTAATATGAAGCTCTTCATCAGACTTGCAGGAGGGATTTGGATGGGAGGGGAAAGGTTTTTTTCTCCCATGCCTTCCTAGTCGTCCTTTAACCCTGTCAAAGGTTACTTTAGGAACTGCAGTCTGGGCTGTGCCAGTGACTTAGCTGTGCTTTTTACTTCATGGCTGGATTTCTGCAGAACAGAGATAAAACTTGCCCTCTGTTAGACAGCAGAAGTCCTTGTTGGGCAGTAATTAAACAAGTGGCACTACAAAAGAAGCGCAGACGCCCTTTATGCTGAACATCTCAAGCAGAGAGGAGGGAGGGAATTTTGGGGATGCTGCATGTCGGTCCGAGTGCTGCCTGGTTTCCCACGTTGCCTGGGTGGTGTTTTCCCAGGTGGACGAGCTCTGTGCCCCCGGGCAGGTCCGCCTGGCAGCGACCCGACGCTGCGTGGTCCCCGAGCGCCACGACTGCTCCCCTGCGTGCGGGAGAGCCGGGGGAGAGCTCCACGCAGAGCTGGGCATGTGAGTCCAGCCTCTCATTAACCAGCGCTTCACAACCGGCTCTGCCTGCCAGAGGCACCGATCCCATGAGGTCATGGCAGGGTAGGGCCATGGGAGGTGTTTTTGGGAAAGTTTCCACTGGTGGAGTTCCTTTCTGTGGAGATACCGGCCTTGGGTCCACAGTGACTGGCCCCGTTCCTCTGCCTGGAGAGTGTGCCCATGTTCCCAGCATTGCCTGCTGGTTTTGTATCTCGGGTGGAGGCACCAGAAGGAATATGGGCTGGCAAGGTGAGGTTGGGCAGAGCTCACATTTTCTGACGTGTGGAGCTTCTCCACGTGCCGTGGGTTGAGCCCCTCTGACGTGGATGGTCACTCTATTAAATACAAACCAGCAATGAGTAAATCAATCCTACTCCTCCCCACGCACCTTTAATCATCTTAGAGCGGTTTGGCTTGGGAGGGACCTTAAAGATCGTAAAGTTCCAACCCCCCTGCCATGGGCTGGGAAACACTGAAGCTGGTTCTTGTCGTATGACTGTCACTTTTTTCTCTTTCTGTATTGCAAATCTCCTCCTGGCATGGACTGCACAGAAATCTAATGTGTTAAAATTGTATTCTCTTTCTGTCAACCATCTCCTTGAAGCCGAAGTTTAGGGAGGAGTGTGCAATGCTGTGTGGTCTCTATGAAACACCACCCAAGCACTCTTAGTGGGGTATCACATTTTGGCCTTGAATAGCAGGCAAGGTACTCATGGGATGGACAGGGAGTTTGCTCCATCCTGTTTTCCATGGACATAGAGAAGCCCCCCTTATTACAGGTGGGTCTATCCTGACTGATCAGGGCCTTTTGTCCACCTGGCAGATGTCACTGCAAGCAGTACATCTCTGCTGAGGAGCTCTGTGACCAGCTGTGTTTGCTGAGAGCCCCACAGATCTCCCTGGGATTTGGCATCAACAGGGAGCTGCTTCTGAGGATGAACGAAGGAGAAGTGAGGGTAGGTATGGAGGAAGGGGATGCTTTGTTGGTCTGCAAGTCTGGAGAGAGCCCTTAAGGATCACAGTTTGGTAAAGGGACTCCTGGGTCCTGAAGTTACAGGGCTGATGCTTTACAGAGAAACGACAGCTCCTGAATCCAAGGGAAAAGCCTCCCTAGAGCGCTCTTGTCCAGCTGCAGTTGAGACTGGTACAAACCAGGATCTGAGTCCAGGGCTGGTTGGATCAGTGACCCATGTTTCCCTCTGCTTTCCATAGGAAGTGGCAAATGTGCTGGGCCCGGATGAACATGTACAGAACAGCCAGAGGGTGCATTTGGTCCTGTTCAGTCCCAGTGGGGTGCTGGGTTTCATTGTCTCCAGCACAGATGTTCTGGATGCGTTTCTCATGGGTAAGGCTGGAGAGTCCCTGAGAGTGAACCCAAATTCCAGGCAGACTGAGCTGTTTGTTCCTTTCAAGTTGGCACAGAGGGAATTTATTCCCAGATGTTCCAGACTATTTAGAAAGTAGGGAGATACCTTGTTCTGTCTGAGATTAAACAGTGAGGAGCTGCACTGACTGCATGATTAGCTCCCTGGGAATGGGTCAAACTGAGGTTGCAGGATGATTTTGGATTTCCAAGGAACTTAAAGGAAACTATTTGGAAGCAACTGTGTGCTGGCACCTGATTCCATTTGCTCCTCGATTATGGTGGTGTGAACGGGAGCAGAATTTGGCCTTGTGAGCTGTAATTGCCCACAGATGGAAAATAAACAGTCCTTCCTTGCCAGGGGTTAGGTCCTCAAATGCTGCTCATTTTGTAGGATTCGTTCTGGTTTGTCTTCTTGCCTGGCAGGAGATTTTCCATCAAATCAGCTGCTGCAGAAAGGTCACCAATTCCAGAGGACTTCCTCCAAAGACACCCAGGCCTTGCCCCTTGTCCCAAACCCTGTAGTGTGTTTGGAAGCAGGAGACACAATCCTTTTCCAGCTTAGCATCGATTCCCACAGTGAGTGTTGTGTTCCCTGTGTCCAGACCCGTTCAGAGCAGTGACTCCACATTTGCATGTGTGAGCACATCCCTTCGCATCCCTTCTCTCTTGCCCTCAGGGGATCCCAGAACTGCAGTCTAGGCTCTGACAGGGACTCACCTCATGGTTTTCACTTTTTGGTTGGATTTCTGTGCGACTTTGCCCTCTGTTGGACAGCATAAGTCTTTGCTGGGCAGTAATGAAACTCAGTTAAATGAGTTGACACTGCATGGCCCTACAGAAGAAATGCAGTTAGGCAGTTCTTTGCTAGCCCAGTGTCAGCTGCCCCATCTGAGGGGGGTCAGAGCTGCTGACACTGTGCTGAACCGTTCCCAGATCGTGCATCCAGCCATTACCCTGTTTATCAGAAGCAGCATCTCTATAACAGCAACCCAAGCTGGGATTTTGGACCCTTCCGAAGGCTGGACCACCTCGTCCAGGAGACTCACCTCAACCTCTCCTGGTAATACCTGCTGTGGATAACAGTGCATGTGTTATGGGCAGGATTTGGGAGGGGGTCTTGGACAGCATCAGTAGGTCCTTGGCAGTGAAAACGTCAAATGTGTGTTCAAGTCCATGTCTTTATCGTCATCACAAGTGGCCAAAGGAAACTTGGATCAGCCAGTGCCTTCTTTGCCTCTCTCTTTTAGGTTTGCCCATGTTTTCCTGGAGTCTGGCACATACGTTTTCAGGGATAGCACCGTTCAGGAACACTTCCTTATTGTGACTGTGAACGAAGCAAATGTGAGCTGTGACCCCAGAGCTGTGTCCTTCCAGCCCTCTTCCCTGTTCCAGCTGGCCAGACATGGGGTTTTGAAACAGCAGGATCTGAACTTGGCTCCTAACTGGGCTGCTATCACAGGTAGAGCCAAAACACTGGCACACCAACCCCCAACCTTGAGGCTTAGCCATGACCTTTCTTGTACTTCTTTAAGTGTGTTTAAACAAGCATTTGCTTTGAAAACGCCATCAAACCACTGGCTTTGTCAGCTTTAAGCCCTTCCTCCAGGGGAGCTCCTTTTCCCAAAGCTCACTGCTCTCTAGCCAAGAACCTGCCTGTGCAGGAGCTCAGGGAGAGGGAAGGAGCTGTTGTGTTCCACCCCACACCCTGCGCGAAGAATTCAAGTAATTGAGGGTGCTTTGTTTTCCTTGGCTGGAAAGCACAAAGTGACACTGTGCTTCCATGATAAACTAAACTGAAATGAAATACATCGTGTAAAAGTTGACTGAGGGCTCAACACAAGGTCAGTTGAGTTCTTTCCTCAGAGCCAGTCCTGTGTGTGAGTGCTTTGCACGTACCAGTCCATCAGTGAGAGGCCAGTAAGCAACAGAAGTGAAAGTGTGGCTTGCAAGTGTCACCCTTGGCTCTGCCACCTCAGCTGCCCGGTGCTGAAAACACTTTGCTCCTGGCCTGTGTGCACCAATCCACTGAGGGAAAGCAGAAGCCTGTCGTGAATACAAGAGCTGCTAAGTGCTGGGTTTGTGCACAGTGCTTCCCATGTTTCTCACTTCTTGCCATCCCTCTCTGCCCCCTCCCAGCGATCCTCTTCGTTCTGGGCTCCCTCATCGTGGTGCTGACGACCCTGGCCATAGTGTTCCAGCCTGCTGGCCCCATCACTAGCCCGCTGAAGGGCTGGAAGCCACGATGGAGGAGCCTGGGGGAGCCACACATCCCCCCAGAGTACGTCCTCCTGAAAGACAGGTAAACCACCTTTGCACAGCAGGTATCAGGAGCTCGTGAAAATCTAGCCAAGAAATCTGTCCTTCTCTTTGAGCTGGGCTGGTGATGCCGCAATATCTGATTTTACTGAAGAGACTGAGCTGTTTTTCATGCTCTTCTGTCCATTCCCTCTAGCCTTCAGTTTTATCAGATGCTTGGTCCTCGTGGTTCTGGAGAAGATGCTGGTTCTGGAGGGAAAGGAACAGCACCTAATGCAGGTGAAGTGCTGGGCCAACCCCGGATGTTCTGCAATTTGCTGCTTCTTGCTTACTTCCCATTTCTCTTGTCCTGTGTTTACTCTGGTATGATATTTGGACACCTGCCCACCCAGAAATTAATGCAATTCCTGAGGTCGCACAGGCCCACACTTCCATTCTAGTTTCCTTTGGTCTCTTCAGTCAGGCAAAGTGAGCCCCTGTGATTGGAATGGGGCAGAATTTTCTCCCTTAGAAATCAGGAGAGGAAATGGCCAGCTCTGAGAAACCCTTTAAAACAGCAGCAAGTTTAAATGACTTGGTAAAGAAAATAAAGATCTTTACAAATATTTTCCTTGGCGGCTTCTGCTGGTCATTCTGTTCTCCAAAGGCACGTGATTCCTGGGCTCTGTTTGCTTTTTGGGAATGACCTCACCTTGGGATTTTCGGGATGCTGAGAGGGAACAGCAGATGGCAGCATGAAGTGATGCTGGGAGCTGCTCTTAGAGCAGCAGCATCCCGAGTTCTGTGGGCGAGCTGGGAGCTGATAGTAACGCTCTGTCATCCTCCCCCTCTCTGAGGAACGAGACCTTCCCTTACACCTCTCGCCTCATCCCTTTTCCTTCCCCACAGCGTGCAAAATGCTGTTCCCCACGGACAGGCAATGCCCTGCGTGGGAATTAAAGTCCCAAAGACCCGTGGGCAGTGTTGGGGTGTGAGCCCTGCCTTGTGTTTCAGAGCAGCACTTTGCACCGAGGCTCCTGGAGGATTTCAGTGTTCGCACCCTCTACGATAAGCTGGAGGATCAGAATTTGCACGTGGCATCTCAGCTGGCAAAGCACAGGATGGATGTGCTGGTGTTTTACAATGGGATCAGCCAGCGGATTCAAAGTCTCGTGGTCAGTGGGAAGAAACATTTGAGGGAAGGGAGTCTTGGAAATGTGAAATTTGTAAGCTAAATAATTCCCCTGAAGTCACAGTTTATTGAGGGATGCGTCTTGATCCTGTCAGTGTTATTTGGGCATAAAATAGTTTTGGTAATCTCTGTTTTTATAGAACAGGTGAATGGGAGGATTTCAGAGTATGACACTGCTAACAGAGTATAAGAGATTATAACACTGCTGCTCTCTGTGAACAGGACATGGTGCAAGCACTGGACTCCGATGCCTTGAACATCATTGCCAGGCAAAGGATCTGTGGGCACAAACCTGCAGACAACAGCTGGGCAGCAGTGGGTGAGGAAGAGTGTGATGATGCACACTGTGGCAGCACCTTCCAAACAGGTGAGAGGACCAGAGTGCAGAGGGAGGAGTGTAAGAGTAGCATCAGTGAGCAGGTTTAAAAAGGACCTGGCTCATACAGAGATCCCACAAGAGTGTGTCTTTCAGTGCTGTTCTGGAAGAGCTGACAGTCTGCCTTCCTCTGAGTTCAGTGAGAGGAGAGGTCTGTCAGCTTAGGGAAGGATAAGCAGAGTTATTTGGAAACGTTATACAATATGAGGCATCTTGTGAAATTGCCAAAGAAAGGTTCCTGCTCTTGGTTTTGTTCTGGATGTAATTAGAGTTCTTCGGGTGGTTCTGCAGAAACCCATTTAAAGTGTTTATCATGTTCATTAGGTGCTCCGTGGCAGGAAGTGACAGAGTTAATGAAGGCTCTGGAAGTGCTGCTTGGGAATGCTCCGTGCAGGAACGGAGCTGGGAAGCAGGAGCTGGAGCAGAAGGTCCAAGCACAGGACACAGTGGAAGTCGTGCCCTCGCTGGGCAGCTTGGCCACTGAAAGTAAATCAGAAGTAGTGGAAGGGCAGGTGAGTGGCAGGTGTCTGCTGTTGGGCCATCCCTCACCTTTCCACTTGCCCATTTCTTTGACCCTCGAGCCCCTTTTATCCCACAGGATCATGAGCTGCCTCAGCCATGTGACCTCTTCAGTGGGAAAGATGCTTTTTTCAGCTTCCCTGGACATGAAGAACATGGTAAGGGCAGTGACACAGCTGTGGGTGCCGTGGGTGCTTCCAGGGATCACAAAGAGGGCTGATGCACTGAAGTCTGGGGTGAGAGGGGGCGTTTATGTTTGCTAACAGGGAAAATGTGTAATTACTTCTTCCCATTCAAGCCGTTTCTTACTTTCACATCATTTTACTTTTTTTTTTTTATTACTGAGCTGCCAGTTCAGGGAAGCCACTTCTGCCTCCTCTATTGTAAGAGATACATCAAGGAGTTTTCATCCCCACAGACTCTTTGCACCTTTATATCAAGTGACCAACTGCAGGGAGGAGAATGGGTGTCATTACAGTAATTAAATGCTAATATGGGGAGGTCAGGGAGATTCTATATCGTTAGTTCTGTGATCCTACAGCCTCTGGGTGGGCATTCTCCCTGCTCAGTGCACTATTTCCTTCCTGTAGTCATCCAGCCATGAACAGCCTCTTTAGACTTCAAATTTACCCCTGTTTCTTCAAGGTTTAGCTCCCCAGTTGCCTTATGTGACTGAGCTGGAGGTGGAGGGCCTGGTAGCAGCTTCCCCCCTTGCCAAGACCCTGTGTGAGATCAAGCAAGCCTTGGTGAATCTGCAGCAACCTTCAGAGCTTGGCAATCCAGGTAATAAATCTCAGCCTGACTGCAGTTTCTGTTTCCCTGTGGTGGATGGGATAGAAGATTACAAAGGTGGAGAAGTCACCTCTCATCCTTGGTGCCTGGTAAAGCACCCACACCAACGTCTGCTGCAGGTCATTAAAAAGAAGTCAAGAGGAGGTCAATTAGCAGGCAAAAATGCTTGACTAATTCACACATGTAGACTTGCTTCCTTCTTTCTTCTGCTGAGTTAATCTGTTAAAGCTTTCCTTGTCATCACAAAAGGTTTCTGGGGAAAATGTTGTCATATAGTGAAGACCTGTGATCTTAGGAACCAGTTTACCAGCATGAGAGTAAGGCAACTGGTGTCTGTGTGCTGGTGTAGAGCAGTAAATAAAGAGTTAAAATGAGCAGGATGTCTTCTCAACTGAACATTTTCCTCAAGCAGTTGCAGAATTTTTAGGCTGTGACGCTCAGAGTTTGAAATTAATAATGGTGTGGGTTTGGTGTAATTATGGGCGGATCATTTGCATGATTTTGCAATTCAGATACGGTGAGTTTGCAAAGGGCTGAATCTGCCGTGGATGTGCACAAACACTGGGCAGGCGGCAGTGCTGGCTCTGGGTCCTGCCCTGCTTTGTGCCCTGTGGGTTGGTGGTGCCACAGCAGCCCCCCTTGGTGCTGTCCACTGAATTTCCACTCTGCTCTCATTTTGGGTTCCTCCAACAGGCAGCAAACAAGCGTGGGGAGCTCAGCCCTCCTCCGAGCTGCTGGATCCCGGGGCTGCAAACAGGATGGAGCTCTGCTGCTGGAATAAAGAGGAGCTGCACTGCTCAGAGGATTGAAGAGACAGAGGCAGAAGCATTTCACCTTCTGGCATAAAATAGCCACCAACTCACTTCCTTGAGGCACCTAGATTCTCCTTGGCAGTGACTAAGGGTGGATTGTGGAGGAATGTGTGTGTCTGAGGACAGAGCTGCCTTGTCTGAAGTATCGGGATAGATACGTATTTAATTAAGGATGTATTTGATCAAATACATAATGAGTAATCCATATTCTGTTTGCTTAACCTTGAAGTACTTTCACACTGGTCTTGGATTATCACTAATTTGTCAGCTGGAGGAGGAAGCTGAGCTTCTTGATGTTACTGAATTTATAGTTTCCACTGTTAAGTCAGTAAAGCAGAAAACATAAGACCACAGGTGACATAAGACCCCAGTTTATCGTTGTATTCTGTACAGCTTTTATGACCTCTGATATGGAGGATATTTGTGAGTTTTCTGAGTATTTTAGGGCCACGCTTTTAAGCCTTGCCCAGCATCCCCACATGGCCTGTGCATGTTTCCAATGGACTCATGCTGATCTCAGAAAGTTCTACTGGCAGAGACCCTCCAGGTCTCTCCAGATGTGATTTTTCTGAGCAAAGACGACAATGAAATCATTCCTGTAGTGGTGACTACAGGATCCCCTGCAGGGATCTGTGTGGCTGCTGGAGTCCAGTGCTCTGGGGAACCTGGAATTAAACTGAAAATATCCCTCCCAGCATTCTGCTTCTCCTGACCTGTCTGTATGAGAGCAGGAGAGCCTGGCTATGGAGAGGGCATTGTTTCTGAGGAACGGGAGCAGAATCACCTGCTCCATCTTCACAATATTCCTCAGCTCCAGGTGAAGTGCAGCAACACAGGATTTCCTGACTGTGAGCCAGCACAGTCCCTTGGCAACCCCCCCAGGTAGGATTCAGCTCCAACAGCAAAGCCTGTTCTTCTCTCCCTGCAATATTTACTGACTTGCTTATGTGTGGAGAGGTTTGTGACCCCACTCCTTCCTGGTTCCCCGTTGCAAACCCGTGTTTGCTCCCTCTGCCTTTGCATAACCACGGAGGGTATTAAGAGAGCGAGACTCGGTTGCCCAGGAGCCAAGACAGAAGCTCTCAGGTTTGCTTCCACTAACAGGGGTGTGTGGTGGATCCAGAGGAACTGCAGGGGTGGGGGTTTTTTTGGCCCTCATCTGCTCATTTTGGTGGCTCCACATTTTCTGACCTTGCTCCCGAAAACTAAAGGTTTGTTTCAGTTCCTTTGCAACTTCACCTTGGGAGAATTTGTGGGAGGGGACTTTCAGAAAATACGAACACTACAAACCCCCTGTAGGTCACTGTGATTGCCTGTTGTAGAATGCAGCAGTGAAAAAGCCTGTCACTGCTCTCTTCGCTGCTTTCTCTTTTAGGTTATCAGCAGATATGTTTATAACAGTCCTACACGGAGGTAAGAGCCTGCAGTGCTTGCTGTCTCTGATATCCACGGGGAAATGTGGTACCCAGCAGGTGATAAAGCTATCTCTGTGACTTGTGGCTCCAGATTCTATTTGTAAAAGGCAGGGTGGAAGGCAGTGGCAAACACAATTTGTCAAATTTTTATTGTAGCAGTTTTTCAAGGAAAACTTCTTTCTGGTTTAAATCAAAGCAAAGAGACGCGTGTGGAGTTTTGCTCAAAGTCTTCTCTTTTTTCCCCCCACTGTGGTTTTCTTAACAAATGCAATTCAGTTAGAGGTAAATAATTCAGCTTCAAAATGTTTGGGGTCAAACCTGAAAATATCAATGAAAAGACCAGAGTTTCACAGTGTTTCCCTTCCATGCTCTGTTAATAGTTCCTTGAAAAGAACAAATAAAAAGAGGAGTGGTGCAACCATTGGGTTTATTCTGCCTCTGAAGTATTTACTGTTGATAGCTCGCTTTTTTTGTAGCGTATGAAATCTCCTGAAAGTGCAGCACTGTCTGGAGTAGCTGTGAAGTCCCCTCACATTTGAAGGGTGCTGCTTCCCTGGGACTGCTGATAAGAGTGATGGAGAGCAGGATCCCTTCAGGTGGCCTTTGGAGAAGGGTCACAGGGCTGTCGGTTTTCCTTTGGTCACCTTGACTTGTGCCTCTCTCAACAGAGAAGGAGAGGGCCCTTTTCAACACTCAGTGTAAAGTTCAGCCTCTCTTGGAGAGCATCAAGCGCTGCTGTGGCTGTGAGAATGAAGGTAGGGTTGGGTTCCCTGAGGAGGAACCTCTTTCTTCTGGTGCTGGGTGGCTCTGAGGTCTGAAATGGGCTTCTGGTGATCCTTTGTGAAACTGTGGTCACGTCTCCCAGTGCGTTCCTGATGCCCCTGGCTGTGCTTATCACCCGGTTAATACTCACCCCGGAACACTGGGATGTGAAGCTTTTCCATGCTTTGAGAGTAAAAGGCGTTTTAAAAATATCTAAGAGAAAATATCCAATGGGGATATTCCCGAATCACAGCACTCAACCAAAATGCTCCCAGATTTGGGGTATTTTTCTTTGTAGCTTCCTGCCCTTGAGTGCTGACCTAGACCTGTGTGTGTTGCAGGTGACATCGAGCTGGCAGATGAGCACGGCCAGGTGAAGAACTTGCTGCAGAACCAGGACCTCTGCGCCTCACAGCTCCTGCGTGGGAGGGAGCTGTGTGTCCTGCTCAAAGTCACACGTGTGTAAATCTGCCAATCTCTGCATTGAGGGTGCTTTTGGTTTCCTCTGTAGCTAAAGAGATACCCCCACACAGGGGAGGATTGAAAGAGAAAGCGGGTTTGTGCTCTGGATTGCCAGTTTCAGCCTCTGAGCATCCTGAGCTCTGCTCAGGGGCCGTGGGACCCAATGATGTTGAACATTTACTGAAGACAGAGCTAATTAGCAGAAATTGGACTCTGAAATTAAGGCTGGTTTTGAAAATGCTCTACTGAAAGTCAAGATTGCCTTCATATAGGACAGAGATATCCTGATAGTCCCAACTCTACCTCCAGGAGAAGTTATTTTGAAAGTTTCTGTCTCTAACGCTGTGCTTTTATCCCTCACAGGGTGTGAAGGTCCCCAAGGAGCTGTTTTCACACCACTGCTGAAAGACCACAGCATTGTCACTCCAAAGTTCCTGGGTATGAGCCTGAAGTGGATGTTTCCATAACTTGTTCTCAAACGTGAGAGGAGAGAGTAATCTATTAGTTGTGCTCCTGTGGGAGGAATCAAAGCCTGAAGTAAAGAAGAAGGTTTTTAATTTATAGTCAGAATGGGAAATCTTTATATCCAGAACTAAAAAATCAGAAGTATAGGAGAAAATGCTTCTTAATCTCTTTGCATTGTGGGTGAAATCCTGGAGTTGTGGATGGCATGGGGTGTACACAGAAGTACAAGAATTACATTTGATCTTCCCCGATCAGTTAATTTTCCTCTTCTCTCAGCAGCTAAACTGAGGAAATGTGAAGATCCCAAAGTGCCACCGGCCAGGGTGAAACCCAGAAAACACGGCAAAAAAGCCAACTTGCTTTTGGAAGCTCCAGCCCCAGAAGGTGAGCCCCTGAGTGAGTGGAAGACCCACTTCCTTGGGTCCCCAGGACCTGCCCGTGAGCTTGTTGTGTTTGTCACAGGTAAAAGGAGTCATTCACCACAGGGCAACAAGAATAAGTCCAAAGGAACTGGGAAATGCCAGTAATGGAAGGAGTTTCCTGATGCTGAGTTTCAGAGGCCGACTTTGTGCTTGGTGGTTTATTCCTTGATGATACCCTGAATTTATTGGGTTGCTGTCAGATGCCTGAAATAGTAAATGCTTCATGTCTGAGAAAGTAGCCTCACTGACCTAGTTGAGCAGTGAATCAGTTTGGGGCCAGGGAGATGTCCCATAACTGATGCTCACAGACACTGGGTGAATCACAGACACCGGAGCAGGACAAGCTGCAGCCCCAAGGTGGTTTATCTTTACCACTGTATTTTTATTTCTGGAAATGTCGAAGCATCTATCCAATTAACAAGTTCTTAGTACTTTTATCTTTCACCTCATAACTTCCATAGAAAACTTTATAACTCCTGAGATAACTCCTATCTTCATGGGTTGGACCCTGTCCCATCTTACACAGACCTGTTGATTCATCAGTCCTGCTGATTTGCTGTGCTGAGTCCTTGTCTGTGATCCACAACGGGAAACGTATTAAAACTATATATAAAAATGCAAATCATCTTGCAAAACCTATAGATTAACTTTTCTCCCTCAAGGTTTCTTATTAAGAAATAAAAAAGGCTGTAAAATCTAATCACCAAGAGCAGAACTTTTCTCTCTACAACACCCAGTGGTACATTGATCTCAGATAAATCCACATACGGTTTTAAGGTTGCACCACTTGGTTTTATGCAACTCTTTCATTGCCAAAAATACCTTGAAACAAACAAACAGATCTCCAATATCTGTTTTTCAAATGTGAGCCCCAAATAAGCAAAGGGCTGTTGGGACTCCCCAGTAAGGTTCACACATGCTGATGGGGATACACTTTTGTCTGGTTTTGTGAGAACTATGTGACAATCTTGGAAGTATTTAATTGTTCATGGGAAAGTGGTGTCATGTTTTCGTCAAGGGACTGATGCTCAAGGGAAGAAATTAAACAGGACAAAATCTTGCGTTTGAGTAATTTGGGTGTCCAGTTTTTAGAACTGGAAGAAACTTGAACTGAGGAAGAAGAAACTTGGTTTTCCTTCTTACCTTTTACTGACTGGGCATATTAGACCCTGAAAAAAGAGACCTGGAAATTCCACTTACATCTACCCAAAGCAATAGGCATCGATTCCCCATCTCCCCCTCACCCATCTGTCAGCCAGTGGAAGTTCTGACGAATCAAAGCCCAAAATACCACCAAATATGCACTGTTCCCTGTGGGAAATCTGCTGCAGCCCATCACTCCCACACCTTGGAGCCACAAAGCAAACAACTTTATTTTGTCATTCCAAAACCACCCCAAGTGTACACCTGTGGTCTTCCTACGGGGAGAAAAGCTGCTAACAAGCCTATTTCTTGGAGCAAATCTGCCAAGGCAAACACAGATAAAGTGAAGAACGTGGCGTTGAGGAAAGCTGGTGCTTTCCATGAGTCTGCTCTTACGGAACCCTCCTGGAGAGCCCGAGTGCGTGGGTCTGACCTTTGTGAGCGGCGCCAGGGAGGTGTGAGCTGATAACTGGGCTGTGGTCAACATGTTGTGTGGGTCAAAGGCCTCTTGTAGCTCTGGGTAGTGAGGTCAGACACTTTCCGGCAGGTAAAACTGTTCTCAAAAGCCTCTTGCCTGAAGCACTGAGCTCTCCAGGATCCACAGGCTGGGTTATCCAGAGTCATGGAATGCTCTGAGCTGGAAGGGACCCGCAAGGATCATCGAGTTCAGCTCTTGAGTGAATGGCCTGGGAGGTTAAAGACAGGAAGGGTGAATGACCACAGTGCTAAGAGCCCTTTGGAAACACGTAATGAATACGCTCACAGGTGATACCAGAGAGGTGTTTGTGGGTTGGGTTCACATTACAGCACCGCTGCCCAAGTTAGAAATTGGAACTATAAAAAGGCATGGTTCTCTCTCCTTACGTGCTGCGGGGAAGTTGGATTTCCTCCACACACATGAAATTTTGATCTATTTTGCTATAAATGAGGGCAGGACCTGCAGGGGTTCCTTTGGTCTTGTCAGAGGAGCCAGAGTGAGGTTTTCCTCTTCTAGTAAAAGAAAGATGGTACACTCAGTAAACAGTCCTTGACCTCTTTCCTGGGGAAATAATTCTAAGTTTAAGATGTAAATGTTATTTGAACCGTAATAAGTCCACCAGCAAATGTCTCCCATCAATGATTTACCACCCTAAGGAGTTTTCCAGCAGTGTATTTACCTGTGTTTTGTAGGTCAGCAGTTAACTAAGAACGAGGAAGACTTTGTAGTATTATAAATCCTTTGCTTACCTTGGCTTCAACACCTTCTCTTAGCAAACTGCAGCTCTAAACCCCTTAGCTAAGCTCAGAAAGAAAGTGTTCATGCAGAGAATCACCTCTCTTGGGATTTGTTGTTTTGTGACCTTTTTTTTTTATTTCCCTGACACATTCACCTTCTGGACTGGGAGGAAATTTGAGACTGGGTTGTGGAGGTCCTGAACTCAAGGAGAAATTCACCTTGCAGAGGAGTTTAGTCCCAGCAACGAGCTGGATCCAGCTGTGATCCGAGCAGGAGGCTGGGAATTCAGCACCTCCTTCCTCTCTGAGTTTATATCCCACCTCCCTGGAGGAGTGGGGGGCACTTCTGCACCCCTGCCCTGCAAAGCTCAGTCACACCTGGGAACTGGGAGATTTGTCTTGGGAACATTCCGTCTGTTCAGCATGGAACGAGCTTCCCTTCAGAGCAGCTCAGACCTGGCTATTCCAGAGCTATAGAGTCATTCAAACTTAATCTAGCAGAGCTGTTTCGAGACCCTTGGGAATTTAGGGCAAAATTCCTTTCGGCCACGACAAAGAGACTGGTTCCAGCCAGGGCTGTGCTGCTCCCAGCCTGGCAAAGGGCTGGAGAGAGTTAAGACACAAAAAGCTCCCAGAGTGAGTGACCTGGACTCCTGAAATGCAACAGCAAGGGGAGAGCATTGTCCCGACCTCACCTGAGGACGTGAGCCTGGAAAAAATGGGGAAGCTGCTTGAAGTAGCTGCTTTCTCTGGTCATGCTGATAAAGCTGTTAATGTTTGTGGGTTTGCTGTCTCCGGGCTGCTTTCTGCAAGCTTTTACTGTTGGACCTCTTGGCCCAGCCTGCCACTGCTTTGGCTCCTGCCCTGTCCAGGTCTGCATGGTTTTGTCCTTCCGCTTCTTGTCTTTACCAACTGAAATTCTCACTAACCAGCCTTTTGTTTCTTCTTTAAAAATGGAGAAGGCTACAGGGAACTAGTGCTGCAGGCATCCTTAAAAATAGCAGTATGTGTGTTTTTCTTCCTCTTTCTGTCACATAACTAGTGCTTCTGCCTGGCTGGTTCCTCCTCCAGCCCTCCCTGCAGGCAGGGAGCAAAGCCCGGCTCAGAATCAGCTGCTCTGAGCGGTCTGAGCTTTAACTCTGCCCCTTCCCCGAGTCTCTGGCACCACTTTTGCCTCCAAGAAAAATAAGGGTAGGTTCTTCAGTTTATCAGGCTTTCTGCCTTGGGGGAATTCCCTGTGCTTTGTCTTGTGGGTCTTATCTGCTCACTTACTCAACATATTCTGGTTGTTGTTTGTGCAGAACTTCTGATACTGCTGAGCTGTTCCACTCAGTTCATTTGCTCACACACCTCTGGATTCCTCCCTCAGCCCATCTCTCTCCCCAACCTTACTGCTCCCAGGACTCTGCCAAGAGCATTTGACATTCTGCTTAGGCTTCACACATCAGGACTGTTCCTGTTTAAGTGCACAATGATTTGACCCTACTCAGACTATCAGAGAAGTAATTGGGATTTCAACTAAATACCTGGACAGGTATCACTGCACCATGAGAACCATGAGAAAGCCTGGTCTGGGAGAGTGGGTCAGTCTTACAGGGCTCCAGGCCTGGCCAGAGTAGGAATTTCTGCTTAAGAAGCAAGACTTGTACAGAGCAATGTGGTTTTTCCTGTAGTTTCTCAGTTGCACAGCCCCAAAAGTTGTCTGTTTTCCAGTTTTACAAGAGTGGTGGCTGGAGAAATATGGAGAATATGTAGGGCTGGAACAGAGGGGACAGAGCAACTGAATGGCTGAAGAAATCATAGCTTGGAAAAATAAATAATGCAATCGCTTCCAATATTTTTATTGTCAAGATGGTTTCATGCTTTAGGACGTTTCTTGCCTGTGGACAGTGGGTGACTGATAAAATCATTCACGTGGAGATTGGAATGAGGTTGGGTCATTGATCTCTCAGTGGGGTTCCACTACAATGTACAGAAGGGCCAGTTACAGAGACTCTCTTGGGGTGAAATTTGGAGGAACGGGGGCTCAGCAAGAGCTGAGTTGTGTGAGAAGCTGAAGGCCATGCTGTTTTTATCATAGTTGTTACAAAATCACCGTTTTCCATGGTGTTCTAAAAGGACCAGCTCGGCTGAACGGATCTCAGGTACCATGACAGCACATGGGTTTGTCGACTCGCAGGGGAGAGCTTTCAGAGTTGTCAAACCCACCTCCTTTGGCAGAGAAATCTGTTACCATTTTCACTGGGGTTTATATTTTCTGCTCATTTTGCACCTAACTGTGTGTTTCTTGTCCTGAAGAATATTCACTGCGTTCCCCTTGGGAAGGGAGAAATGTTTCTGCTTTAGAGCTGTGAGTGTTATTGGTGCATGAGCTCTGGGTTTGGGCTTCAGCTCTTAGGCTTCTAGACTCCATTTCATAGAGGTCTTGTTATTTTTCAGGATCATTCTTGTTTGTCCAGAAAAAGAACAATTGTTTTTCCGGTTCATTTTGGATTTTTGCTTGAAATCTTCATGAAGGAATTAGTCTTCCAGTCTTTTCAAGAAGAATCATTGCCTGCTGCAGTTCATTTTCCAGTTAAAGGGGCATTAGTTAAAAAAGATAGTTGTGTTTCGGTGTAGGTTGCTAAATAAAAGACACAGTTCCACACTATTTTTGCTGCTTTGCTGTATGGGGCTGCTAGAAAAAGAATCATGTTTGCCCTTAAATACATTGCTCTGACTGGGCTGGTGAGCATTCTCCTTGAAATTCCTTAGCAAAGCATTACAAGGTTTTCAGCAGCACCAAACCAGCTCAAGTTGATTCCAATGGAGCTTTATTTCCTAAATAGCTTGCTCAGAAATGTGAGCATTTAAATGGGGCCAAATGAGCTTTGAAGATACCATCTCACAGGTTACAAAAGGTAACCCTGCTGCTGTGGGAAAGGTGCTCAGCCCAGAGAATCTGCTGGGTGGGCAAGTGGTGGGGGGGGGGTGAATACCTTTGCACCTGGAATTTCTGTGTTTGTTTGCTCTCCGTTTATGGCCTCGAATTTTGCGCCTTCAAATTAAATCTCTTCTCTCAGCTTGGAAATAAGCTTCACAACGTGGAGCCGGAGGTCTGCGCAGGAAATTGTCATTATGAATGCAAAGTGCACCTTGCTCTGCGGTGCTGCTGCCTGGAATCCGATGGATGGAGTGATTATGGGGCGTGCAGTGCAGCCAGAAAATATCTGCTCCCTGGGGGTCTTTCATGCCGGTGGGTCTGGACTAGTTTTTCAGTCATTGCATAATAATGTTTTGGAAAAAGTTCATGAACTGACCTAGTTAAAGCAAGTGGAATAAGGCACGACTTAGGAGGAGGTGAAAGTCTCTGGCAGCAGAAGCAATGACAGCACTCAGCTTAGAGCTGGAGTGGTCAGGGGGTGGATCAGCTCACTGGGGGCTCTGTAAATCAGGACTGTGCAGTGCTAAAGACATTGCCGGGCCAAAAGTGGCAGCGCAATCCCGTTCTTCGGGTGCATTGTTGTCTCTCTCCTTATGGTGTGGATGTGAATTTACTTTGGTGCATTCCAGATTCTCAGGGAGGCCTTTGAGAGCTGGTTGCCCTCAGGAGGTGCCATCCCAGGGCTATGTGTGGTGGCACATCAGCAGTAATCCCTTGAATTACAGGAATAAAGGGACTGGGAGTTGGGTGTGACTTTCCAGCACCGTTTCTATTTCCAGCAGGTGTTGACACTGTAGTGAGAACAGCAGCTGTCAGCAAATGCCTGCGTGAGAATATTAATTTCTGTGTTTTTCCTTCCTCTTCCAGTCCAGACAAACATGGGCCAGCAGTGTCACGGTGTCTCCTTACACGAGAGGTGGTCCATCAGAAAGGGTAATGGGAAGAGTTCTCAGTGTATCGGTTGGCTGCAGGTTTAGTTTGAAAACATGAACCCTCCCTATGAGTTTGTGGCACTGAAGGCACCCTCGCCTTGTAGGAATAGTCTTCACTGTAGTTCTCCAGTCTTCACTCAAGTCTCAACATCACAAGCTCTCTCAAACAATTCTTCAGCTTTTAAATCACGTTCTGTGGTTAAAACCGTAATATTGGGGATTCCTGGTTAGTTGTTTTGAGAGGGAATGAATGTCCCACGTGAGGTCTGCAAAGCTGATTTACAGGGAAGGGAATGACTGAGAAGTCTACATGCTACACTTCAGTATTAAACACGTCCCTTCTGCTACTGCCAAAATCAGTTTTGTATTTGAGCATAAGGAAAAATCCAGACCTGCCACACATTGGAACTTTCTCTCTCACACAGTTATGGTACAAGGTAGGTATTGTTATGTGTTACCATCTTGAAGCTTGGCTCACTCCAAGATAAATTGCTCAATAACTCTGACTTGTTCCAAATCCGTGTGTTAGGAAGTAGGATCTACAATGCCCCTCTCTAACTCTAAGATTGTCTCGTTATCAGCAAATTTCTGAGGGTCAGGAGACAGACCCCATAACAGAGCAACCAGTGCAATTTGCCACCTGCACAGACTTTTACACCCTGCGTTGCACAGCGAGTTTTGCCATCCTTTAATTCTCCCTTTCCCCTTTGCCTTGAGCCAGGCCTCCTTTTTCATTTCCCTTTCTCTTGCCCAGAACGCAGGAATTGTCAGTAACACAGAGGTGAAAGGGGAAAGTGTTTGGATATTTTGGAGATAGCGAGGGCCAGTTCAAACCAGAGCAAACTGAGCAAAGAAGCTGTTGTCAAGCAAAAGGAGGTAAAGGAAAGCTGTGAAGTTCAGCGTAATCAGTGGGGACATCAGACCTGTCCAGGCTGGCTGAGGCTGGAGCAAGAAAGCAGAGTTTTGTGTCGAAGAAGGATTTCTCAGTTTATGAGCTGCTAAGTTAACTCTTGGCATGCTTGTAGTGGAGTTGTAGGCATAAAGAACCAGCCTGTCTGACAGTCCATTAACTCACAGTTGCCAATCTGCTTCTCTCCATTGCATATCCTAATAACAAGTTATTGAGCCTGAGAGCACAGTTTGCTCCTGCTGAACTGACTGCAGGAGTTTACAAGAAAGAACTGAGTGGAGGAACAGCATTTTCTTTTTGTTTTAGTATTTAGCACAGAAGTATTTCTCATGATTCATTTGTTCCTGCGTGTTTTCTCACCCCTCAAATGATAATAATAATGATGATGGTGTTCATGGAATAGTAATAAACCTACGCAAGGCTGGAGGCTCCATGTGATACAGACTGAAAGCCACACACAGACCTGACCAGGAAAGCAAATTATCTCCCTTCCCAGCTATAATATGGGGAGCTTGCCAGCTCAGTTTAGGGTGTTCTGCCAGATTTGGAAGGCAACTGAATCCCAATAACATTTTTGATTTGGGAGCCACAAGGACATGAAGTTGCCATGGTGAACATCCCTAACCTGCTCACCAAAGGGACGTAAAGCAGATCAAAGGGAATAAACGATGCAGCACTAAGTGTAAGGATTGAGGTGTGATGCTGCTGCTTAGAAATCCCCTATGAGCTTGGAGAGGAGAAGATGCCTCTGCATCTACTTGAGCTGCTGAGTTTTGCACCTTGTCCTTGTGAATGGCCTGAAGGTTGCAGTGTTCTCTGAGTGGAGGGGGTTAAAAGAGGCCTGTGTTTAGTTCCACACTGGCTTGCATCAGCTCCCATCCCCTCGTGCCTCGGATGTCAGCGGAGGATGGTGACACTGGGCTGGGAGGTGCTGCCTGTGCTCCCTGCACTGCTGTCATGCAATGACCTGCTGGTTCCAACCAGCAAAAATGCCACGAGCGAAGGCAGCCTTCATTCTTTCCGTGCCTAGGGCCTGTTCGCCTGTTTTTCTTTTGTAATACTGGAAAGGCTCTGAGATGTAGAAACTGTGACTTTGGGCGTTCGTGGGCTTTGCCCTTGTGGAAAATCTCTGATTTCTTCACTTGTCTTTTCAGTTGCTTTGCAAACCTCGGGTCCGGACTTTCTGCTCAGGCGTTGGTATGGTAAAACAGATTGCAAAGAACATCTTGTCTCTCAGAGAAATGCTGGTGGGATAGTCACAGGCAGGCAGACTATGGAGCTGACAGGGGGCACACAGCCTCTGAAGGGAGACGTGACTGAGCAACACTGGAAACACAAAGGAGCATTTGGTGGCAATTCTTGTTAAAAGCCAAACTGACCCTACAGGTATGAGAGCAAACTATTTCAGAATCATTTGTGGGGGTTGAGGTGTTTGCTCCAGATCAGAAGCTGCCTTCATTATTTTATTATTTTGATTTGGTTTTTTTCTGTTACTGATCTTCTATGTTGCTTTTCCCCCCTCCTAGAAAGATTATAAATGTGAGAAATGAGATGCTGCCATTCCTCCCCACTCACTCCTGCACAGAGGGGACATGGAGACAGACATTCGAAACTGCTATGACAGAAGAGCAGAATTCTTTTGTTCTTCTCTCAGGAGCATATGTTGGGGTTAAAATGGATGGATCACATCCATCTTTTAAGTTTTCCCTCTCAAAACGTCTCTTTTTTTTCTCCTCCACTGCTGAGTTTTTTCCAGCCTGCGTTGCTTTGTTTCTTCCTGTCTCTTTATTTGACTCTTCTTCAAGCCAAGAGCAACCGAGTGCCAAAGTTCCCTCTGATACTGGAGAGGCTGCAATTGTCAGACAGAGACTGACTGCTTTGTGATAAGGCAAAAGAACATTCCTAGAGATATAATGAAGAAGCCAGGACAGGCTCCAAGGTTACAGCTGTAATGCTGCCGCCTGGCCTTGGATTCCTGGGAAACTCCTCTCCAGTGGCTCTGTGGTTTCCTCGGTGTTTCCTGCTGTGCTGTGGCATCCTGAGAGCCTGTGGACACAACCTCACCAGCGTGCTTTGGCTTTGCATTAGCAGCCAAGTGACCTCCTGGCTGTGGCTGCTGTCGGGGTGCTGGGGTTATCCAGGAGATAAAACCCTCCCGTTCCTCCCCAGGGATTTGTTTACCAGGTGGTAACTCTCAGGAGTTAGAGCACTACAAGGCAAAGTTCTTTTTGTAAGAATCTCTTGTAGATTTGGTCTTCAGCCAGCGGGAGGGAACAGGCTCTGTGCTCCAGAGGTGCACCGTGCTTTCAGCCTTGTGTTTTCTGTACAAACTATCCAGCCATCCTCTCTGTGAGTTGTTTCAGGAAAACGTAGTTTGATTTTGGAAGTAAAACCACCTCAGCTGTATTCTTCCCTCACCTCGATCTCCCCTTTTTCTCTCCTGGTGTCTCTATTTGAACAGACAGTTTGGCAATTCCACAGGTGCCGGGAAGCAGGTCATGTTGCTCAGCCAGGCAGCTGCTCCTCATCTTCCCTGTCTTTTCAACAGGAGACAAAACAAAGCAGTGCTGGCTCCTGGCAAGTGCCAAGGTGTTGGAATGAGTCAGCTTGGCACCTCTCCTGGCGTTGTTGGCGGATTGCATTACCCGTGATATGCAGCACATTTATCTGGAATTCAGACTCACCCATTGTTTACAGGCTCAGTCGCTGCGGCTCTTCCTCCTTCCTTGGTAATTCCTCTTCTCCGCGTCTGTGTGAAAAACACTGATACCCAGTGCAATGCCCAGCCAGGTATTAAGGTGAGGAGCTTTAAGGAAGGAAGGTCACAAAGTGCAGAGGGTGTGAGCTTTTGGGCAGGCAGCTTTGGACTGGAAAACACTCCTGTGTTTCCCCTCCTTCAGCTTTTCTCTCGGTTTCTCTCTCCCTGACAATCCCTCTTGCTGTTGGCGGCACCAGGAGTTCTCTTTCTGCCCCTTCTGCTTCCCCAAAGCTTGTCTAGACTTGTGTTTGAATGTGAAATTCAACACACGTTCCATCGTTTGCTTTAAAATTGGGAAAGCCCTTGTCCAAACGAGATGTGAGACCCACTGGTTCCTGCTGAAGCGACCTGATCTCAAACAGAACTTGAACTCTTCCTGACTTGAGCATCCCAAGATCTATTTAGCCCTTGGAGAGTGGGCATTGAATTTGGGCTCTCCAAGGGTTCCAATCGACTGGTTTGTGCCCTGATTGTCAAGGCACATTCATCAAAACTGAACCAGTGTTTCGAGTACGTTGGGGTGTTAATAGGGGCAAAAAAAAGCAGGAGTGCACTTCTTTCCTCTGTGACCTGGCCCAGGTCAGGGCCTTCCCTGTTCCACTCAGTTTTTTTTAGTCTTCATAAGAAAATAAGATGGAGAACAGTTTTCTGGAAAAAGTTTTATTATCAAATTATTCCTATACATCATTTTTACCCATGGTAAGGTAATACAGATCTACGTATGCACTCGCTTGGAATTCAGTTCCACCAGAACAAAATCAGCAAACACCTTTAGTGCAAATTAATGCCTTAGATTATATGGAATCTCTGTCTCTTTTGTTTTCCGTTATGTGTGTTTTCCTCTCAGAGTGCCCTCCAACTTCAGCTTTGAATGAGGGAACATTGTAGTTGTTGCAAAAGTAGGTAGCATTTCACTTTCTAGACAAGTCTTGGCTTTACAGTACAGTGGGAGGTAATTCATCAACCTCTAAAGTCCTTGTTTCTTCATTAAATTCATGAAATCTCTTCACCCCGTCATGGGGCAAATCCATGCTTGATATTGCACAGGCAGGACTTGAAAGCAGCAGAGGCTGAGTCAGGTGGGGAAGAATCTCTTCATGAGGAGGAAAACCCGTGATACAGACTGTCTCAATAGTACATATTCTTGTCCCACCAACCTGCAATAGGAGGAAAGAAAAGGTATTTTTTTCCTCAGAAAAGAATTCATCATTGAATATAAATGGTTCATTTTTAAGCAGTCACCTGTGAGTGGCAGGTCAGGTGGTAAAATGCCCATTAAATCAAAATACCAAACCAGAGGAATCGTGTACTTACTTCCTGGGTATCTTCTGATGAGCAGCTTACGGATTTCATCATAGACCCATATCAAGATGGCAAATGGCACAGCCACAAACCAGTACTGGAACCTGGGGGAGGGCAAAGAGGGTCTCACTCCCAGCATCAACAACCACCCAGCTGCACTTCTGGGCTCTCTGTGCTTTTTGATGCCACTAAAAGAGAATCTGCCCTTTTGGACCTCTTTTCCTCTTCTTAACTAAGCACTCAGACTGTTAGAACCAAGGTGATGTGCCTGTAAAGCCTCCCAGTTTTAAATAATTACTGTATTATCCTCCAGTGGTGCTGCATGGGCATCCTGCTCCCACTGCAGGGGCAAGGGAAGTTCAGTAGCACCAAAACTCACCTGAGAGGGGTGAAATTCAGGGCTGTAACGTGTCCAAGGCCATAGGAAAGGATCAAAGCAATTCCTATCTGGGAAAATATACCCACCCAGATGACTTTGTTCCTGCAAGGAAACCAAAGAGGAAGAGTTACAGTCCCCTGCCCATGGAGGGACCCTCTGGCCCGGCTGGAGCGACCTGTACCAGGGATGCTCTGCAGGCACAGGGGGGGCTCTGCAGCACTGCCTCGTGTTGCACGTGCTCCTGCCTTTCCTGGCAGCATTCCCGGCTGGAAGCGGGCTTTGGGATGCGCTCAGAGCGCGTTGCTCTGGGAATGTGCCCAGTGTGACTCAGGTGTTAGGGTGAGAAGGAAATGCACATAGGTGTAGGCTCTGTACCTGCAGATAAAGGATGGAGAACAAACTGCTTTCCTATCAGAAACACCCTGGGTGAATGCCAGCTTCTCTGTGTGGCCCCTCTCCCGGGAGATATTTTGAATTCCCTGGCTCCCATGGGATTGAAGGTGGCCAGCTCCTGGGGAATTTGTCCAGCTGGTATCTCCCCTGCTGGAGCCTAAAGTTATCTCAGAGCACTCCAAGCGTGCTATCTATTGATAACTACATAAAGAAGTTAAGAAAATAATCTGGAAAGGAAACTCCCCACTTTTTTTTTTTTGCAGTAAACATTTTAATGAATGGAGAGTTAGCTTAAAGCTGATGCATTTTCAGAATAACCAGTACAATGTCTTGCTCTAAAGAAAGCCCCTCTCCTGAAGCAGGAAAAGGGGGTGAGGGGAGGGGTGGCAAAATGTTTGTCTGAGATTTGTGATTGCTTGAGGCCAGGCTTAGTCTTTGTGCAAGGGCTGAATGTGAGCGGGTCAAATCCCTGAGCGGACCTGCTTCTGAAATGGGCAGTAGGGTAACCTGAAGCATAGGTTTAGATTAGATATTGGGGTGGAATTTCTCCCTGTGAGGCCCTGGCACAGGTTGGGCAGAGGAGCTGTGGCCGCCCCAACCCTGGAAGTGTCCAAGGCCAGGTTGGACGGGGCTTGGAGCACCCTGGTCCAGTGGAAGCTGTCCCTGGCCATGGCAGGGGATGGCACTGGATGATCTTTAAGGTCCCTTCCAACCCAAACCATTCTATGCCTCCGCGTGTCAGGTGAGGAACCTGTAACACCCACCTGAAAAGGCCCTGCTGGAAGATGGAATTTCTCCGTGTTTTCCTGATGATCAAATCAGCGACCTGCTGAATGGTGATGCTCACAAAGAAGGCCGTGTAGCCCGTCCACTGCAGGTACGTCCGCTGGTACTTGGTCTGCAAAGAGGAGGAAAAACCAGGTGTTGTTACACCAGCCGCTCCCATCTCGGGCAGGAGGCTGCAAACCCCGACGGTGGGATTGATTTCGGCTACCGAGGCGTGACTGCGGAGTTGTTCCACATTTAGGTCTTTAATGACCGATTTTGGGGCAGTTCTACTCCGATATCGCCGTGCCCGAGTCACGAGGCTGCCGCACGAGCCCCGGGTGAGGAGGTGTTTGTATCCCTGCATTCGTGGCTTCTGTCTTGTGATCTCTGCAGGAGGAGTGAGGGGGAGCGAGGAGGGAAATGAGGAGGGAGAGACTGCAAAGCACTTGGCAGTGGAGCTGTTCCGAAGCAGGGCTGAGAGATGGTGCTTGTGGTTGGTTTGGATGGGTTTAAACACAAGGTCCAGAGAAGAAGGTGCATCTCCAGAGGCTTTGAATGAGGTGACAAATTGTAGAGGAATGAATGAATGAAAGAATGGAGGCTGAATGAAAGAGCTGGGTGGCAGGAGGCTCTAAAGAGAGTCTAGTGAAGGAATACTGGATGAAAACTAATTATATTTGCATTTAAATCTCCTTTTCATTCCTTTTTTTTGCAGGAGAGTATAGAATTGTTAAGGAGCAGGTGGGTGAGGGGACAGTGCAAGGAATTTTCAGTGCTTCTTTACCCATTGCTGTCCATAGGAATCCTCAAAGTCATTGATGGCATTGCTTTCCCAGTCGACTCTCACGCCCAGCAAGGTGGAAGGGAGGAAACCTTGCTCAGCATAGACAGTGAAATAGGTCACAAAGGCTCCCACCGACTGCATGATACCTGCAAAACCAAAGGGGTAGAATGAGGCAGAACCAAATTAAGGGGCCCTGGGGAACATGCCATGAGTCTACAGGTAGTTTTAGCTCTCTTGGTGCTCTAAGGTTCTTGCCTTCTGTTATAGTGTTGAATTAGGAGCAATAGGAGAGACTCAGTTTGCAGAGGAAGGGGTTGGTTTCAGCCCCCCATTTTTTCAGAAAAATGAGTCGGCTTTGCTGATACAAGGGATGGTTTGAGAGGCCAACCTACCAATCTGCAGGTAGGAGTACACAGCCAGCTGCTGGTTCACCAGCCGGTCTTTCCTCTTGTTGCGAGGTCTCCTGTTCATGATGTCGCTCTCGGCTTTCTCGTAGGCTAATGCCACGGAGGGGATCTGCAACAGAGACAACCCGTGAGAGCCTCTGCCTGTTTCTCAGGTGTTTCTCAGCAAAGCTTCAGTTCTCAGGTGGGTCTGTTCTCATGCACTGCCTTCCTTGTTCAGCCTACACAGAGCAAAGGGCAGAAGGATCCCTGTGGTGTCCCCTTGGCGCGTATAAAGGATTTGAGGGAAGCCTGAGGCTGTTTCATAGCTCTGGTGATCGTAGGACAATGCAAAAAGCTGGGGGATATGGAAAACGTTAAAGGGTCTTTCAGATCCCTTGGCACTGATCAAATTTCTGCACTCCCTTTGCACCCAGCCCCGCTCGCGTGACATGATATTCCAGCGGAAAACGACTTAAAAGCTCCCAACTTACAATGTCTGTGCCCAGGTCAATGAACAGGATGGTGATGGTGCCAATGGGCATCGGAATGCTGGCAATGATGTAGATGAGGAAAGGGCAGAGCTCAGCAATATTCTTAGTCAGGGTGTAGGCAATTGTTTTCTTCAGGTTGTCAAAGATCAGGCGGCCTGAAGGAGAGGGAAACGTGTAAAAGGGAATTGTTAAGTGTTTTTCAGAAAAAACATCGATTTTTAACTAAATTGTGTGAAAACATTTACAGCTTATGCCTACTTTCCTCACATGTTTCCTCAAGCAATTTGGATTTGTTTTTTGGGGTTTTTAAGCTACTAAACTAACTACCCTTAGACTCTTCTGAAAATTCAAGTGTAATAAAGACTGTCTTTCAATGAGAAAGTTTGAGGGGAAAGTCCCATTCCACAATGTGCTGTAGTTTTAATGGGAACCACAAGCTCTCTATGGTGAAAGAAGAGTGGAGTGGGTGGAACTGTCTGCAGTGGAGGTGGAGTGTGAGCAGGTAATAGAGTGAGAAGGTAGAAAAACCCAATTTATATCTTTGTGAGGCCCCAAACTCAGAGGAACAAGCTGGGAAGTGCTTTTGTCTGGAGCTTGATCAAAAAGCAATAGCAGATCAATGCTCTGTGTGAGAGAGGGGGATGATTTCCTTACTGTCTGATTACCACGTGTATAAGTGGAATTAATTCCCAATTTCCCCAAATATCAAAATCACATTTCGAAATCCAGAGAGGGAAAAAAAGGAGGTGAGTGCAGGAGGGGAGGATCAGGAGGACTGGCCAGTGCTGTGTGACAGTCAGCAGCTTTCAGCTCAGAAAGTGGATAGCAACGTTATTTTTACCTTCCTCCACTCCTGTGACAATGGAAGCAAAGTTATCATCCAGCAGTACCATGTCAGCTGCATTTTTGGCTGCGTCAGAGCCAGCAATACCCATAGCAATTCCAATATCTGCTTTTTTAAGAGCTGGGGAGTCATTGACTCCATCTCCAGTCACGGCAACAACTGCTCCCTGGAACACACAAAAGGATCCAGATGTGGGTTGTGAGGAGATGGGGCTGCCTGCCCCTGAGCACAGGCTGCTCTCAGCACACTCTTTACATGTCTAGAAGAAAGATGCTGACAGGAAGTTCTGAATCCTCTCTATATCCACAGAGAACAGCCAGGGATCAGAGGGATGGTAGGGAGGGTCAGGACAGCAAACCCAAAAATTTGTGGGATAATTTCTGTGTCTGAGTTGGTCATCTAAGTTCCCTTGACAGCATAAATAGGGAAAATTAAGGGATATGATCTACTACATCTTAAGGAGTAGACACCTCAGTTAGGTACACTTCAAATGCCATTAATCTGACTGTTTCTTTCTGTGGAATATAAGGAAGCTGGAAGATTTAGATATCCATCTATCTATATATATACAGGTCTATCCCTGTCTGAGAAGACCCAGGTTCACCTCTGGCACCTGTGGGAGATTTGGCTGACCCAACATGCTCTGTCCTGTCTTGTTGTTTTTTAAGTGCCCACAGAATCAATCGGGTTTCACCTTAATTGTAAGTTATGTAACTGTCGAGTTAGAGCCCGTTCTCATCCTTATCCCAACAGCTTCTGGCCATCCTCAGTCTAGGCTAGAATTGCTCTAGTGATGGAAAACTCTGCTGAGCCCACTCAGCTTCTGTATCTTCCCCTGAAACCATCTCCTGCAGCTACAGGTCCTGCTCTAGCTGATGCAGAAGTGTGTGGTTTGATGCCATACAGGGTGTTCCGAGTGGGAAAAAGCCTGACAAAGTGATTAATAGAAATGCTGAGTGTCCTGTCCCTGGGGGGATTTAGCACAGTGTCACTACCTATAAATAATGCCACGTACAGAAGGGCTTATAAGCTCTAAGCACTAAACATAGCGTGGAGACTGAGTTGAGGGGGGAGGCTGTTCCTTTCCATCCCTTAAAGAGCCAAATCTCCCAGGAGTGTGGGTGTCTGAGCACATTTACCCACCATGTGCCAAGCAGAGGCCATTCAAAAAATTAAAGAGATGAAATGGAAAGATTTTATCTCTTTTTTTCTTTTTTTTTTTTTTTGACTCTCCTGGAAGCAGTTCAGGCTTAAACCCACCGAGCTGATAATGCTGATTGGAAAGCTTAGTGCTGGCATAACTACAAAAATAAAATAGTATCTTGTGCCACATCTCCTCTGCTTTCATTCACAGCATCTACCTGGGAGATGTGATTTCTGAAGGGGGGAATATTTTGATGGCAATTTGCATCTCTCACAGGGCTCTGTAGGTGTCATTTCTCTCCCTCCTGTGCTGGCTCCACACTCCTTTACATAATATTGCCCGTGGATGGGTCACACTGTCTTTCAGTGCTGCTTTCTGTGGGCTGGTTTACAGCCTTTGGAAGTGACACAGATAAGGCTTGGCCGTGCATAAATCACGCGCTGACAATTTGTGGGTTTCATACCTTAGAATCATAAATCCTTCAGACCTTTAAGTTCACGGAGTCCCACCCTTTAACCCAGCACTGCCAAGTCCACCACCAAACCATTTCACTCCTAAACGTTCCTGTGGGCAGGAGCACACAGGTCTGAATGGCCACAAGAGATAAGGTGAGAGGATGTGGCAGCAGCTGGGATTTGAGGATTCCTGGGGGAAAGCTGCTTCCCCAGCAGAGCAGGCTCTGCCCAGGAGGTTTGATGTGCAGCACAGCTGCTTCTCAGAATCATGTCCAAAAGCCAAGCCCTGGCTACAGCCCCAAGCCAGTCAAACCCAGGGGAAGCTCATTTTGTCAGCAGGAGTTCAGAGTGTGTAACAGGAATCTGAGCAGCTTGGATTCTGTCCAGGCGGTGTTGGTGGCAATCTGTTAGATAATGTTCTTGCTCAGCGGAAAGAGTATAAACAGAGCTTAGGGAGCAGTGGGAATTGGCTCCCACCCTCTCTCCCTGGGGCTGACCCCTGGGAAAGGCATGGAATGTCTGTGTGGAACCTTTGCCACCCCTTACTCACCTGCCTCTGGCAGCCCTCGACTATGATGAGCTTCTGCTGGGGCGATGTCCGAGCAAAGACTATCTCGGAGTGGTTACACAAGATTTCATCCAGCTGCTCCGAGTTCATGTCCTTCAGCTCCATCCCATTAACCACTGCTGCTGTAGCTTCCCTGTAAGAGCCACGGCAAAGCTGGGTGGATGCTCCAAGCGAAAGGCTCAGATAAAAATAGCGAACCCATGGAACGCGTGCGGCTGGAGAGTGGGGAAGCAGCAAACGGAGCTAATTTGGGAAGCACTGGCTGTTAAATCAGCAGGTGTTGAATGAAAGGCAGTGCAGAAATGCAGAGTGAATTACAGTTACCTGGATACAGGGGGCAGTCATTGAAGCTTCCTCCTGAGCAGCAGAAAATGCATTTTAAAGAGGCTGCTCAGTGGGAAGGGGGACATCGAGAGAGGAAGGCATCTCTTCTGTAAAGAGCTTTTATCCTTCTATTGTGATGCTAATTTTGTTAACATACACTGGGTGAAAGAGGAATTTCATGCTCCTTAGGTCCTGTGATTCTGAATTTTGATTTTTGGGAGCGTGTTTTGCCAAAAGGGGCAGTGATAGTGCACCCAACGTGATCTGCAAAGTATAGTTCGCTGGGGTTTCTGCAAGATGAGTTGTTTGGGTAGGGATGCCACATTGGATGGACACACCTGGGAATGTGTCATGGAACAGAAAAGCACAAAGCAGGTGTAGAAGGGGGCTGTGAAAGCACCGTGGAGGGAGCAGGCACAGGAAAATGAGCCCACAGGGGTTCCCCCTGCCCTGGGTGCTCTTACCTCCTGTTGACTTGCTCAACGGGAATGTTGAGGCGCTTGGCAATGTCCTCCACGGTCTCGCTGGTGGCTGAAATGATGCCCACGCTCTTGGCAATGGCCTTGGCCGTGATGGGATGGTCACCAGTGACCATGATAACCTGGTCAGGGGACAAGCACTCAGGTGAGTGACAAAGGGAAGGAGTGAGATAAGGTGACATGTCTATTGTTGGAGAGCAGGAAGATGGAAGGCTGTGCTATGTACACAACAGAGGGAGATTATGAGCAGGGACTACTGAGCTCTACATCGACAGCTGCTCTCTGATTCTGCTTAAAGAGCCTGTTTTATCAGGGCTGCAAAGGAAGAGCTTGTCACAGGCAGCAAGGTGAGAAGAATGCAGAATAAAGAAGCCTTTATGTAAGAATCTATATTAGGTATGTTCAGTGGTGAGGGATGGTTAGAATATTGCATCCTAAAATGGATCCTTGTGACTGAAGTGTCCTGACAGAGCAGGCACAGCCTTTTCTTGGTTTTCTGGAAGAAAAGTTGCCAGATCTGTGTTCAGACTACAAAAAACTTCAGCAGGGCTGGGGCTTGGGGTTCATCTCATCTGAGATCTGTAACTGCAAAGACGATTTTCCTTTATTTAGACAGATTTCACCTCTACTTAGAGCTGAAAGTTAACTTGTGGATCCCCGAGGAGTGAAATGAAGGGAGTTGCTGCTTCAGGCTCAGCTTGAACAGTTTTAATATTTGTGATTCCTGTGCACAGAAGTTAATAACAGTGTCTTCCTGTGTTCTCAGGAATTGTTTCTGTCACACTTCTCTGTTTACAGGCAACTAATTCTAGCTGGCATGGGTTCCATATTCTAGAAATGGCTCTGACGAAGCAGTATCTGAGTTTTGCAAATTTGCATTCCCACTTTTGGGATTCTGCTCAGTTCCTGTAGCCTAATTCCCACCTAAATTAAACTGGTTTGCCTCTGGTGGTTCCTTAGGCTTTTGGTGACTACTGCTGGAAACACACTTAATGACATTGTGGTAGAAGATCTTAAAAGTTATATTATCATGTAGGATCAGCGTGTTTTTTGCTGTAAAATCCCTACCTTGATCCCAGCGCTGCGGCATTTTGAGACGGCGTCTGGCACTGTGGAACGGGGCGGGTCAATCATAGACAAGAGCCCAACGAAGCACAGGTTGGAGGTTGGGAAGTTCATGGAGTCTGTGTCAAACTGGTAGGTTTCTGGAAACTCGTTTTCAGGCAGGTACAAGTGGCAGAAACCTGAAAAGAAATTTAAGTTGACGCCATGCACAGGAAATAGTGTGAGAAAGAGGAGTTTCCTGTGTAACCTCGGGGTTTATCTTGCCTGTAGGGCTCCAGTGCATTTCACCATTTTTCCAGACATGCTGGATGTGCCAAGAATTTAAACTCCCTTTGACTGCAGTTCTCAGTCCCTGCAGCTGGACTCACCCAGCACTCTCTCTCCCATGCCCCCCAGCTCCATGTAGGCTGTTTGGAAAGCTTCTGCCTTCTCGCTGTCCAGTGGTTCTTCCTTGCCATTGATCATGATGGTGCTGCACCTCTCCAGAATCCTCTCGGGGGCACCTTTCATCACCAGCAGGAAGCGTTTGTCGCTGGGGTCGTCGGTCTCGTGGATGGAAAGCTGTGTGCCACAAAAACGAAACGGTTGAAAGAGCATAAATGCTCCTCATTTGCTTCTAGCTTTGATCACTTTGCATGGAAGTAAAGTTCTTTTCCATGAGGATATCATACATTCCTTCAAATGTATTATACTTATTATAACTTAAATTTCCTGTGTCACTGAGTTATTGCATTGACACCTCCAGGTCACACATAGTCATGTTAGACGCGGTGATAGAGATGGTTTAAGCTGGCAACAAACTTCCAAAAATGAAACACACCTGGAATTTGTTGGTGGAGTTGAAAGGAATTTCAGCCACTTTCTTGTTCCGTGCTCTAATATCCATGACATCACCCAAAATGACTTCAGAAAATTTCAGCAGAGCTGTTTCAGAGGCATCTCCCACCACGACTCTCTGTGTGCACAAAAGAAGAAACAGTCTGTAGCTTTCGTAGTGCTTTTTTCACTTCCATGATTCAATGACATGTTTTATGCTTAAGCAGCAATCAATCTACATTGCTGTGTTCGAGTTGCCCTGGAAAATTCTTGCAGTAAAAATTTGGGATGTCTGTTTTTGCCTTGGAGTCAGAACTAAGGCTACAGCAAAGAGGAAATCTTGATGCTGTAAATGAGATTTGTGATCACCCTCAGGCGTGTGTGGTGGCTTTGTAAGAGTCCTGGGGTGGCGGCAGCAGGTTCAGGTGAGTTAACTGGGCACAAACCCACGTTATTTTGAGGAAGTCACTGCTGAATAAACAGCAGAAATCAGGGATACGTTTCAGCAGTCTAGTCACTGGAATTTACTACCTTCAAGCAGTCATGTGTGAAGACATCAATTAAGGCCTGTTTACCTTTGCTATATTAAATTAATTGTGTGGTAATTACTAGTGTAGAGATTCTTGCTGCTTGTATTGCCTTTTTCCTGACAGGCACAGTTGGGTTTGGACAGTGCTTCCAGACACATGGATTCTTGGGAATGTCCTGTGCAGGGTCCGGAGCTGGACTCGTGTGAGTCCAGTTCAGGATATTCCATGATTCCATGCTCTTGGGGAGTTTTTTCCCCCTGTGTTAAATGTTTTGTGAGCGCACACCACTAATACCACTCTCAGTGGGAGCTTAGGGGCTCCTAAAGGCAAGCAGAACAAATTGTACTCTCAGAGGAAGGGCAGTAAGCTGATGGGAAGTGGGAAATACCTTCATTATGGGCAGGTTCTCCTGGCCTGGTCGGAATTCTGCCCGGTTGCAGAGAGTGACAATTTTTGATAGCGCTGTCCATGATGGAGAAGTTTGATCAAAGGGCTGGGCTGAGAGAAGCAAAACACACATTGCACCTTTAGCACAACAGGGGACAGAAAGGAAAGCTTAAGTGTGAAACAACAGGATTGACTTGTTTTTGTTGGTCTTTCGACAGATTCTTTTACAGAAGAACATTCTGATGCAAATGTTTCCATCCATCAGTTGGCAGTGCCAGTGAAGGTGTTTAGATGATGATTCCCTGTTTAATTCCCCACTGAATGTACTGTTGGCAAAAGGCTCTGGAGTAGAACCTCCTCCAGACTTACTTCCTGTGACTTCTTACTTTCTCTACGTGTCTAAGAAAGGACTTTGGACGTCAGTGTGGAAGGAAGACCTGTCTGGTTTAGCTACAAAAGGCATTCCCATTGCCAGCAGCCTGGCAGCCAGTGGGCCTGAACACCACAGGTCTGCTCCAAGGAGCTGCCCCTTCCCACACCCCCCATTGCCACATTTACTTGTCTGGTCTTCACTGGTGTCGGCCAGGTAGATCTGATTGTCAAACCAGAGGTGAGCCACCGTCATCCTGTTCTGGGTGAGGGTCCCTGTCTTGTCAGAGCAGATGATGGAGGTGGAACCCAGTGTTTCCACAGCTTCCAGGTTCTTCACCAAGCAGTTCTTCTTGGCCATGCGCTTGGCTGTCAGAGACAGACTCACCTGGCAGGAGCAGAGAAGTCCAGCTGTTAGCGGGGTGTCCTTAGAGAGGTGTAGTGAGGCTACTGACACACTCCTGAGATCTGGGGTGTTGCTTTTGTTTTGGAAGAGAACTTTTTAATTTGTTTTGCTTTCGACTGACTACAGGGCCTTTTTTTTCCCTTTTCTTTTTTGATCCTTTTATTAAGATCTGAGGTTTGGCTGTGACCAGCACAAGTACATTTGCTGCTGAGAGGAACCTACTTGCCAGCTGACAGAAATAAGAGTATCTTATGAGTTAAGAGGCTGTTTTAGCTGGAAGAACCTACAATGGGGACAGCTCCTGGTCACCAGCTTAATGAATCCTGAAATTATTCTCTTCATTATTGCACTACTGCTGGTGCTTTAGAGCTACCAGTGCTTAGCAGGTGTGCTGCTTCTCAGCCAGGGATTTTAGTGATGCCATGGATGTGTCAGTAAGTGGAATTTTCATGCATCTTTCAGGGCCCAGTGTCCTTCTTTCCAAAGAGGAACAGGTTGTGGGGAAATGAGTCATGTCACTCTAGTGGTCAGCAACTGAGGCAGAAAGAACCTTGTTTCAAGCTGGATTGTGCTGTGGGTTTTGAGATTAATGGCTCAGTTATGCCAGAATTCCCAAATGAAGCGTTTATCCTTTCAGCTTCATGGGGAAAAAAATCCCCCTGTCTCATACCCTGACTAGAACTAGAGTGGCAACCAGCGCACTGGAGCCCAGACTCACCGTCACTGTGGCCAGCAGTCCCTCGGGCACATTGGCCACGATGATGCCGATGAGGAAGATGATGGAGTCCAGGATCTTGTACCTCATGGAAACGGATATGATGAAGAAGAGAACCCCGATGGAAATGGCCACTCCCGCCACCAGGTAGACGAAGTGCTCGATCTCGATGGCGATGGGGGTTTTCTCGTTGCCGACGCCCGAGGCGAGCGAGGCGATGCGGCCGATGATGGTGCGGTCGCCGGTGTTGATGACGATGCCGGTGGCGGTGCCTGCAGGGACAGGGAAAGCTGTCAGCTCCGGGAGAGACAGGTTCTGAGAGGCGCCTGCAGCTTGGCATTCCGACAGATCTTGGTGGCAAGACCCCAAGGAAGCCACGATTCATTGATTGTTGCACCCATAATGGAGATATCTGTTAAGACAAATGCCTTGCTGGTTGACGCTGTGACCATCCCGGTGTTCAAGGTTTTATTTTGGGGTGTGTGGGACAATAGTTTCAACCCCTCTGGAGCTCCTTGAAGCAGAATTGCTTCACTGATTTAGCAGGACCCTGTGCAGGTGCCCTTTCTGGAGGCCCTTCTCTCTGTACCCACCTTCCACACAGGTGGTGGAGTAGAAGGCAATGTTCCTGGTCTCCAAGGGGTTCTCGTGGGTGAAGTCACAGGAGCGGGACTGTGGCTCTGATTCCCCTGTGAGTGAAGAATTGTCCACCTTTAATGAAACGGAGACATGCCCGTATTAAGGTGAGTAATACACAGGGATGCCTAGCCCAGACAGGCAAGGTGCCAGCACGTTTCGTAAGCAGCGACAGGGCTGTGAAAATCTCTCAGAGTTGTTGCTGTCACTGACATAATATTTCTGTAGGAATTCAGTTCAGTCAGTGTTGTGTGTCTGTCTGGTGGCGTTTCCAGTAGGAGCCTGAAAGAAAATAGGATTTGAAGACCTGTCTGCAGGTCTGTGGAGACTCTTAATGATGTATTGGTGTTTCTGGCTCTTTCCTGGCAAAGAGCATTGCTAGGACGTGGTACAAACCCAGCGGCTTCTTTTGGTGTTCAGGGAGTGCAGATGTTAGTCCTAGATGGGCTGAGCTGCACAGCACAGCTTTTGCTCTCTGATTTAATTAAACTATGTCTACTATTGATCTAATAGACCGTATCGGGTGCAGAAATTATTTCTCCTTAACAAAAGCCTCTAAACTGTGTTTTTTCCTCTTTCCTTGTGCTCTTCCAAGTCCTGTTTGTGCAGAAATTCCTTTGCTGTAATAAAAGCCTCTGCACCCTGTTCCCCTGCACCCTCCAAGCCCAGTTTACCTTGCAGCCCTGAGCAGAGATGAGGCGAATGTCTGCTGGGATCCTGTCTCCACCCTTGATCTCCACAATGTCTCCAACCACCAGCTGGTCTGCTGGCAGCTCCTTCTTCTCTGTATCTCTGATGACAAGGGCTTGCTGAAAGACATAAATGTGGCCAAAATTAACCTCGTGCCACCGTCTCAACCTCCTGCCAGGAGATGCATTCGGGTTGGGCTAATTGTGGTTCTGTCATTTTGAGGAGCATTGTCAGGCTGAACTTTTATCTCAGCTGAAATGCATTGGTGCTTCTCACCTGCGGAATCATCTTACTGAAGCTGGCCATGATGTTTGTGCTTTTGGCTTCTTGGTAGTAGGCAAAAATTCCAGTGAGGATGACAACCAGTGCCAGGACCACTCCAAGGTAGAGCTAAACAATAAGAGACATCATCCGATTAATCCAAGATAAGTGTTCAGCAATTCCTCTGCTTGAATAAATCATAGCTCTGTGTTGTCCCAGAGACCTTAAAAATGAGGTATTGGCCATTTTAAAAGACAGTTTAAGAGAAGAGCTCTCGAGTGCTGCCCTGCAAATGATCAAGAAAAGCTTTTTGAGTATAAAAAGGGCTTTTAATAGCAAGTTTGTCTCCAAAAGCCTTCTCTAAACTGTATCTGACACAACTGTGCCTGAACAGATTATAGTCCTAGCAGAGTGTGACTCCTAAGGCAATTAGTCAAAGAACTCTGGAGTTCTTTATGGACTTTATTATTGCTCTTATGGGTACTCAAATATTGCAGTTCTGACCAGTGGTTATAAAACCTTTGCAGAGGCACCCTCTAGACAGAAGTGGTATGGCAGGTATTCGAGGGTTTATCAGAAGTGTTCAATAGTAGAGGGAGAGTCCTGCAAGAATAAGAGGCCTCCTTGTAGTTACTGAGTAACTGTGTAGTATTTAAATCACTTAGATTGTCAGAGGGTCAAATACTCACTTGGTGGTTATTCATCTACTTACATTGTCAAAGGGTGATTCAGCTCCCTGGGCAAGCTGAATGCCAAAAGAAATCCAGGAGAAGACAGCTCCTATCCATAGGAGGATGGAAAACCCTCCCACCATCTGCTTGAGGAACTTCACGATTTCGGGGGTGGCTTTGGGAGGAGTGAGGGCATTGGGGCCATCCCGAGCCAGAACTTCTGCTGCTCTGGCACTGGAGAGACCCTGCAAAGGGGAATGACTTATTTTAATATGAGACCACAGAAAAGCAGGTTTTACCTCGTCTCAGGACAAAATTCACATGCTGATGTTTCATGCAGTAACCTGCAACTTTGATTTCCAAACTTCCTGATTTCAAAGTGGCTGCTATTAGTTATCTGCTATGAAAACCCCAGATATTTCTTTACCAGAGCACTCATTTGGGACCATGTCCATTAGGAGTTTTCTTACTCGTGGTTATCAATCAAATATACCTGGACTAAGAGTTTGGAAAGCCAGGGAAAAACAGACATCAGTTCTTTTGCTGCTGTTTCTGCATCTCCACAGGATGTTGGTATTTCAGGGGTTTCTTGAAATTCTTGTCTGTACTCTGGCCACGCTGCAGGGCTTTGATTTTCAAACGTCAGGTGTCAAAGGGGCTCAGGTGCACAGTTTCTCAAATGTAACGTTTCCTTCAAAATCAAGTCATCCCCTGCAGACTTTTGCTGTGAATTGTCACAGGCGCTGCCGGTGAAAAATGAACCAAAATACCAGCTAAAAGCTTTAGAAAAGCTCAGGTCCTGGTGCAAACCCTGAGGCCACGCTTTGCGCAGGGATTTGGATTCCAAAACAGCAGCTCAGCCTTTTTCAGACCTGAGAGGAACTCCACTTTAAATCCAGGGCAGTGCTACACGTGGCTTTGCTGGTTTAGGCTTTCCTGGGAGCTCAAATTCAGCCCCCCCCTCACACACACACACCTATTAATGCTTTCCTGCTGCTTCTGGGCAGCTTTGGGGAGCCCAGAGACAAGTGACCCAGGCAGCTCTTAATGATGCCCTGTGGACTTACTTTGTTGATGTTTGTACCATACTTTCCCTCCAGTTCTGAAATGCTGAGTTTGTGGTCGTCCTGAATTCCAAAAGAGAGAGAAAATGGTAGTGAGCAGAATGTCAGGCTGCTGGAATTTTAATTTTGAGATCTGGAGAATGCTCAAGGGTCTGGGAGCACGGAGCCAGTTGCCCACCTGACACCCCACTTTCACTAACAGACACTCTGCACATTGATAAGCAGAATATCTTCTGCTGGAAGATGATATTTTTCTTTAGATTTGCAGAGTACTTTTGTAAATAGCTCCCTCCTCCAGCAAATCTGTCACAAGAACAGGGTGGTGTTCATGGTTATACTGCCTGCCACGAGTGTCTGTGCTTCTTTGAGATAAATAATTCCTCTTGATGTGCTGCAGGGCTCAGGACCACGGGCAATATGCGCGACAACAGTCTCTGCCCTCGATTGCCAAGGCGGGGTATGTGAAATTATCCACCAGAGTCTTGTAAAGAGGCAACAGGTTTTAACCACAGTTAAAAAGGGTGTGGGAGAGGGAAATCTCAAAGCTCTTCTCCTTTGCCTGCAGTGACACCTCTGTGGTATCATTGGCCTAATTATATCTTGTGCTGAACCGAGATTTAGAAGCCAAGAATTTGCGAGATCTCACAATTGTTTTCACAGAGTGATTCATGGGTACTTGGGTGAGTCAATTAACTTGTCTGTGCTTTGGTTTCTCTTTAGAAACAGGAGAGTGATGTTACATCCTCTGCTGGCCAAGAGAAAATGGACTGGGAACTGTTTGCCTGGTACTGGGTAGATCTTGGCAGCTTGATGGGTAAATTGATCATTGACTCATAGAATCAATGGCCCATTTTGGGGTTTCTTTACATCTGAAATACCCTCCAGCCTGTAAATAGCCTCTCCTCTGAGCTGCTCTCAAAGCAATTCCAAAAACAGGTCAGTATAATTAGCCTCCTGTTTCAGATTGGGAAACTGGAACGTATAGAGAGGAAGCAACATTTCCAAGAGCAGCCAGCAGGTCAGGAGCAAGCCAGAAGGACCAGACAGGTTTCTTGAGCTTAGTGCACTGTCCTTGGAATACAGTACAGTTAGTTTGGGGGGAAATCGTGTTTAAAGCTGAGACAGGCTTTTAGATGTACTGGAAAGCTCTGTGCCTTTCCCTGGCTGCCTGTGCAAGAGGCAGTTGTCAGGAAACACTGATGACTGCTATTCCATCTGGGCAGCGACTCCTTTTTGGGGAGATAATGTTCTGTACCATTGGTGGCTTAATTAAACCAGATTCATTCTTTCATTTTGGGTATTAATCTTGCACAACGTTTTCCTGGCACGCTCCAGGGGTGTGAGGAAGCAAATCCTTCCCCGTGTCAGGATTTTGAGTGCAGCACATTAAGATGATCGTCAACTGGATTTCTCTGACAGGTTTAATGGGAGCACAGCAACACTCACCAGGTCCAGCTCTTTCTTAAGCTCCTCTGTCTTCTTTTTTTTCTTGTTGCCTTTTAAGTCTTTGTGCTTCTCATCTTCCTCTTCAATCTCTGTTTTTTGCAGATCTTTTGTCCCGTAGATCTCAACCGAGTAAACATCGGACCTTTTCTGTAAAAGACCACGGAAAGGTCAAACTGACAAATCCACTTATTTTTCAGACAAGCTACAAATAAATACTGTCCCTTTCTCCTGGCAGCTTTAAGTGTTAGTTCCTGCCTTATCTTGAGATCCATCCAGTGTGTGTCACAGTGATCGTGGCCAGGTCTCCATCAAATGTAAATTACAGAGACTCCTTTAGAGATGTGCAACACTTTGAGCAGTTTATGGTGTGGGAGCACTGCCCAGGATCCCAACATTGCTGGTGGAAACCATGAAGTCATTTATCAGCTCCAGGAAGAGACCAGGGGAAAAGCAAAAGGTTTGTAACAAGAAAGCAGAGGGAAAATTATTCACTGAGGGCTTGCTTGTTCCTGGGGCTTTTTAGATGCATAACTTCAAGAGTTGCTTTTTTAATTAAAATTAACACTTGCATGTTTATATTTACATTCAATCACATGGTGAGAGATGGAGGCAAACACCACCCTGGAAGTCAGGGAGAAGCCAGTGTTTCTCCTCCCAAGGAGCTCAGAACTGGCAGGGAATTGGCAAAATATTCCCTCGTGTGCCCGTCTAGTATCAGGCACAGGGAGCTGTTGACCTGGGGACACTGCCAAACCTCAGATAATGTTTTGATTTAGTGATAACTTGGGGGTTGTGCTGTTTCCCACTAATTGAAGTTAACACTGCGGCGTGAAGGGCAAACTTCCTGTGCCACTGATTTACCAGCTCCTGTCATCGTAACGTTCCAGTTCCTAATTATCTTGTAAACTACATGCCATGCCTTGGAAGGACTTTTGGGTGACCCCATTTCGGAGGCTTCCTTGTAGATTAAACACCAGAGGGTCAGGAGAGTCAAAGAAGAGAGCTCAAGTGATAGAAATAAGAAAAAAAATAATGGGACAACTTAATACTGTTCTGAACTCAAAATTGGCATCTTTCCCTCTGATGCCCTGTAACTTGTGGAATATTCAAGCCTTGACATTGTATCTCGAGGAAGGGAAAAGCAAGAATCTGGTGAGTACTTTGGGGATTTCAAAGGCTGAAATCCCTTTCCTAAAGCACTTGAGTTTGCTTGGTGATGAATATCCCAGAGAAAGGACACGTCTGTGACAAGGAGTTCTGGGGTTTTTTCTACCATGCTGAACATTCACAATCTGGTTTATCTCTTGGGAATTTTTCCTTCACTTTCCTCCTTCTCCTCCTCCTCTCTTTAACTATCCCACCCAAAAATCTGTTCAGCTTTTCAAATCCTTATAAAGCAGAGAGACCAGGAGAAAATGAAGAGTTCTCTACTCTGAGAACTTAGCAGATGGAAGAGAACAATAGAGAACATTAACGAAGTTAGAAAAATCTACTGAGCACTGGTATGCACGACCTATGATTAACCTTTAAGCTGCACATTTTCACAAAATCTCAGATTTTGGCATTTGCAAGTGTTCAGGAACCTGTGGATTATCAAAATAGCCAGTCCTAGAATCCTTCCCTCTCCAAGCTGATCATGCCCAAATTAAATCACTTTTTCACTTAGCTTGTATTTCTAGCATACACTGGCATATTGAAACTTAAATTAATGCTTGTTCTTAAGAAGAAAACAAAGGAGGGGCAATTCCTTCCAGCTGTACTCACCTTTACCATCTTGGCGAGTTTATTCCTTTCCTGATGGAGTGACAGAGCCCAGCTGAAGTCTCTGGATGAGAAGCAAAAGCCCAGCTGGAGATGCAGTGGCTCAGGGAGCTCCGGGCTGCTGGAGTGCAGGAGGTGGTCAGTCCCTCTCAGATGGCCAGCAGGTGTTAGCTGGAATCCTGCTCCCACTTTGGCATCCTTCAGGCAGGACGAGTTCCCTGTCCAGAGCCTGTGGAGAAAGAGCACTGTTTGCTAGTGCTTTATAAATCAGCATCTTGTGCTGCCACTCCACCCCTCCCCTTCCAGGTCCAGCCCATCTTCTGTTTCACCTGTAGTAGGTGGAAAAATACCACAGTAATGGGCATGTGGGTTTCAGGTCAGATAGGTTCTAATTATTCCTTCGTAGTGTTTGCTCACAGGTAGGGAACGGGTGTATTATTCATCTTGCTGGAAGCAAAGAGTTTCCTTCAGAGACTTTCCAGCTCCAGGCTCCCCTCAGGATTCCAGCTGTGCTGCTGATGTGTGGAGGGCAAAGGAGGGCTGTGCACATTTTGTCTTGCCTGCGGAGGTGACACCTAAGGTCCTTCAAAGTCAGGTGCCTGTCCCACTTAGGAAATGGGCTCGGGAAGGAGGGAAATGCCTTCCAGGAATGTGGTGGCACGACATCAGATCTGGGGGTAAAAGCAGTGGGCTGCAAAACACGGAAACAGGGCCAGCAAACATCATCCTGTTCATTCACTGGTTTTAACTGGGAACTGAGATTTCTAGTGCAAAGGTGAGGAACAGCTGGGACATGGGAAACAAGAATGTGTATCCTACTATTTACAGGTCTATAAAAACAACCACCCCGCTCTTTTTAGTAATGGTTTATGATTCAGGAAGTTATCTGGGTCACTTGGGAACCCTTTGTGTTCGTCTTCTAGAAATCATGACAACTTTTGCCTGGGGACAAATGTTAGAAATGCAAACGAGAAAATTTTTTGGCAGCAAAATTCCTCATGACCCTGGTCTGCATGGAATATTTACACTGCCACATCTGTCTGCTGATAGATGTCTTAGAAAAGGGCTTGAACTGGGAAAGCCCTGTAGACACTACCATAATTTACTATTTCCAGAGTATTGACCTGGCTTTGCTGCTGACAAATTATCTGTATTGAGCTGCCAAGCTCAAAGGGCAGATTTGGTGGTTAAAAAGTTCTGTGCCCAAAATTTCCTTAATTTTGCCCACTGAAGGGCTGGTTTTCCTGTGAGTTACAAAGTAAGAGAAGCACTGTAAAGAGGCAAAATCTCTTGTTCTCCATGAACCAGCACAACGTGGCTGGACAGCTGGACTCATCCCTGTCAGCACGAGCCACTCGCCACTTGTCCCTTGGCCCTGATGGAAAGGTCCCAGAAACAGAACTGGGGCTGCAGTTCCGGACGAGGGCTTGCGACCCTCCAAATCCCTCCAGGGAAGTGCTCGTGCCTCGATTTGGCAAGACATGCCTTGTGCGGAGAGGAACAGAGCTGGGTCCGTGCCAGAGGGCTGCAGCCGTCACGTGTGCTCCCGGCGTGTCACAACAGGCACAGCTGAGCCCTGTCCAGGACACAGAATGAATTAGCACCGAGCTGATCTCTAAACATCAGTCTGTAAAAACAACGCGTCCCTTCGGAGTTATCGCGTCGCGCGTTTCTTCGCCGGAATTGTGAGGTTTTTGGGTCATGCTCGAATTTCTTACGTTTCTATCGAAAGCTCAGTGAAAAGCCAGCCGGGAGAAGGCTGTGCTGTTCCTCAGCACAGTTCCTGTGTGGAGGCTGCAGGTCGCTGCTCCCGGCGCTCGGTTTGTCCAACACCCTCGGGCTTTGGAGCATCAATCCGTGGGAAGGATTTCGGAGCGGGGAGGAGGCGATGAGGAGCTTCGGTGTGTCCTTTCTCTGCCTCCTGCCGTGTGTGAGGCGGGGCGAGATTAGCGGGGAGCTTTGGCAGCACGTGAAGCCGCAGAGGGCGCGGTAAATCCACACGGAAATTTGGGGAAATTTGAGGAAATTTGAGGAAATTCGCTTCAATTCGCTTTCCGCAGGGGCGGTGCGGGCCGCCTGCAATTCCGGGCAGTGCCCGCAGAGGGCGCACGGCCCCCTGCGCTCAGCCGTTCCCTCCCTAATTCCCGGCTTTTAAACCCGAAAAATTCCTAAAATTCCACAGAAGCGGCGGTGCGTTGGCCTTGGTGTCCCGGCACAAGCCCATCGCCTGCCCTGGAGGGCTTTGTTAGCACAGGGAGCACATGGACCCGGGCCGTGAGCCCAGGGGAGGCACCAAGTGGATCAGAGGGATGGAGCATCTGGCACAGCGGGAAAGGCTGGGAGATTTGGGATTGTCCAGCCTGGAGAAGAGAAGCTTTGGGGTGACCTCATTGTGCCCTTCCAGTACTTGAAGGGAGCCCGCAAGAGAGATGGAGAGAGACTATTTCCAAGAGACTAAAGAGACAGGACAAGGGGGAGTGGATTCACACTGAAAAGAGTAGGTTTAGATTGGATTTTGGGAATAAATTCTTGGCTATCAGGGTGGGCAGGCCCTGACACAGCTTGGGCAGAGAAGCTGTGGCTGTTCCATCCCTGGAAGTGTCCAAGGCCAGGTTGGATGGGGCTTGGAGCAACCTGGGCTAGTGAAAGATGTCCCTGCCCGTGGCAGGGGTGGAACTAGAACACTTTTAAGGTCCTTTCCAACCCAAACCGCTCATGGAATCTGGGATTCTAGAGAGAAATGGCTTTTTTGCTTGAGGGTTGGGTTTTTTCCCCTCTCTCAAAGCCAAGGGTAAAACAGAACCTGTGATGGTTTTGCAGTGCTAAAATCACCTTCCCCGGGTGGGATGGGGCTGCAGGAGAGCTTGGCACAACCTGGCAGGTCCATACAGGAGCTGTGTGACTTCCTTGTCCTTTATGCATCCTTTAAAGCCAGGCTTTGCAGCCACTTGTTTCCAGCAGCAGGCAAGTAGAGGGGCTGGGAATGTATTCTGGGTCCGTCCATTGGGAAGTTTGGAGGATTCCTTGTTTTCTTATTCAGCAGAGGGAAAAGATGGTGCTAACTCTGATGTTTTTCCCTCCTTAATTTAACCCAATGACATTAAACTGTAGTTCACAGGCCACAGGTGATGAGCCAAGCACCTGTATAAAGCTCTCAGGAGCCAAATTAGAGCAAAGCTTAAGTGGTATTTGGATGCTGGTAATTTAGGCGCTGGTTGTAAACCACTCCTTGTCTGGGCATTTATCTTCTGTGATTGGGGAATGGCAGAGTCAGTTTTAGGTGGGGCTGTGTAGAGTTCATGGAAAGCTAGATTTTTGGGGGGGTTTTCCCTTCTAATTTTCCTTTCTTGTTAATCAGAGATGAGCAGGAAACGCTGAGGAGCAACGGGCCTGATGGCCAGCTTTTAGGATTGCACTTTAAATGATGAACTGTGGTCTGCCTCATTGTCAATGCCATGCTGACATGATGGCCCTGCAGACTTGGCACAGCCACCTCAGCCCTGGGTTGTTTCAGGACAAGTGTTTGATTTTACAAAAGGATTTGGGCTCCCCTCAGCCTTTTGAAGCTGATGTACTGCTGAGGTGAGTTTTGCGTGGCATGAATTGAATATATAATTTCATATATATATTTCAATATATCCTTTATTTCTTCACATCATTTGAAGAACAGCTAATTAGGCCTGGGGAAAGTCAGTGGTCTTTTCATCTCTAGCCCTTGTTTGCAGAGTTTCTCCTTGTATTTCTACAACAATACAGTCAGTTTTATTCTGTCACTGTCTGGGGAGGGCTGCTCATTCAAAAAATGTTCCTGTGGTTCATCAAGAAGCCATGACTGTCTCTATTATACCTAAAGTGATGCTGGATTCCTTGGAATTGTGAGCTGAGTGTACTGCAAACTGCTGAGCTCACTCCTGCGTGCCTAAAGAACATTCTAAAATGAGAAGTTTAAAACTTGCCCATTTCTTGTGAAAGGGATGGGGGGGAACATTGCTTAGAAACAACCTTCTGTTGACTTTTCTGTCTCTGACAAGGAAAATAAGCCACAAGGAAGTCACAGCACTCGGGACTATCTCACTCTTCTTAATGTTTTGTCTTCCTGCTAACATGAACCATTCCTGGATTCATATTGGTATAAAAACAGTAGGGACAATTGGTCTTCCTGGGGCTGTGCAAAGGTACAGTCAGGACTGGAAGCTGGTGCAGAGACACAGCATAACTTTCTTCTTTAAACATGGTTGTATTTCCAACATTTCATTTGCAATCATAAATGATTTATAGTGGCTTGTGAATTCTAGTCTTCTTTTCAAACAGCTGCTGTCTTGATGCTTTGATCATTCTAAGGCCAAAAAAAGAGACATTTTTGCCTTTTAAAATGTTTCCTGATGTGCTGGTTTGGTGCATCAGGAACTTGCAGAGCCAACCTGTAGTTTGCAGTGAGAATCTGCTCCTCTAGACCAACACCCCTGAGCTCGTTGCTGACAGACATCGCAGCCTGGAGAGTGGCAGAGGCAAGAGAATTCTTTGGGATGGAGACAGGAAGAAATGGGATGGCTACAAGAGGGGTTTGAGCATGGGCTACAGCTGGGAAGAGAAAATGGACAGTGTTTACCCCAGAGCCCCTCTGCAAACACAGGGCAGGAAGCAGACAGGCTTGTAAAACTCAAGGTATGCGTGTTATGTTTTGAGCAATCGCGGCATCACAGAATGGTTTGGAATGGAAGGGACCTTAAAGACCATCCAGTTCCATCCCCCACCAGGGACAGGGACACCTTCCACAGGTTGCTCCAAACCCATTGTGCTCTCTAGAAACAGCATTCTGGAAGGGTGGTGTCCATTAATTGTCAAAAAATCACTTTGAGTGGGCAACAGTGACTTCCTACATTTGTGTGAAACCAAAGTAAACGTTATTTGGCAAAGTCTTGCTTAGCAAACTTTGGGTTGTGGGTTTTTTTTTCCATGGTGAAAAGCAGGTCATTGCACTAATGTGACTGCACAGCTGATTGACAACTGATACAGCAGCACTGATGTCGACTGGCGAGATAATTCTCCTTGGAAGGTGGCTGAGGTGCCACAGCCAGATGTTTACTGGCTGGGTGACCTCCACTGGAAAGTCATTAAACGTGAGTCAGTAGGCTGGATGTGGGTCGTGCCTGCACAGCCCCTTCTCACCCCGTGGTGTCCCTGCGCTGCCACTCGGGCAGCAGCACTACGGGTTTCAGCTGGAAGTGCCAAAATCCTGGCTCACGCCTTGCGACAGCTGCCGCCACAGCCAGGCACGACCTTTAGTCCCAGCTTGCTAAGCCCGGAGCTGGGACCGACCCAGGGATGGCTCAGGGCTTACAGGAGCTGAGAGGGAGCGGCCACTGCTGGCACTGCCTGACCTCTGCTTGGCATCCCAAATAGAGATTTCCAGGCAGGAGGCAAAGCTAAACAGCCAGGGTTGAAAACGGTATTGAGAACTGTTGGCTTCTGTGGCTTAGAGGATGGAGAAGGTGAGATGTGTTTAAAAAGGACCAGTTTGAAGCTGGTTTTGCGTTCCCTGAAAAGCAGATGGGTTTTATAAAGCTACTCCCAAAGCAGGCTAAGTGGAAGGCATCTACTGAAGCATTTAAGAAGGAGGTTGTGCCCCCCTCTTTAATTGTTTTTTTTTCATTTACAATATCATTGCAATGGAATTCTGTGGCTGCTTTAAAAGATGAGTAGAGAATGCTCTTCCTCCCTCCTTCCCTCCTCAGCTCCTCATACCTTCTGAGATATTTCAGACAATCTGTGTGCATTTTATTTTTCATTTGTATTTCCTGCTGAAATTGTATCCCCTAGAAATTCTACCCTCTGCCATTACCAACGTAATGGCCACATTTGTGTCCTTGGGTAAAATTCAGAGAAGGCTTCCGGGGTCAGGGAAAACACCCTGTAAAGGGCTAAGGGTGTGACACAACTGGGATGTTTGAGCTGTGATATGAAGTTTCAAGCAGCATTTTACCTGGAATTGGAAAGTCACGTGGCTTTGTTGCGCAGCTCGGAGCAGTGTGAAATCTTACCCGCACTTGGCCCCGTGCAGAAAGTACTTTGGGTCGAGAAAAACTTGTTTTGTGCTTGTCAGAGTCACATGAAGGTGCTTGGCCAAGTCTCCCTTCCCACTGCCAGTGCCTCTGCCCTGGTCCCACAGCATCCTTTGGACCTGCAGCCCCGCGTGTCCCTCGGGCCGCCCAGCCTGGGGTGGTGCAGGTGGGACAGGAGCAACGGGAGAGCTCAAACGCAGAAGCGGATGAAGCCCCGTTGCTGTGGAATTCCCGGTGCCATTTCCCTGCTGTTTCTAAAGGATCACACCCTTTGGCTGTGCACCCTGATGTGAGTTACTTGGGCTGCTGCCAGGGCGCAGAAATCGGGATGAAACAAGTCCCCTGGCACTCGGAGGAAGAGGAAGTTTTATGTGCTGTAAGTCTGTATGTGTCGAGTTGAAGGGACTGATGCTGACACCCTCAAAAGGAATGCCATTCCAAAGGATGTCAGTTCCCTTCCAGTCCCTTGGGAGATGGCAGAGGTGCCACAGCCAGATGTTTACTGGCTTTTATAAGTGGAAGGAGCCTCTGCACCCTCATCAGAGCCTTGCAGCCCTGCCAACGCTGAGCGTGTCACCATCTGTGGGCAGAGTTTCACCTGACACCTTCAGTCTTGGGGCACTTAATGCTGTAGGAAAACTCAACCTCACCTTTCACCTCCTTTCCCCTCGGGAAAATGCCCCTGACTTTGATTTACACGGGATATTGTTGGCCTGCTGCTGAGAACCAGTCCAACCACCCGCTGGAATAAAGGCACTTAAGTAAGAAATATAGGAAGTTACAGACGTGGGGCTTGGGTGGCATCAGTGAATTCAGTGATTTTCAGTCTGACTTTGGAAATGGCTCAGGGCAGCACGGATGACATTTTGTAAAACTCTTCTGTCCACAAGGAATGCAAAGTTTTGTTAGGGGCAGGATGAACTTCAGTGTTTTGTGGCTTTGTTTCAGCAGAGCATTTGTATGGAACAGTCCTGGAATGCTATTTTAAGCAGAAAATGTTGGCTGAGTTTAGATTTTTTTCTCTACAGTTCTTGGTTTTGTAAGTTGTGTCTGTGGAACCTGTTTTTACTGTGCTCAGTTTTGGGAAGGTCACAGGACTATTTTAACTGTTATCATAGTTAGAAGTGTTTGTAAAATGCCCTTAATGAGTAGTAACACCTCTGTGTTGGGGTTCTCTTCATCAGTGCCTCCAATATTAATTGACAAAGGAGGTCAAGAGCCTCATCTGCACTTTACAGATGGAGAAACTGAGTCTCAGAGAGGCAGTGATGTGTGTAAAACAGACTGAGAATCTGGAGTCCTGCTTTTGAGTATCGAATTAACTCAGTGCAGTGTTTTTGGCTGTTGTGTTCCCTCCTTGGCACCCCAGGGTGGGCTCACCCTGCTGTGTGCAGGGGTGCATGGGGGATCGGGGGCTTTAGAGCCGGGGATCCCTCCACTCTGGGTGTCAAAGCAACAGCAGGAGGGTCCCAGGGAAAAGATGAGGCCTGAATTTTCTACTTGCTCGATCTGTGTGTGTCCCTTGTCTGTGTAATCTGCTCGAGGGCTGCAAAACGTCAGCTCTGCCAGCCCAGAATTGCCTGGGAGGGGATACAGCTCATCTGATTTGGCTCTGGGGCGACACGAGTCACTCGGGTTGTCTTCACAGCCAAGAGGGAGAAAGCAGCACCTCCAGACAGCAGTTTCTCATCCCTGTTAGGTGCATGTGAGATGATAATTACCCCGGGGAGGTTGCTCTCTGCCTGGATAGAGGACGCTTCAGATGAAATGCCTGCTTTCAGGGCAGATGACTCCCGTCCTTAGGAACAAACACATGCAGATGTGTCCAGCTGACATGGTTTAATAGCAAAAGAAGCATTTCCCCAAGCTTTGATTTGGCTTTGGTGTATGGATGGGTCTCAGCCAGATGTGTGTCCTTGGGCTTTTATAACACTTCCCCGGGAACTGAGCTCCAGTTGGTCACACTGATTTACTGGAGAAATATTTGCTGTTAATACCGATTTATTTTTTTTTATTATTGTGGGGTTTTTTTACTAAAAGAGGATCTCACAAATCCCATCAATTTTTGCTTCAAGAGTCAAATATTCTGCATGCATCTGGGGTGAGGTGATTTGTGACAAAGCCAAGGATGAAGGAAAGGCTCCCTGCGTCACCAAATCTGTGCTCAGCAGGTAAAGTTTGGTGATGAGTCAGTGTGTGGTGGCTGCTGAGTTACCCGCAGGTCAGCACGGCCTCAGCCTGAGCGGGCAGCAGAGCCAGAATTGAATCCCAGAATGGTTTGGGTTGGAAGGGACCTTAAAAATCATCACCTCCCACTAGAGCAGGTTGCTCCAAGCTGGCCTTGGACACTCCCAGGCATGTGCTCCATGCCTTTGGAAGCGGACAAGAGCAATTAAAAGAGGACAAAGTTACAGAAGATGCTCTGAGCTTAATAAGGACTGTGGGATGCAATATATGCTCGTGCACTTGGTAACCCTGGGAAAAGATGGAAAAAGCGAGGGATAACTGGGATATCTTGTCAGATGAGCTTTATTCCCTTTTCCTTGCCTGTCCCTTATGCAGCACAAGCGCCGGGATCGTGCAAAGTGTTGAATCAGAGCTTCATGCTCCGGGAGTCAATTTTTATTAATATAGTGTGCGACTTATTCCAGGCACTTCCCAGGACAGTGTGAGGGAGCTGGAGGTGTCCCAGCATAAGCACAGCCTTCAGGAGGAGGCAGGGCAGAGGCAGCTGGATGCTGGCAGGGATTGAGCTCCAGATGCTCCAGCCCCAGAGCGGGGAGCAGCACAGTCACAGCAGCTCGGGGTTAATCAGCTCTGCTGCATCACGCCAGTAATTGGTGTTTGCACAGCACTTTGCAAATATGAAAGCATTGCTTAAATGCAAATGATGGATGGGTTGGCTCCCAGCCTGCCTCTGTAGCTTGCCCTCTCTGCTAATTAGGCAGTTTGGAATGGAAAATACAGGATTGGATCAAATATCTGCTTTATTTTGGTTCTCGCTAAATGGGCTCGCTCCTCTTCAAATGTGTGGATGGGCTGTGAAACCACCTGGGCTGAGAAAACTGGTCGTAGAGGAATTTTGGGATCCTGGTTCCATGAGGTGCCCTAAAAGGCATGGAAACAGCCCATGCTTCTGTTTTATTCCACGTGAGCTGCTGTTTGAGGGGGTTTACAGGGCTCAGGGGCACAATATTGGCTTTATTTGAGCAGTTTTCATCCTTCTTGGTGTCGATGTCAATTCAAGTTTGGGAATGGGTATAGTTTAGTTACTGGCCCGGGGTTTTATTGGGCACTGGCCATGAGCTTTTTAACAATAGCAAACGACATCTTTATCTCCCCGTGTGATTGTTTTAAATTTCAGTGCAGTTTGGGCAACCACAGGCAACTAAAACAGCTCCAAGATGTGTATTATTCTCCTCTTCTATGAAAGCTCTAATCGCAGCAAATTAAAGTACACGAGTTAGTATTTCCTTCCTTGGAAGTAAAATCAGATATTTGCCATTTCCTTATTTTTAGCTCTTTTTATTTACCTTATTTTTAGCTCTTTCAGAACTCTAAAAGTTTACACTACTTGGCACTGGATTCCTGACATGTAGGAGTTTAGGCTACTGCATCTTTTGGAAGGAGATTACTTTTTAACATAATATATTTCAAGTTTAATAACTTCAGGAGCTTCTGGGCATCCATTCAAGAGAGCAGCTCCTTGGAATAATGTCTAGTTTTATCAGGTTATTGCACAAAATCAGCATTGCATTCAGATATTGCTGTCTTGCAGCATCACCCTGGAGTATGTTATTCAGCTACTGAAGTGATACCACAAAATGAGCACAACTTTGTCACAAAGTGAACATGTGTGAAGCCAAACATCTAAGTTCAGAAAGGGGAAACAGCTTCATAAAGAACATCAGTCTCAGTAAATGACCAGTCCCGTGGGATTTGTCTTGTACTCTGAGTGGTTCTGTGCTTTCCTCCTGATCAAGATGATTAATGGGCTGATTCTGCCAAAGGGAGCGTGTTTAAGCACAACGTAAGCACTAAAAATGAAAGCTTGGTGTTCTTGCAGCTGCCCATTGTAAAATTGGGGTCTCTAAGGAAGAGACAGAATTTAGAATGTTTCCAAAGGAAGCTGGACCACTGAAATAAAGCAGTTTAATTTTGATCCATCAGAGAGGTATATTATCCCTAAAGAAATTCTTGGGTAATGCTCTTTCCCCCAAAATCATCTCAGTACCTCAGTAATCTGACTGAGGATTAAAATTAGGAGCCAGGACCTTTTCAGTGCTCCAGGCTCCTGCGAGACATGTGTGAGGGCCTTTACCCAAGCCCTACTAGCCAGGAAGAACAAGCTGTAAACCAGCACTTGGTAACTATAAATTAATGAATCCCCTCTCTGTTGCAGCAGGTGGCACATAAAGGTCTATCACGTACACGGTTCTGGATCAACGTGTGATTTGCATCTGCCTGTCTTCCTCTTGGAGGTGAGTCAGAGCATAAAGAGTTTCAGTTCCAGTATCTATTTTAAGTCGCTGTCCTTTGTTGATTCCTCCTGCGAGGGAGGTGGCAGGGACTGAATATCGTAGCTGATATCACTGATATCTCAAATGATAATCTGTGGGATGGAGAGTGGCAGGAGAGCCAAAATCACAAGCCTGGGCTGCAGCAAGGCAAATGGATAATGGGTAAGGCTTGCCCAGTTCCTGGGGGCAGATGGCTCCACTTGCCCTGTTCCCATCCCTCTTGGGGTGTTTTTGTGCTGTACTCCTGGCACTGCTTCTCTTTTTCTATTTGGCCACTGCTAAACACTCTTCAGAGGGAGGTTTTGCCCTGTGAAGTGCTCTGGAACTCACATGGGAGTGCTGTGACCACACGAAGGCTCTTGGGAGGCCAGAGAGCCATTGGCAGTCATGGCAAGCATGACCATGGATTTCCTTATTGTGTGTTTTCCCGGGGTTTTTCCTTTGGCAAAACCCTGGCTGTAGCACTGTTAGACTGGGCAGGAGAGGGAGCTTTCACTTTTGGATGTCACACAACTGGCTGAGAGGAATTCCTTTGGTTTGGTGAGCGTGTGGGGTGTCGTTGCATTACAGAGCACGTTTGTGGAGATAATCCACTTATCAGGCCAGGAACACTCTCTACCAGACGGCAAATTCGTTCTTTCCTTCCTGAGAGAGATAATGAGGGATATCCTAACCTGGAGGAGCAGGGGCATGAAGCTGACGAGATCAGAAACAAACAGAGAAGCGAGAAATGAAAAATATATTTGTTGAAGAATGGCTGCAAAATATGAGGGATTTACTGCAGCAGCTCGTTCATCAAGGGAATTTGGCCTTGCCTCACTCTAATCTAAATTGAATCTAATTTAGATTCCAAGCAAGGGATGGGAATCCTTTCCTGATCCAAAACAAGCCTTGCCACCTCCTACCTTTTTATTACTCATTCCTTAATTTGTTTGGGTTTGTTATGTAGGACACTCGGGAAGAATAGCTTAAAGCTGTGTGTGCCTGGGCTAAATCTGGTGTTATAATCTCTGCTTTGCTGCACACAGGGTTGATTTCTGATTCAGGTTTGATGCAGGGCCCCCAGGAACTCGGGTGTGAACATCTTTTCTACTTTCCTGGGTGCTGAATTGCTTGCACCTGACCTGGGGGAGTAGAGCACAGCCTTGGGCTCAGACAGTCTCTGGTTTTCCACTAAAGGTCAGCTCTGCTTGTGCCTGCATAGCTGGATCAAAACTGCCCTGGGAGAAGGGGCTGGGAGGTAGTTCTCTGCATTTTGGGGGTATCCTGCTTGCTGACCTACTTTCTGTTCTTGCATTATAAGCTGATTAACGGCAGAAGTCGGCCTCTAGTCCGTGCATGTCTGGGAATGGCATCATTCCTTCCCTGAGGCTTGTCAGGACTCCCAGCCCCTTAACTGAGGTTCAGCCTGTGCTCAGGGCTATGGCAGGGAATTGTCCTTATCCAGGACCCTGTTGCTGATTCCCTCTTAAAATGAGTGCCGTGGTTTTTCTCTGAGCCTGAGGTTTCCTGAGGAGTGGGAGGTGAAATCTGGGCATTGATTCCAGCAGAGGTTTCTGTAACTTGGGGCATGTCAGGGCACTGCCTTGGAGCTTGTCCCACACCATTGGGCTGCCTCCTCATTTCTGAATTCCCTGCCTGATTCTTTAACGTGTGCTCTTCCATGTCTCACCTCCCTCCCTCCTGGAGGTGTTTGCTTCCCTAGGAATACTCTGCTGCCTGCAGGAATCTCCTGTGCTCCCGTGGGGACATCCTCCATGGTCTGGCCACTGTCTCAGTGCTATAAATCTTGCCACACCTACACAGATTGTTCCTATACAACTAATCTGTCTCTTATTGACTCTGAACAACGTGCCTGGTTCTGAAGGGAGCGTTGGGTTGAGCAGGTTGTTACACCCCAAGGACAAAGGGGTTTGTTGCAAATTCAAGGCTTGAAAAAAACTTGAAGAAAAGCTTTGGGGAATGGGAAAAATCCAGCAGGGATGGCGAGAGTGGCTTGGGACAACTTTCTGGGGAAAGAGAATGGAATGGTGGAGTTGGGGGGGTTGTCAGGATGCCTCTGGGGGATTTTCTGGAAGAAAATGCAAACTATTAAGTTACCATGCAGAATTTAAGGTATGAAAAGGGTTAAACATTCCCACTGGATCAGAGCGTGTAGTTTATAGATTCGAAGTGCTGACTGACAGTGAGTCTTCTGCCACCTCTACCCGCTGCTCCTCAGGTCTCTGTGCCCTATTTCAGCCTTGTTGCCTCCTCATGGAAAGTATTCCAAGCCACGTGAGACAGGTGGGTGACAAAATGCTGCTGGGAATGGCAGCAAGGATTGTGGGAATGCCGCTTCCTTCCCTTCCAAGAACTGCAGCAAAACACAGGAGCCTCTGCCACACGTGAAGTGCTCTCCAGACTGCTCCAGGCAAGGGCTGGGGAGCTTTGTTCTGGTTCCAGTAGGAAATTCCAGTCGAAACCAAGACTGGGTTGACCTCATTAGAGCAGGACACAGGTGACAAAACAGCTCCTGTTCCGAGGTGAGTGTTGGGGTCTGCTGTTCCAGACACCTCTCATGACCAGCCACTGTGCTGCCTTTTCCCTCATCCTGCTTTAGTCACGCCTCTCTTCTCCTTTTTCCCCTCTGAATTTTCCTCTCTGCTGCTGCTCTGCACTTGGATGCAGTTCAGGACATCCATGTGTGGTGACTCTGTCATTCTGTTCCATTTGGAGCTGAAAAGAATTCGCAGTTCGGTGTTCAGGGTGATTTTTTTTCAGGGATGTAGAGACACCCCATGAAATTACCAGTTGGTAGGATCAAAACTGAATTATGTTTCATAAATTCTTAATGATTACATTGGGAGGGGATCAGTATAAATTATTCATATTTTTTTTAAGAAAGTGTTTTAAAATCAGCTTTAAAGCAGCTGGAAATAAGAAAATAGTGGCTGACAATGGTATTACACAGCTGATGAGCTTTCCTGCCTGCTGTGATTAAAGGCAGGTACTTTGCATTGATGGACTGGACCCGGCCAGCCAAGGCTGGAGTCTGGGAGCTGTTGGTGTGAGCTCTTCCACGTGAGCTGAGCTCTGTTATTTTCTGTGATAGCCTTTCCCTGTGAGCAGGAACTGCTGACACTGCCAGCGTGAGCAGATCCCTTTGGTGGCAATTCCAGTACTCGGATCAAAACCCGAACAAGTCAAGGAGGCAGCTCCTTCTCATGGCAGGGCTTGGTCTGTGTTGCATGAACCTCCCAAGCCAGCATTTTGGCTTTGAGACTGAAATAACACACAGGAGAATCTATATGGTGCTGGAAATGTTCCTGGCTGCATTAGATCTTCCTTATCCATCCAAACCTGTGTTTGGAATCGTACCCAGACTTGGGTTTGGTGTTGTTCTGTTTCAAGCTTGTGTTGAGTGTGAGGCATGGAATGTCTTTCAAGCTGGCTCGTGAGTGTTTTCACTGGAAAGCACAGAGTTATTTTATAGAGAGTTGCAGCTACTTGCATATTTAATAATTTGAAAAATCACTAAATGTAAATGCCTTAATGCCATAAGAAGGAAAAATGAATGGGAAGAGGATGAAAAAACACAATTAGTTCTGAGCTGTCACCAAGAGCAAAGCTGATTTTAGTACTGGATTCCAGTCAGTCAAGGACTGTCTAGAGTTAAAAAGACAAAGGCAAAGGTTTCCAGCAGTTTAAAGCCCTAAAGTGGTTTCTGCTGTGTGTTGGCCCCTGTGTGTTCCAGGAATGCCACACGAGGTGGGGAAGAGCCTATAAAGCTTTGCCTGGAAAGGGAAACGAGGTGAGGAGGTTTTGCTGAGCAAGATGCACCAGGGGAAGGAGAAGGGCAGCTGTTGCTCCAGCAGCCCCTGTGTGCTCATGGGCCAGCAATGAAGGTATGGGGGTCACTGCTGGGGTGGAGGTGCCCTAAACTCATCATTAAAACAGGAAACGGGAAGTCCAGGGCCATCACCCCAAGCCCAGGTTTAATGTGTAGCCTTGAGCAAATCACCTCACCTCGACCTACCTCTGCTTCCACTCTTCCTCCTGGGAGGGAGGGTTTGCCACCTCATGGCTTCAGGTGACAAAGGGCTTTATTAGTTTATGGATGGATGTGAGCGCAGTGCCCGCAGAAATCAGAAGCAGGGGCAGCATTGACCCTCCTTGTCTATAATGTCTGTATTTCAAATGCAACATTTACAGACCCCACGGTAGCTGGGATAAGAAAATCATCCTTAATACTCTTAGTGCTTAATACTCTTTATTACAGCTTAGGAGCATTCTGGCATTTTAGAGGAAACACATTTCTTCTAAAGTGAAATAAGCCTCCAGCTTTTGTTGAGGATGTGTGAAATGTTATTTCTGCCTCAGAAATAACTGTGTCTTCAGAATGTGCACTAATGTGCTTTATTGCTTCAGACTCCTTTCCTAGGAAGTGTCATTCCCTGTCTGATTTCCATCAGGAGAGGAGGGAGGAGGAGGAAAGACCTTTTCAAGGACTGGAAGTTGCCCTCTGTGGTGACAAATCCAAGCCCCACGGAGCACCTTGGATGTCCAGGAGCAGGGAGAAGGTGCACAGGGACAACAGTTCAATGCAGGAGATGGGAATGTGATCCCTGCCAGGCAAATGGAGCACATCTAAGTGCAGCTGACAGGGAACGTCTGTCAGGGCTCTGCTCTGTAGTGCACAGCTTGGGGTTTAATGTAAAGAAATTTCAGGCATAAAGCTTAACATATTTATAGTAAAAGCTCATTTTATTTGTCCTCCAAAAGGCTTTGTTCAAAGACACTTCTGGCAAGAAGTGGACACCCCATCATGGTTTGCTCGCCACGCACAAGGGTTCTGAGTGAGCTCTGCTGAGCCTGTTCTGTAAAACCCACAGTCAATCTTGATAATATAAAATATCTTGTGGTTTTCAAATGACAGCTGTACTTCCAGAAGTGTCTACAATCAAGGAACGTTTGCTTCGCATGACAGAAGTACGAACTACCTGCTGCAGATGGGCTGTGAGCATCCTGAGTGCATGAACGACCAGGGTTTAATAACTCAGGTACTGGCAGGGCTGGTGACCATGTGCAGTGCCTTTGGAATGGAAATGATCTGCTTAGTGGGCCACAGAGGGAGCCTCTCACCTCCTTCTTACTGGGCCTTTGGGAGCATGTGGATGCTGCCAACATAATCAGTTTTATACAGAGGGTTATATCTGTGTACTACTCTAAGTGGAATATGTTTGCATTATGTTCTCTCTCTGATATGATCAGCATGGCCCCTTGTCAAAAATCAGTTGTTATCGCTGGGTAATTGTACCTGGACAAGGATCTTTTGATCCTGAATCTATACAAATGCAAAAAGAGAAGAGATTATAGTCCCAGTGGTTTGCATTTTGATAATTCAAATGTATGCACTAGAATAGTAATAAGGAAAAAGTTATGAAAGTAGCAAATAAAACTTCATTCTCTCAGGACAGCAAGCTTATCTTAAGTATAAGGAAAAACAAATACCGTCTTTTTTTTTCATTTAGTAGGAAGTTGTGCTGATAATAATGTCCTTCTGGGAGCATTGTGCCAACATTCTGCTTTTCTGTATGTGTGACAGTGATGGGGGCTGTAGATCAACAGTGTCCCTTGTTCTGGAGCTGGGCAATCCCATCTCCCTCTCTAGAAGGAAACTCTGTTTCCAAAGTAAATTTTAAAACAAAAAAATTGGGTTTGGTGGTGTTTAGTTTTGGGGTGGGCAGGTAATAATGGCACCATTCAGGCCAAGAACGCTCTTGAACTTGACTCATCCTCCACACATCACTGGCAGTTGGCACTAATTTTTAGCCCTTGCCAAAACACAGGCTTGAGGTGATGACTTCATTCGAGCTGACCTTGAAAGAGCAACCTCTGTGACCTCCAGGCGGTGACATCACCCTGCTGTTCTGTCTGCTGGCTCCGGAGCTTTTGGTGTGCTCTGGTGAAGGGCTGCTGGTGGCATTGGGTTATTCCCTGCCTTCCAGAAAACATGAATCCCTGGGGGAAGGGACAGGAGGAGCAAGAGAGAGAACACAGCAAGGCGAGCACATGGAGCAGAGCAGGGTTGGTGCTTTATGCCAGGGTTCAGGCTGGAGAGGAACTTCTGCATCCCTCTTGCTTTTATTGTGCCACAGAAATCTAATCCCGAAGGTTGTACAGAGGTGACACATCGCTTAAGTCCTTTATGGCCAAATGCTTCTAGAACTTGTCACACACTAACAGAGCTGCTCTGCTGCAGAGCTTTCGTGGCTCTCAGACCAAGAAATTGAGATCTTTGGGGTGAAATGGGAGTGTGGAGTATTGCAGCTGAGTAGTTGCCATGTGACACTTGAAGGTAGGTTTGCACCCCCTTTTTGCTTAAGAGAATTGATGTATTTCAGTAGCTGGGGAAAAGATGTGAGTGATGCAAGGACGTCACCTATTCGTAGCTAAATTAAAGAGAGTTTTCCTAGAGAAATGACCTTATCCTGGGACAGCTGGAGAACTCACAGCCACTAAACCACGGGGCAGAGAGGCTACACTGAGCTCTTAGCGCAGCGTTTGCAAAGCGTCTCGTCTGCGGTGGGGACCGTCTGGGGTGAGTAATTAACATCAGTGGCATCAGACGAGAGAGGATGCAGCCAGAAGGATGCGGAGGGCACGGGAACAGCGGGCACGGTTTCTGTATCCAAAGGCTGTGCGTGCCGAGCCGGGTTTGGGAGCGAGGAGCGCAGCGCGGCTCGCCCCGGGCGCTGCGGAGGCACAGCGCGACCTGCCGGGAATGCGGGAATGCTGCCGGTGTTTTCCAGGATTGCACAGCTCCAGGAATGCCTTCCCTCTGCCTGCACCACGTACGTGCATGTACAAGCACGTGTGTGCAGGTATATGTTCTCTGTCTCCTTCCCTCATGCCCCCTCTCCAGGGGTTTCTCCATGTAATCGCTCCTTCCCTATGAGTGTTTATTTGGCCTCTGGATGGAAACCTACAAACGCTCTAAATTTATTTGGGTTGTGTTTCTGGTTGTTTCTTTGCTTAAAACAAACAACTCTGTTTGATAAAACAACTACTAAAAGCAAGCAAACTGTAGCAGAACACCCAGCCAGGAGAAGGTGCCTTAGACAATGAAGTGCCAGCAAGGAACTCCCTTTGAAAAGCGGTGGGTTTGGGGGAAGAAATACATATTTTACAGGTTCAAATCCCTGTGCAACTTCTGCTGCACCCTTGAATTTGACCAGGGAGATGTTTCTCACTGACAGAAGACAAAAGACCTCAGGGACATGGTGTGGCTCTTGGGGCTGGTCCTGTGCAGGACCAAGAGTTGGACTCAGTGATCCCTGTGGGTCCCTTCCAACTCAGCATACTCTGTGACCCTTCAATTCTGTCATGTTTAAGTAGCAAAGCTGTTTCTCCTTTCCCTTATGTGATGTCTGGTGTATTACATACATGCTTATCACTTTAGATGAAAGACAGTGGCAATGTGCTACTAGGAGGACAAAGTTAGGGACCCACAGATGGGAGGTGTAGGATTATAAAGGCTCAAAACCCCAAAAATTTCTCTTTCACAGTGGAAGACTTGATTCTGCAAGACAAACACATCCATTACAATGTCTCTCGGTCTTCTAAGCAACTTGGGAGTGGTGTCTGTCCGTGTTTACTGACAGCTGGGAGGAGATCCAGCCTTGTTCATGTTTCAGGGAAGCAGCAGCCAGCACCTCCATCCAGCCAAGGTAAGACAGCAACATTTGCTGAACAAGCTTTTCTCTCAAAAAATGCAGTCATTGCATGGAGCTAAAATAATTGATGCATTTGTGTATTTTACTAGCGGTGAGAATTCAGAAATTAAATGGGCAAATGTGAATGAATACGTGTGGCAATCTGACACGCTAATGGATTTTCATCCACTGCTAAAGTGAATGAGCTGAGGAGAGGCTTAAAAGCATATCTGTGAAAGTGCCACCTCATTAGGCTGGGATTGGTAAAAGAGCCCTTCAGTTCCAGCACACAAAGCCTTGCCTATGTGCAGATGCACTGCTTAATTTTATTGGCATCGAGTCCCAGAAAACAATACCCCAAAGCACCTGGACTGACAGCAGGGCTTAGGATTTCCAGGATGTACACAAGAACACACCTCCAAACATGGCCTGGATTAAAGGTCTGGGGGTGTAAAAAAAAGTTTGTTTAATTGCTGGCCACAACATGTCAGCAACATGCAGAAATATAGATCCATGTATTCCTTGGACTTGGAGGGGGGAATTCTCAGCCCAGCCTCGTTTGCTGCTCCAAGGAATCCCAGTCCCCAGACTTTGCCAGGCCTCTGTGCATGCACAGGCTCTGCCTTTTGTGAGGCTGTTCCACATTTAAGGAGGCTTTTCCCTGACAGGGAGCAGGGCTGTGGAAGGCAGTAAAGGCTCATATAACAGCTTGGGCAGTGCCCTTGCCAGGGCAGCCACTTATTCACAGAGGGAAGGACTCTAAAATCCAGTTCTTACTCTTAGTCCTGACAGGAAAACAACTCTCAGAGCTGAGGATAAATAGGGGATGTTGAACAGCCTGGGATTTCTCTGGGAGATAAGGATGACAAGGGACTGTGCCTCGTGGGCCCTCAGGGGAAGCGGGAAGGGAGAGCAGTAAATCAAGAACATGCAGCATCCGTAACTAGTGGGAAAAGGTCCTGCAGGGTGTATGTGACAGAAAAGAGGGCAGTTGCTCAGGAAGGAGCAAATTGTTCAGGAATCACAGGGGTACGCACACAGGGAATCCCACTTTGTTGCATTGCGTGGGGAGAGAGACCTGGCAATAAAAGCTGCAATGCAAATGCAGGCAGGTGTTTGTGTAGGGAGAACATGGAAGACAGCACAGCCACTCTGAGCACCTGCGTCTTAAGGCACTAATGGGCACCTACAGCTGGAATGCTGGGGATGGAGTGGGTGAGAAGGGGCAGTGGGTGCACCCGAAGACTGCAGATCTAGTGCCCAGCATTGGGAACTGCGCATCAGTTGGAAATGTAGGTGCAAAGGTGTGTAAAGATGGAGTTGTCCATGGTTTCAGATATTCAGATGTTGGCAGGTACATGGGAAACACATTTTAAAACCTGGGTGTGAAAAGAGGAAACTGAATGAGCCTTTATAACCCCCCGGGCACCCTGTAAAGGCAACCAGAGAAGCCTTCCCTTGCTGTAGCTTTCTGTCACATGGATTCTGGAGTGCGTGGGAAGGGTGCCTACATCTATTAAATTCAACATCTTTAAATTGGTATTCATTATCCTGTATGACTTCTCTGCAAACCGCTGCTCGTTTCATACTGGCTGCAGACTGCTCTGTGGGAGCAGCAGGGAGAAGTGCAGAGGGGGTCTCTCTTTTCCCCCATCAGGGGACTGTCCTGCTGCTCTTTGGTGGCCTGGAGGGCTGGGAAGGCTGTCTGGGAGTAGCTGACGGCGGTGGTTGGGTGTGTGCTGGCTCCTGGCAGCAAGGAGGGGCTGTGCAGGGGCTGTTCAGCTGCCCGGTGGAGAGGATGCTGGCACCGAGACTGATGTGATCGAGCTGGCAGAGGGAGCCGCCAGGGTGGCTGTGCCAGGGAGCCCAGACACGCAGGGCTGTGTTCCCGCTCCCAAATCCCAGCCTGGGGGACCGTGACAGGGAGGGATTAGTGGGGGCAGGGTGCTGAAATTATTTTTATCTCCTCGTCTTGTTGTGCCTGTGCACAAGTGCCAGCCTTTTCAGCCTCTTTTCTCTTTTTTTCCTCCTGTGAAGCATTAACTGGGTGGGTTGCCATAGCAACCCCCGCATGATAAGTTGGGCTGCCTCTTGCAGAGATTTCTCTTCCAACAGTCAAGATTTCTCTCTCTTTTGACGTTCCATCCCCTTCCCCATTTCCCCTGGAATGGGCTCTGTGGTGCCCTGAGGGTCACACCTGAGGACTGTGTCAGGGCAGGAGGGAGCAGCTGTACATCCCGTGGGATGGGGTGGGAAGAGTCCATGCTCTCCATCTCTTGTGCAGCCCACCAGGGCTCAAAAGTGAAGCAGGATCCCAACGTAACATCCCATTTATTTGTACGTTTTCCCTAAGAGCCCTGGGAGGTGTTTGTTTCTTGTTTTAAGCAGGCACAGGTAATGTTGGAGTGGTTGCCAGCTAAGCCCAGATTATAGCAAGAATGAAACTATCTTGTTCTCTCATTCTAAATACAAACAGTGTCTCCGAATGAGTGCAGAGAAGGTTTCTTTGGAAACAAAAGCCAACACAGGTTGTGGCAGGTTAATAAACTGGATGGGCTACAGGTACTTATTTCAAATCACTTTTGATCTTGTCTGTGGTACAAGAAACATGCTCTAGGTGAAGAATAAACATCTCCAGATCTGGAGAAAGGGCTGTGATCTCCTTGACCAGCTTAAAATCCACCCAAATCCAAGGCCAGTTTCACCAGAGGTTTTTTTTTCACCCCAGGGCCTAATTTCCCTTCTTTAAATAGCAGCTACAACACCGGTCTAGCACAAAGCGCTTGAGTGATTCTGAAGGACAACTCATTGCTCTTCTAGGATGTTTGTAATTTAAATTGCTCGGCAGGTGAGTTGTGGAGTGCCTGGGGTTAGAGGAGAAAGGCTTCTGTTTTAACCTGGGGAGGAGCAAAGCTGAGGCAGGAGCAGAAAGGTTTGAGGGGTCAGTCAGTGACTCTGCCCAATTCAGGGTTGTAGAGCTGCTGCTTCCTCTTAATCGTCTTGGACCTTCTCCCTCCTCCCTGGCAGGATTGTCTGTAATAGATGTAATTAGAGCAGCAGTAGCACAAACAGTGCAGCTCTGCTGATCCCTGCTCTGTGTCTCCTGGCAGTGCTTCCTGGGAATAGATGTGATTTCCATGGTACTTTGTGAAACAGGTGGTTGTCAAGCGAGACAGCCAGGGACATTGGCCAGTAGCTCCTGTGTCTATAAAAAACCCCCACTGCCAGCACTCATCCACCACACATGGACTAGATTGTTCCAGAAGGGTTGGGAGCAAATCCTGTGGCTTAACCTGCCCTTCCCTTTGGGGAGTTGTGAATATAGGAAAGGGCAGTGGGAGAAAAGCAAGTAGTTTACATTGGCTACATTAAACTCCATCCTTCCATCAGCTCTGGCTATTGTGCCTGCTGGTTTTTTTCTTCCTGTGGAGAAAAGTCAGATTTTAAGGTTTGGATATCCAGGATGGATGGTTTCCAAGAGGGGAATTGGAAGTGTGTTGCTAGCATCTGCAACTATTTGCAAGCTATTTGTCTTCCTAGTCATACTTGACTCCTGGAGATGCATTTAAATAGGTGTTTTCTTTGACAATTTTGCTGGTAGGAATAAACAGGAACTCAAAGAAGCCTGGCAGCAGAGGGACAGTGAGTGAAACCTGACAGCCAGCATCTAGGGATTGTCACGGCTTTAGTCAGCCCCTGCTGGAATATTTCAGGCTGCAAAGGTTTCAGGGATCGCAGCCAGATGTGGGCTGGCACAGAACAGAGTAACCTGTGCAGTCAGCACAATGAAGCAGAGCAAGGAATGAGGAGGATGTCCTTAGCTAGGAATTACTTGGAATCGTCACAGGAGCCTGTGAAGGGTGACGTGGAGGCAGTGGCTGTGCGTGGCTGTTGGCAGATGATGAATGCAGCCTGCTGGTACAAACACAATTAGGTGATGCCTAGGAAAAGTGTTGGCTTTGTTCTGTGCCTGCTTAAGCAGTGCAGGGACCTGACTGCACGTGTGTGCCCTCAGCACCAGGCGCTCGTGGCCACCCAGAGACGTGACAGTGACCACCACCAGCAGCGTGTGCTGGCTGCAAATATCCCTGTTTGGGGGGATCTGTCCATCTGCACTCTGAGTTTTGGCACTGCCGGTCACTCCCATGTCATTCCCCCGTGGGGCTGGTCAGGTTTAATTGTGCTGTGTATCGAGCTGCAGATGCTTTAAAAAGGGAGCACATTTAAAAAGCGCTTCATTTCCCCCTCTCTGTCCACTGTGACCTTCAAAACTGAAGGAACCCTCCAGGGCACGGTGGCCCCAGTCCAAGGAAAGAAAGCCCAGCCTGCTGCTGGCATTAAACTCCCAGGAATCAGACTGGAACATGAGGAGAGAGGATTTCCCAGTATTTCCAACTGTGACCTTCAGAGCCGTGCAAATGTTAGTATTAAACTTATTAGCAGCAGAGGCCTTTCTGTGACCCCGCAGGGATAACTCCCCCATCCTCCCCCCTTGGCTTTTTTTGGAGGCAGGACAATGATGCTGAACCATAGAGACAGGGCAAGCAGTGAGGGGGTACAAATTAAAATTTAGGTTGGGTATCAGGAAGAAATTCTTTACTGTGTTGTGGTGTGACAGGTTGTCACACCTTTTACTGTGAGGGTGCTGTGACAGGTTGTCCGGGGAGGTTGTGGATGCCCCATCCCTGGAAGTGTTCAAAGCCAGCTTGGACAGGGCTTGGAGCAACCTGGTCTGGTGGGAGGTGTCCCNGGCTCCTTCTCGCCCGGCATCCTGTTGCGCCGGGTCCGCGGCGAGCCCGGGGAGAAGCGTCTTGCGAAGGAGGCTCTGCCCAGGCTGAAGGCTCCGAACGAACAATGGCTGCGCTGCCGCCGCTGCTCTGGGCGTCCTCGCTCGTGCTGGCGGTCTGGGGTAGGTGCTTCCATTCCCTGTGGTCCTCCGCCACATCTGGTGCTCGCCTCTCCCAGGATGCTGCTTTGAGGCTCTGCTTTTCCTAGCGGGGTTCCCTTCAGGCTGCCTTCCAAGCGGNAACTGGATGGTCTTTAAGGTCCGTTCCACTATGATTCTATGCTATCCCCTCTCTAGCCAGGCACAGAGGGAGGCGACAGGGGGGTCACCGGAGCCCCAGGAGGGACTGGCAGCGGGAGGAGCCCTGCTCGCCCAGGGGCCGGGGGATGTGGCCGCGCATGCCTGTGCCTGCCGTGCCCCCCGCCCGGGCTCCTCCAGCATCCTCCACATCCTCAGCATCCTCAGCATCCTCCTCCCGCCCGGGGTCCGCGCCCCNTCCAAGCGGCTTTTTTTCTTTTCTTTTTTGTTTACAAGAGAAGGGAATTACGGTCGTGCAGAGTTAGTGTGAATGTGACAGAGTTGATACGAGCAGANCCTCAGCATCCTCAGCATCCTCCTCCCGCCCGGGGTCCGCGCCCCGCATCCCGCGGAACAAAGAGCGGCGGCCGCGCCCCGAGCGGGGCACCTGCTGCTGTAGCTCCTGCTGTAGCTCCTGCTCCTACTGCTGCCGCTCCGCCGCCTCCGCCCGCCCGCGCATCCTCCNGAAAATACCTCGGTGCTAAGGAAAATACCTCGGTGCTAAGGAGACTTACGGCTAAGGAGACTTACAAAGCATGTGCATGTTCCCTGCTGCTTGCTGTTGTCTTGAAATTTGCAATGTAATTTAACATTTAGCTGCCTTCAGGGAGGATGTGCAGACCATTAAGCCATGTGTTAGTGCTCGGTTTCAGTGCAGGCTGTACGAACTGGAGTAAATCAGTTTATTGCAGTTGCAGCTGTATTCCTGCCACAAGAAAAGGTTGGTTGGTTTTGCCACTATGGCCACGTTTTGATGTGCATGTCCCTACAGCCTTGTGTGTTGGGTGTGTGTCTGTGTGCGTGCTCCTGATTTAACTGGAATAAAGCATGATCCAGGAGCTTTTCCTTATTTCTCCCTGAAAGCTGGTGCTGCTCATGGAGGTGGTAGTAGAGCAGAATTGGAATCAAGCTGTTTCCAGGAATAGTTCCTGGGATAATACAGTGCTCCAGAGAGTGGGTTAATGGTGCCTCAGAGGCTGGGCAGGAGGGAGCAGCCAGCAAAGTCAGCGTCTGGGCTCTGGAGACAGGCTTGGGCAGACAGAGCCCAGTATTGTTTAGCCCAGGGGACAAATGTCAGCAGGGATTTGGTCTGAGATGTCGTGCTGAAATGATCCTTTTCTGCTCAAGTGTGTGCTTTCACATGCAATGATTCTTCTCTTCTTTGCAAGAGCTGTAGCTGAGAGTTGCCAGCATTAGCTCAGATCCGATTGGAAGCATTTTGAGCAGGAATGCATGTAAAATCAATAACTCCTCCTGCTGCCAAATTTACTCATGTCCAAACCCTTGGTTCCCAGTACTGCCCATGGAGCCCAGAGACAGGAAGGGTGGCAAATCCTCACTGGTTTTGAACACATTGATAGATTAAAGCATCCAGACCTTTTAACTTTGCACAAATGAGCTGTTCCTCCACGCTGGAATTCTGGGCTTTCCCTCATCCCAGACTGTAATTGCTGCTGGAACAGGAGCATGCTCAGCATGCCTGGGAGGGAATGAACAATGCCTCTAAAATGGCATTAATTACTAGGGGAGAGATGAAAGTTGTGGCAAAGGAGATGCTGGAGAGGTGAATCTGTGTGAAGTGATCACTCTCTGTTAATTATTAATATCTCAGAGAAGGAAGTTTGGTAAAATCTGACATTTGAGACTTAATCTGTTATCAGACAGCGCTAGTAATGAATCAAACCATTTTCCATGGGGGACAATGTGATCATAAATGCCAAGGTGGGGATAACTGATGTGTCTCTAATTCTGTCTTAACACTTTTTCTCTGCTGCTCCTTTCCCCCAGCTGGCTTTTGTTCTGCAGTATGTGTTGAAGTCCCATCTGAGACAGAGGCTGTCCAAGGAACAGACATGAAGCTGCTCTGCATCTCCTGCATGAAGAGGGAAGAGGTCACAGCCAGCACGGTGGTGGAATGGTTCTACAGGCCCGAGGGTGGAAAGGATGAACCTGTATGTATGTTTGGTAACTTGTTTTCATAGGTCTTACTGTGAACATAGCCCAGTGAACTGATGTTGGGAGAAGCCAAAAGGTATTTATGAGAGTGTAAGTTTGTCCTGGGGCAGGATCCCCAAGGAACACTGTGCAAGGGAAGGAGAGACACCCAGATATGAGCAAAAGATTTCTGCCACATTCTGATTCCAAGCCTCTAGAAATGCCCCAGGGGCTGCTTTCATATGACAAGCTTGGAGTTTATCTGAGCTGCAGATCTTCACAATTCCTGCAGCGTTTTCATCCAGAGGTTCCACAGCACCAATTCTGAGCAGCAACTGAAGTGTCTTCTCCTTGCTTTGCCTACTTCCACACTTGGGCATAGCATGAACCCATGGCAGGAAAAGCTGGAATCTGTTCTTGAGTTCAGACATTTGGGTCATGAATGCCAATTTCCAGTTCCATTCCTTGAAAGTCTAAGAAAACCTATTCTAAGAATATCAAGAAGGGAAGCCAAAGTGTGGACTGACACTCAGTTCCCTTGGCCAGTTCTGAATCCCAAAGGAGTTCTTTGGAGAGTAAATTTACCTCCAGTAAAACTGCAGGACAGGATTTACTTCTTTTTGCCTCAGAGAAAGCAGTGTTATCCTGACTGTGGGAGGATCTCTGGGGGTGGTTTTGGATCCCTGTTGGGAAAAGGTAAAACTCATTTTCAGAGTGAATCAAAATGGAAATTGCAGAGATGAGGGGCAACTGGAATGCAAGGAAGAATGGTGAAATGGAGAACAAGATAAAGCCGAGTGCACATTTCTTTCTAGCTCTTTTATCTGAGTATGGAGCATTAGATCAGTGGCTGCATTTCATTGTGACTGAGCAGGGCAAATATTCTCCTTCTGTCTGAGAACTAAAGGGATCACACTAAAGAATCAGAAAAGGATTCTCTTTCAGTGACCTGGGCGATACATTTGCCAGAGGCAACCCAAAGAATGCCAATGAAAGTGAGCTGGGATGGGCAGTGTAATGAGGGGACTGTGGTCAGCCAGAATATCCCACTGTCCTACTTCATCTCAGATGAGTGTCCCAGGACTTCCCCAAATGACTGTGTGTCTTTGCTGTATATATTCTGTGCTTCTTTCTTTAGATGATCTTACATGCAGTGACTGATAGGCACATTTGTCACTGTCCACATGTGTCAGTGGTTTTCTGTGCCTTAGTTTTTCTGCCTCTGTGACGGAGATACCAGTTTTCTGATAGTTCAGGTTTCTGTCTTTTCTGAAGTTGTCTGATATTTTGAGGTAAAGGATGATGGAATACGAATAGCTGCTGTTACTAAGGGGGCCCAGAACATCCATGAGTGTAGCCGGAGGGGTGCTGTGGTGTTGTCCAAGTCAGTGACTAACCCGGATTCCTTTCCACAATTCCTCACAGATCTACGAGTACAGGAAAACAAACCATGAATTTCCAAGCCGCTTCAGCGGTCGGATACAGTGGAATGGGAGCAAAGACATGCAGGATGTGTCCATCACGGTGGTAAACGTGACCTTGAACGACTCCGGGATCTACACCTGTAACATCACCAGGGAGTTCGAGTTCGAGATCCACCGACCTCTCTTCACAAGCTCCAGGCTGATCCACCTCACCGTGGTGGAGGAGGGTAGGAAGGGCTGGCAGGGAGCGTGTTGTGCTGTCACTGGCCGTGGGTGCTGTCACCCAGGGATGGAGTTTGTCACGGCACTGCAGGAGAGGGTGACTGAGCTGCCGGATAATCGCGTCTGTCTTTGCCGGTGACAAACACTGCACAGGGTTCAGCAGGAGAGACCTGCCCCTGGTTTGCTGGCTGCGGGCTCTTTATGGGCAAGTGTGGGGAGGCACCATCAGCTTGGCAGGCTGGGGCACAGCTGGAACAGAGGTTTCCAGCTCCGCCGGTGGTGGCTCCGGGATGCTACAGCACCGCCTTTCCCAGGGAGCCGCAGCCTTTCCCTGCTGCCGCCCCCTCCCTGCCGGAGAGGCTCATTCTCCATTTTGATACCAGGCTCTTTTCTCCACCCTCCTTCCTTCTGTAGTGCTCCCAAGTCTTGCTGTCCTTCTTGGTTTTGCTCGGTCTAGCACTGAAATCCCGGCTTGTTAGAAACCAGGGGGAGTTCTGTTCTCTTCCGAGAGGGATGGGAGCTTTAACCCTCATCTCTTCCCCACAAGCATCTCTGTGTTTCCATCTCAAGTAACACCAGTGAGTAGGACTTAGGGAAGAAACAGAGCGTGAAGATGAGACAGGCCAACAGTGAGCAATCCGTGGGGATGTGGGGGTGGCACAGAATGTGAGGAACACGCGAGGCTGTGCATGTTGAATCCCACTGGAGACACCCAGTGGGATTGCTGCTGTTGGCAGCCTCGCCTGGTCCCTCTCTTGTGCCCCCTCACAGCGTAGTGGCACCTGGATATCTCTGGCAAGGTGGGTTGGGAAGGATGACACGAGGGTGGGAAGTGTCCAGGGAGCTGCTGTGCTGCACAGAAACGACCAGGGATTGTTTCATGTTCTTAACAGCTGGAGAAGACTTCACCTCCGTCATCTCAGAAATTATGATGTATATTCTGCTGGTGTTCCTCACCCTGTGGCTGCTGATTGAAATGGTCTATTGCTACAGGAAAGTCTCCAAGGCAGAGGAGGCTGCCCAGGAAAACGCGTAAGTGTGGAATCTCTGGAGCAGTGAGCTGTTCTGCCAGGGTTCTTCAGCTGTCCCAGGCCAGAGCAGACTGCAGGAAGGCTGAACCTCACTATTTCATGGTCTAGTTGATGTTTGCTCTGTCCAAAATCCTTTCGGTGTTTAGGAGCAGTAAGAACAGCACAGTTGCACACCACACTGGGTAGGGAGCGTGGCCACAGTGTGTGGTAGGCCAGGGTGGTCTGGTTTGGAATGGTTTTGAGATGCTCTCTTGGAAGGTCTGGTTTCATACCTGCCTATTCCCATCTTCCTACACACTTGGCTTCGATAAGGGTGTTCTTTGTACACAGTAGGAAGGCTGTATGTGTAGCATTTTCCAGGACGGAAGGCTCTGTGTTTGCTCCTGACTATGCCAGGGGGAGTTTCCTGCCACAAGCACCTTCTCCAGGTGACATTTGTTACCTCAGAGATACTTCCAGGCACTCAGTAAAGGTGAAAGGACCAAACCTGCCTTTTGCACTGTAGCACTTGAGGTTATGCTTTCCTCCTTCCCTCCAACTACAGGACAGACTATCTTGCGATCCCATCAGAAAACAAGGAAAACTGTGCTGTGCCTGTGGAGGAATAGCAGAGAGGAGTCAGGGGAACCAACGGCACCCAGGTAGGTGATGAAACAGTCGGTCACTGCTTGTGTCTGCCCACCTTTCAGCCCCTCTGCAGAGGGGTAGGTGTGTGTGGGGCTGGAGAGAAGGTGGATGGGAGACTCCTGGAGTGTGGCTGTGCTCCTCTGGAACTTCCCCAACGCCCTTAGAAGCAATCCAGGTGTCTTTAGGTGGTGGGTGTAGTCATGGTACTTCAAACCCCACACCAACACACGTTCAATTTTCTGCATGTGATGTATTTACACCTCCTTTGCCCATTCCTGCTTAATTGGGAATCATCCCTGTCCCCTGCAGATGGGGAGCCGTGCCCATGAGGGCTGTAAGGGCTCTGTCTCCAATGGAAACATCTACTAGGAAGGATTAAAATCTTTTAAATTCTTGTTCACATTCTGTCAGTTACTGTGCTAATCCTCCCCTGGTCCTCCCTTCAGTAGGGTCCAAGAGGAATTCTCTCCCTTGCAGGGGCTCTGAAGGCAGAAGGACCACGTCATGCCAGCCAGGTTTGAGGGGGAGCTCTGCGCCGTCGGGAGGAAACACGGGGAAGTGTAAATTCTCTTCCATTTGCCTTGGACTCTGTACAGCCTTGACTTTGGTCTCATGACTCCATCCTGAGCTGCCAGCCCGTTTGCTGAAGGACTCTCCTGTTGAAGCATGCTGAGCAAACGGCACAGGGGTGTGGGCAGCACGGCTCCTTCCCAAGTTTCAGTTCCATCATCACGTCAATGGCTTTGTAAATGTTATGTGTCATTTCTTAGCTGCTGCCACCACCACCTTTATTTGCTAAATATGCTAGTTCTCCATTGCAGAGGTAAAGGGTATGGATGTCATGTTACTGTGACCTGCAGGACTGGGAATGAGGTCATTTTAGGGTGATGTTCCACCATATTTTGCAGACTAAAGAGTCTTATTGGTGTTAAAACAGGAAGAATTTACTTAATTGCTTGGTAAACTGCTCTGGACTTTGGACTGCCCATGCACAAGTGGAGTAGGGTGAGGACTGTAATGCATTAAAATAGTTAAAAATGTACAGTCAGAAGGATGGGTCCCTGTGCCATGTTCACATTTGCTTGTGGAGGACATTGAGAACATAGATCCTGAAGTATTCCTGCGTTGGGAGGCAGGGTGATATAAGTACAGGGATCCCCTCTATCCTGCCTTTCATTTAGCAAGTGTCAATATTCTCAGCTCCTTCCATCTGCCTTGCACAGCAGGTTTACTCCTGGAGTACACAGAGATGCAGTGGTAGGAATAACCTGTGGAGCCACATTCTGCAAGAGCAACCAGGCCAGCAGGACAAGGCATGGGATCCACCCCTTTCTGGGAAACCCCAGAAAGGAAGGCAGCCTCACGCTGGTAGGCAAGGAAAATAATCAGGAGGCAAAGCCCTCAAAGGGGAAGGACACCTCAGTAAAATGGTTGTACATTTTACAGCTGTGATAGTTCTCTCATGCTGTAGTGCAGCACCATCTAGAGGGATAGACAGAAAAACACCCATTTTTCCTAGTTAATCCTTTCTTGTGGTTATTACTCACTGGTTTGAATAGTCAGCATTCATCCTAAATGATCCCCTGCTGTCCAGGAATCACACTGTAAATTCCATCTTTCCTATGTGAACTTACCTCTTCACAGGGTTAAGCAGAGTAAAATTTGTTTTCTGGCCTCCGAGGTAGATCAGTTGAGCTCAACAACCCGGACTGGAAGGGGATAAAGAAGGCAGGGTGGAATTGTACCTTAAAGTGGGGAAGGTTTGGTTTTGCCCTATGGCAGATGTTGTTACATCCCTGCTGCAATGGAGCCCCTGCTGCTTGCAGAGTTGACAAGTTTTGCTACACTGATGCTTCCAAGTAGTGACAAAGTGCTTGTGACTCCAGGCATGCTTCCCACCGATGGAATTCCCTCTGCTTTGTTCTGCTGCTTTTTTATGTGTTTGCTAAAAACCACGGAAATTACTCCACTTGTAAGTCAGGCCCCAGCCAGATTTCTAACTGGTAGTTGTTCAAAAATCCCTTTTTTAGAGTGGATGTCAACTTTAGTAAACTACTACAGTCTTTAGTAGGATTGCTCCCAAATCCAGAGCCAAGTCTGGCAACTGGGGCACATTTTCCACTTGTAGTCTGGGCACCAGTTCCCTAAAACCCAGTATCCAAAAGGGGAAAAGCGGCTCCTCTTTGAATTCAGCTGGATGTCATCTTTTTCCCTGCAACGATTTGCCTGGCATAATCCTAACTCCAAACCCACAGCAACAGAGGAGGGACTGGATTGTAACTCCAGAGCTTCCAGCACTGACCACAGCACTGAGCCCACAGTGGGTTTTTAGGTAAGGTCACAAAATCTCTCTCCCACTTCAGCTCTGCTCCTCAGTCCCCGTGAAGCACAGAAAACCCTCTGTTAAGTCAAAAAAGGAGTAAACTGAGAACTACATCAGGTGGTAAAGAAGAGCCAGCCCCTTGTCCTGCACTTCCCTGTATCCCATGTGCATCATCTTGAGGTGCTTTTTTTTTGGGACACATCTTTCACTTTTCCAGTTCCTTCAGGCAGATATGATTTACTACCACGTGGTGTGGGAAGTTTTGCTCCAGAATCTCACAGGAAAAAGAGTAAATTGAAAAACTGGGGGGGTTTAGAGCTGCTCCTGGTTGGTCTCTGTAAAGACTCTGTATTTGGAAACAACAGAGGAGACTCCAGAACAGGCAGGATAATAAACAGAACGAAGCCTCACGCTGTTTGTTTGATAGATTTTTTAATTGATACCGTACTTCCATGTACTAGCTACTTACACCGAGTTTGGCTGCAGAGCCTTTACAGTTCCTAGAGGTTCTAGCAGGTCCTTTCAGTAGCGTTTTACCACGGTTTGCGCACAGCGCAAAGTTCCTGACAGTCAGACAACTCCTAAAACAAACCCACGGGCCTTCCCCCACCCCACCCCAGAGTTCACCTTAGTCCTCCAGCCCGCCTCTTCCCGGGCTCTGGTGGCGAATTCCAGGAGGGAAGTGTAGGACCCACTCCCACGAGAGGTGAGCCTCGTTAATTTGCAGTCACAGCAATGAAGGGGCGCAGGATCCAGGGCTTCAGGTGGGGAGAACACGCTCCAGGTTTTTAGCAGCTTTATCCAGCCCCGGAGCGAGTGATGGGAGATGAAGGGTGACGTGCCAGAGGTGCCATGGCCACGCAAAGCCACTCCTGGGTGAATCGCTGCCAACAGTTCTGCTGCTCCTCCCTCCCTCCGACCACATCCAGAGCCAGGTCAGTGCTTCCACCTAAGTGCTGTTTCACGGGAGGTGGGCTTGTGGAGATGGGAATGATGCCTGTGGCACAGGCTCCACCTCTCTGCTGGGTAAAGCAGCTGTTTTGTAACAGCTGCTCTCCCAAATCCTAATTCCACTGGGCCGATACGGAGACACGACCACACGGCTCTGGAACCTGAGCTGCACGTTGGATTTTATTCCCTAACTATTCCGGGAGTCTGGGTTGGGGAAGGTGGCCTTTAACGTTAGCAATGGAATTGGCCTAAATGAGTGAGGTAACAGAAACGGCCAGAGGAGGAACCTCCCTGAGCCATGTGCAAATATAATTCCTTCAGCAGAAGGAAGTCCTTTTCCCTACTGAAAAAAAAAGAAAAAAATTAAACCACATTCACTTAAAGAGCATACAGACTGCAGGAGGGAAAGGCAGGCAGGGACAGCACCAGGTCAGTCCATCTATGACACGGGGGATGATTGTCCAGCAGCAGAGGGGACAGGGGAGAGGGAAAAGCCATAGCAAGCACTGCAAAACGTGGGGGAGAGGAGGGCACGGCACGCACCCACGCGAAGGGATAAGCCCATGCTGTCTGCCTAGATCAGGGAATGGCCTCAACCAGCAGTCCATCAAGACACGAGGAGGTTATTTGGCCAGTGTGCACATCTAGAAAAAGAAGGGTATTATGGCACAGAGAGACTCGTGCTGGAGAGACTGCAAAGCACAGAGAGCAGAGCGTGTCCGGGGAGGGAGATGGGCTGGAACATCAGCACAGAAACTACACTGACACAGGTGTCCCGTGAGCCTCTCACCTTGGGGGCTTTGGTTTAAGAGTCTCTGTTTCGAGTTTTGTTTCAAGCAAGCCCCTGCCAGGTTATTTTAACTAGTGCTGAGACTGGCTGAAAAGACTAAGTCAGAGTCCACGTGGCTGTGCCACAGAACGTGTCAGTGGCAGCGAGCCTGGCAGAGATCCCAGCGGGAGATCTCCTGGAGTTGAGCAGGGATCTGTCAAGAGCTGTGGGATGGCAGCAGCTGCCTGGACAAGCAGGACAGAACTGTCTCCCCTCAGCCAGGCACTGTTCCTCCAAACAGCGATTTTAAGACTGGATTTTCTGCACTCTGTGGAAGCAGAAAGCTCCACCTCTAAATTAGGAAGCGGATTGTTTCTATCTTGATTGGGAAAAGCAGTGCTCCTGGTTAGAACAGTTAGTGCAGCAAATCCAAAAGGTCTTGATCAAGTACCCAGACCAAAAGTATCTCCAGTCACTATTTGGAAAAGAAATTTCTACCTTCTTGTATAAAGGTAAGGAAATGTTTATATGTAGAATACATAGACAGTTCTGAAGAGTCAAGTAGGCTGGAAAGTTCTGTCCCCATCTACACCCAGGTGAACTGCTGAATGAGGTCTGCCTGGTAAGAACACATATTAGCATTCCAGGATTAGCATTCCAGGCTTTCCTAGAGGGGATATGCCAATGCAGGCATCATTATTTCAGAGGCAGTTTTGTGCCAGGGCTTCAAATCCAGCAAAGCTTTGTGTTTTGAAACCTTACCCCTTTTAACACAGGCTCATATTAGACTAAAGGCATGTCGCATACCTCTAAGGTTTCCCTTTATTAGATCTAAAGCAGACAAGAGGGCTCAAGGTATCCCACACCACAGGTACAGCCTGAGCTGGGTGTAAATGCAGACTCTGTCAGCAGCAGGACAGGTGTGTTAGGAGACATCAAAGTCCTGTGACTTTTTTCTCTTCTCCCAAAGGCTTTAAGGAAGCCAGAAAGGATTTATGCTGAAGTTAGTATCAGTTAGTATCAATTAACATCAAAGTTTTCTGACTGAAGCATGCCTGGGATTATCAGTTAATTGCAGAACACCCAAAAACACAGTTATCCCATTAATGCATAGCTCACTCCTATCCTTACCACTGCAGGTACCCTTCTCCCTCAGTGCAAAGTGCAGCCCCAGCAATGCCCCTGTCTTGGCCATCTCACCACCTGGAGTAACCTGTCTTTTGGTCCTTCCTACACACAGGTGCTGCACTAGATACCTCTGCTGTCTGCTTTGGGGATGCCTGCCTGCACAGCACTTACCCAGCCTCACAGCCACTCTGAGCTCAGCCCAGCTGCCATAACCCAAAGAGCTCTGTTAAGGTAAGCAGTAGGTGTGTGTTTATCGGAGGTGAGATTGTATCAAGCCAGGATTAGTGAGTATATCCCTTCTCCCACATAAAGAGATAGCCAAACTGGCAGATTGAAGCCTTCTGCCCCCCCTTCTCCCCCCTCTCAATTGGGAGCATCTTGCTTGGCAGGAATTAGGCTACTAGCTGTTGGCATTAGTTTGCATGCTTGGCTGGAGAAACGCCTTTTTTTAAAATCCCTGTTTTCTCATCATTCATATCCTGCAAATGTAACCCCAGCTGTGCTCACCTGGCAGATGTGCAGGGTGGGAAAGGTCAGAGGGAGGACTCGGCAGGGAAATGTGTCTGCTGTGAAAAGAACGTGGGATTTCTGGCACAGGGGAAGCAGAGAAGCACAATCAGACGGTGGCAGCCAAGCTGTGACTTGGCTGTGAGTGCTGAGGGAAGTACCACCCCCTGTAACACTATTCAGGTTGCTGGGCCTCACTCCTAGAAAGCATTACTGACTCCTCCAGGAAATATAATCATGAACTGATGGGTCCAAAATTCCAGAAGGAATTAACCTGTCAATTGGGACTGATCGGGAGCAGGTGATTCCTATCAGAGCTCCCTAGAGGAAAGCATGGAGATGAAAACACCCCGAGGCTTTGTTTAAGCCCTCACCTTTAGTGCCATTGTGGGTTTTGCCTTAAGCAAAAGACATGGCTTTCCCCCCTTTTTTATTACCACTGTGATAAATTAAGAGGCAATAAAAGATCAGGAATCCTATGCAACTCCAAGCCAGACTTGCTGCCAAGTGGGAAACGAAAGTCAATAACTAGAAATCTGAGAAAAAGAACCCTAAAGGACCATAAAGACAAACCTCCCTCAGTCTGAAGGACACTGCATGGGCAAGGTTCTGGCTGGTGCCCAGAAGGAAGGATTTAACATTGCTGTGTGTCAGGATAGACGTCAAATACGTTAAAACCCCAGTTTAATGTGCAGGTAGAATAAATATTAGTGCTTGGGATTGTTACAGCTGCCAGTGCCTGGCCTCACATTAATTTAACAGAGCTTGTGCAATGCTGTCTCTAAGGCCCAGCCTGAAGGAGGGAGGGAGTCAGAGGGAACATCCCGAGCCTGAAGCCATGGCAAAAGCTGGAAGGATGCACTGAGGAGTGAATGGATGCCTTGCCTCCCCAACCAACAAGAGAACATGGAATTGGTGAGAAAGCAACTGTGATCAGCAGCATTTGTGTGTGACCCTCTTGGACAGGTGGGTTTCTCTGCCTCCTGACTGGTTACATCCATCTAAGTACAAAACACTCCCAGCCAGGTGGAAGAGACTCCAACATCGCAGGGTTCTCTTTAATGATGTGTCTCTTTTCTTTTCTGACAAGGGCAAGGTGAACCACAGGGTTTTCTCTCTGTTGTCTTGCTTGGTGCTTGAAATCAAGTCTAGAAAAGTCTAGAAAAGGGGAAGATGGGCAGCAGGGGGATTTTCTGTGCTTTGTAATAGCTGTGGGCGTGAGCAATGGGGAAACAGGACTCTGGGACAGTCTGGCAAGTCACAGTGGGGAGTCAGGGCCCTCCTGTCCCAAGATGAGCCACAGAACGCCCTTCCCAGGCACTAGCACCTCAGTGTCATTGTACAGCAGCCATTTCAGCAGCCTCCCTGGAAAAAACTCAGGGAGCAATACAGTAGTCAGCAGCATTAAATTAAATAAATAGTCACAAATACATGTTATTCTCTGGTTTTTCCCCAATTGTACCTTGCTTTCACAGTCTTAAATGTCTTTTGGATAACCTGTCTTCATCCACACTCCTTCAAATGTGAGTCTTCTGTGGGACATGTTGTGTTTAGTCCTGGAAACTGTAGGCAGGTTGGGAGAAAGCAGCAGGTTGGTTACTTCTACGTGTAATACCTTTCCCTAATTGGAAATTGGGAGCTTGGGAGGGTTCTAGAAGCCACTTTGTCACCCGGTTGTGAGGGTGAGAGTTTCTGGTGTGGAATGATATGAGATCAGTTACTCACCCTGGTGTTCCCTGCTCTTTCAGGGCCCATTGGAGACAACAGAGGAGCTACAACTGCACCTTTTCCATACTGGGAATAAGCAGCTCCCTCCCTCCTGCCATTCAGAAGGTGGAAATATCCTGCTTTTGGACAAGGTGGAGATGGAAGGCCTCACGTGTCACCTAATCTATCTGGCTGGGCAAGATGAAAAAGCATTTATTAAGCATTCAGACCAGCAGCCTGCATCCCAGCCAGTGTCTGTATGGCTGGTGCTCTGCACAGTTCAGCCTCACTGCCCCTCCTCCTCATGGGAGTCTGGAATTATCCCCCAGAAAATGCATATTGGCTTTTTAGTGCAGCTCTACCTCCTGCCTGCCCTACAGAGCAAATGCTTCTCTAGCCAGCTTCTGAGAGATGCCTTCAGATGCCTCACACCATGGACGCCCCCCCAGCTCTGTCCTGCCACCCCTGATGGTCCCTTTTCTTTTTTGGTCCCTGTGACCCTTCCTAACCTCCCCTGGATTTTTGGAAGCCTTTTTTTTCTCTATAGATGCAATCATGTAGATATCCACAGTGATGGCTGTTGCTGCATAGATACAGTCATGTAAATCTATCCCAGGGAAGGAAATCAAGCTGTTATTTTTCTCCCTAATGTTTTTCCACAGATTTCATAACACAAGATAAGGGCTGGGCATATGAGCAAAATGGTCTTGCAGACCAGAGACAGGAGAGAGATTTGCTGAGCTGGGTAGCGGCTGAAAATCAATACTAATTTTGGGTTTAAGTTGGGGTACTCCCACCCTCGTGGGGAGTTGCCTGTTCAGCACCAATGGAGATGCTCAGCACAGAGATGGCTTAATGGCAGGGGCCCAAGCACATGGAAAGCAGAGAACTACAGCAAATGTAAAGGGGACACTGTCACAGGTGTGCCTCTGCTCCACCCACACACCTTGCAGGCAGGTACTCCCCTCCCCACCCTCTCCTTGGCTCTCTCTGCAGCATCAACAACAGGAGGCAGCACACTGGTGCTTGCAGACGGCATTTCAGCCTCTTCCCCTTCTGTGCTTTGCTCTCTGGACCAGGCTGGCCAGCGCGACAGCAAATTGTTTCTGCGCCGAGAGGAACAGCAAGGGCTTGCCACTGCGATCTGCTCCCCGCAGACCTGCAGCAGCTCTCCCAGAGGCCTCCTCTCCAAACGTGGAACAGTTTTGCAAGGGCTTGACTGCGACTGCCAAACCCTCTCTGCCCTGAAGCCAGCAAGGTAGGAAAGCTGACAGTGTCCCCTTTTGTGTATAGATAAATATAGTCAATCAGGGACCTTCATGCGCAGGGAGGGGGCCGGGGAACGGGGGACACTCACGCTGATGCTTCCCTTTGAAACAACAAAACCAAAACAGACAGACAGACAAACAGCCAGGAATATTACAGAGGAGCAGTGCAGGGCCCAGGGAGCACACCTGGGCACAGCCCTAAGCACAGCTCAGTGCTGGGAGAGCACAGCCCTCCCACACACACACCCCACGCTACCAGAGACGCTCCAGTTCAGCCAGTGTTGGAGGTCAAAACCCTTCCCCTCGATACGTAGGCTTTGTGTTTTTTTTCTCTTAAAATCTGTATATAATATATATATTTATATTCTGTATATATATATTTATATATATATTTATATATCCTATTTACACATATTGCACACCGTCCTCTGGCCTCCTGCATTCCTGCCTGTCAGTGGAAACGTTTCCGTTTCTCCTCTGGATCTGACCCGAAGTCCCGGGACCCGATGCCATTCTGAAGATTTATTAGGGAATCCTTCATCTGCAAGACAAGAAATTCCCCCACTGTGATGCAACCCTGGAAGTGAGAGCTTTGGGATTTCCTTCTGTTCCCTGTGAAGTGTCAATACCAGGATTGTCTGGTCTGCACAAATGGGGACTGAGAAGGTGGGAGACTGAGAGACAACTGTCTCCAAGAGAAGGGTTGAGAGAATGAGGTTCAGGATGAGCAGCTCTCATTTAGGGACTGTTTTCTCAGCAGCTTGGTGTACTGAAGGCTTTTTGGGAAGTGGACAGTGAAACCCCTTGCTTTCTGTGCAAAGTGTGTCCCGTTCATCCATGAAACCCACATGAGAATCCAGAGCTGAGGTAAAAAACAGATTCTTTCCAAACTGGGATGCCACAGATTAGATTCAAAATGTGCTAACCTAAGATCTTTGGCCCTGTAGAATTCTCTCCTTGACATGCATGGACCCCTGTGACGTGACAGAGAAGCCATGGCACCCTGTCATAGCCCTTGGGACCTGCTGCCCACCACGAGGTGGTCAGAAGATGGGTCTAAAGGAGACACTGGTGGAGGTAACACACCTGATGGACCACAGTGGAAGCAGGTAATGCTGGAGGATTGGGAGCAGGGGGTGGGAGGACACGGTGCCCCTCTGGTCACAGCCCTACCTGGCCATTGGGGTCTCACCTGGTCCAGAAGCATCACGGAGGATTTGATGATCTCACGCCATTTCTGCAGCTCTGAGTCGTGGTACTTCTGCTGGGACTCCAGTAACTGGGCCCATTCTGTCTGAGACTGGGGCAACCTGGCAGCACAACAGGGGCACAGGTCAGTCTGGGCAAACTGAAGCCAAGGGGCTGCAAAGTGGCTTAGAGGAAAACATATCAGCTTCTGTCTAATCTTTTCACCCCAAACAGGCAGGTTTTCTTGAGCAAAAGTGCATTTAAATGGCTTGGAATTTTCATCAACTGGATACCATGGCTGTTGATGGGGAATAGTGCAATCCATGTAATGTTGTGGGACAGGGAGCCCTGTACAGTTTCTGTGGTTTGTTCTCTCTAGACACGCTCTGTCAGTCTTTATTAATCTCCTCCTGTAATTTCTGCAGGGCGCTCTCTTTATTTTGAATAATAGCTGCACTGGCTCTCTTTTCCATGGCTTTCTTCCTTCAGGGCCAATTAACACCCCAGAACAGGTTGGGAGGCTGCTAAGGGCAGAGGAATCAGGGCAGATGGAAGCACACAGGGTGCTTGGACACAGCAAACGGGGTCAGATACAACACAAAAGTCATGAATGCAAGACAAAAGTTACCCATGTAGGGCAGGGAAAGACCTACCCATGTAATTCCAGAACAGGATATTCCATTACAGGATATAAGTTCTGGACTTAAATACTACATTGTAGTACTCAAAACAAACACCAAGAGAACCAGAGAAAGATAAAATCACTTCAACTATCTATCCATGGGAAAGCAGCAGGACTATTATGGGTAAAATAATAACAATAAACTAATGAGGAGAAATGAGACAAATAAAACCTCTCCCATCCCTCAGACAAAGACAAAGCAGGTGTGACAGCACCTCTCCTGCAGCCTCAAGCCCTGCCATGCCGTGAGTGTCTGCGTAGTGTATTCCAACATCCAGAGTTTGTAGAACAGCATCATATTGAGAATGACCAGCAGCACCAGACTGGAAAGAAGGAAAACAGTCAGTTTGGCAGGAGCACTTCACAGCCCGTTGCTTGCCAGGCACACCTGGGAAATGCCCAAGGTTAAACAAGGTGTCTGAGGCCCAGGTCCACGCTGGATGGGAGTGGAAATTTAATCTGAGTAAGGACCAGGTGATCAGAACCCAAAACTTCACCTCGTGGAAGAAATGTGTGAGCAAGGAAGACAGATAAACAGAAAGACAGGGATGACAAATCAGCCAGAACAGGTTCGATGAGTGGATGTGCTGAATGCAGAGAAAGAGAGAGAAATGGGGGAGTAAAGAGGCAAAAAAAGAGAGAGACAGTACCTGAAACAGATCCTAATGGGAGCAGGGAAGAGAAAAGACGGAGCAGCTGCAGGTTAGAAACGGACTGACACAGAACAGGAGAAACGGGGCTGAGAGGAGAGGGCTCATAGACAGTGCAGGAGGCATAGGGGGCCAAGGGAGGAGAAAGGAACAGTGGGAAGAGAGGCAGGAAGGACAGACAGATATCCGTGTGCCAGCATTCCTGCTGAAATTCACCCAGCAAAGCCGAGCTGGGGCTCTGGGGACAAGCCCAAAGCGTGCCCATACAGAGGGCACTGTCTTGACACACCAGCCAGCCTTACCCATGCCCAGCACTCCTGGCACTGGTAACACCACCCCAGCCAGTGCCCTGGCCAGGTCCTGCACTGCTCCTCTCACCCACCACCACCATGCCAGGGGCATGTCCTCTCCTTCTGGGGAACAGATTCCAAAATGCCAGGCTTGTGCCTGTCTCTGAACAGAGGAGCTATTTTGCTGGAAGAATGGCCCACTATCACCAGCTCAGTCAGGAGGATGGCAACTGGCCAGAAGAGTATTCTGAAAACATTACCAAGGGCTCTCTGACCTAAGTGAAGCTCACAGCCTGTCAGGAGAGATTTTCACAAAGCTTTTGCACTGTTCTACTATTTTCTTATCATGACAGTACTTTACATCACCTTCCCAGCAAGTGGCTGGGTTGCTGCTTCAAAACTCTGCAGTCAGTGTCCCCACTGGAAAAAGGAAATGCAGAAAGGAACTCAATCTGAACTGTAAATTCAGTCTACAACTTCCAGCTTCTTCCCACCTCACCAGAAGGTGGTTGGAGCTTAAGGAAAGACTGAGCCCAAGTCAGGAAAAACCATCTGTACCTGGATTGATCCTTTAGTCTGTACTGCTTCACAGCACCTGCCCAGCAACCCCTGCAGCATTGACACAGGAAGCTTACCCAAAAGGCAGAGAACCAGTAGACAGACCTGAGTTTAAGCATTAGACTGAACCACAGTGATACAAGGGGCCCATTCCCAGCTCACTTTGAGCACAGGTCTAAGTCCAAGACTAGCAACTGGGAAAGGTGCGGCAGAAAAGAGACCCCAACCACAGTTGCTGCTGCTGAACTAGTGAAATCACACCAATCTCTCATGTTTTGTGTGTTCCTCTCCTTATTTTGCAAAAATCATCTCCAAAGGGTCCAGCTTCTTACTGAGATGGGACCTCCCATGAAAATCACTGCTCAGGGCCAGACCCAAATAGGTTTTCCAGACCAGAGTTCCTCACAGAAACTGAACCTTGTTGTGACAGCACAATGAGTCCCAGAGAGCTTTGCATGGTCATTATTCATGATAACAGCTACTTTGTGAGAAGACCACATTAAAGGACTTAGTTCAAATTTAAAACACCCCACAGTTTACAGATGTCATTAAAAATCTCTAAACTGAGTCCCTGAAATAAAAAAAACTCTTTCTCCTTGTTGGATTTCTTCTCATTCAAGCATTGACTCCACTCTCCTTGCCCAGCTGCCCCTTGCCCAGCCTGCAATTGCCACTGCCCCACACAGGTCCCAGACCTGCATTTAGGACTCCCAGAAACAAAGTCCATGTTTGGTTAAAAAAAGGGTAAAACTGAGCACAAAAGAAGGGAGCACAGAACACCATTAATGCAAACAAACCAAAGCTGTTTAAGGCTGACTGTGAAGGAAAGCAAAAACCATCACTTACACAAAACTGATGACAAGGAGCAGCTTGGAGACACTCTGCAGGTGGAAGCCACTGGGGCTTTCCTCAGGGATGTGCCTTGTCTGAGTGGAACCTGAGGAGAGGGATGCGTTTAGGACAGGAAGTGCTGTCCCAAAGGGAACAGAATCACACAATCAACTATGTTAGAAAAGACCTCTGAGATCACCGAGTCCAACCTATGACCCAACACCACCTTGTCTACCAGATCATGGCACTGAGTGCCACATCCACTCTCTTCTTAAACACCTCCAGGGATGGCGACCCCACCACCTCCCCGGGCAGTCCATTCCAGTGCCCAGTCACTCTCTCTGTAAAGAACTTCTTCCCAACGTCCAACCTAAACCTTCCCTGGTGCAGGTCAGGACTGTGCCCTCTTGTCCTATTGCTGGTTACCAGAGAGAACAGACTGACCCACACCTGGCTACACCCTCCTGTCAGGGAGTTGTAGAGTGAGAAGGTCCCTCCTGAGCCTCCTCCTCTCCCAGCTGAACTCCCTCAGCTTCTCCTCACAGGACTTGTGCTCGAGTCCCTTCCTTGGACATGACCCTCCCCAACGCTCCACCTCACCCAAACACCCTGGAAACCCCTGGCTCCCTCTTCTCATCACCCCTCTGCAAGCCAAGCAGAGCCTCCTCTCCCACGTTCTCTCACCTGCCACATGCTTGATTCGATGTGCCACCTCCTCGTCCGTGGGGGTGGTGACGGGGCTCAGCACCTCCTCCAGGTGTGGCACCCGCAGGTGGGCGTGGGCGCGTTTCCTCCGGCGCACCGTGGATTGCTTGCTCGCCTTCTCCTTGGGGGATTGTCTGTGCACCTCGGCCAGGTACGTGCTCTCCGTCTTGGCCAGCTCGCTCTCTGCGGGGGCACCAGGGGACAGCAGGTCAGGGACGTGGTGCTGGCTTGGCAGAGATGGGGGTTTAAGCCCCCTAATGGCACAGCTGCTGGGCCAAAGAGGTTGGCAGGGTCTGAGAGGCACATTCCTTCCACCTTTAGCCAAACCTTGACCGCAGACTGCCTGACAGAGAGCAGGACTGGATGCCCTGATTGATTCCAGCAATGGAATAAACCACTTTTATAGACCACGCCAAGGTCGGATCCCCAGGCTGTTCTGCCATGCCTAAACCATGGAAGGTGCCGCTGTCTGTGGGTTGCCACTCTTACCCAAGTGACGGAAATAATCCTCTAGGCCGCTCCAGAAGTTCTTCTCAATGAAGGATTTCACCAGCCCCCAAGGCTGTTTCCTGTAACGTAACTCCGTGGAAACCCTGTGAGAAGAAAGGACAACCAGTCTCCTAATTTTGCCTCCTGAAAGCACATCTATTCACGGCCCTTGTCACTGTAAATGTGAGAAATAATCATGCACACTGTTACTTCTGGAATGGCCTCAGCCCTTCATGCTTCTCGAGGGGAAGCACTGCAAGAGAAGCCCTTCCAAAGGCAGGAAAGGGGCAAGAAAAGTCTATAAATCCTCTCCCTGACCCAGCTGTAACTCCTCTGCACCAGGTCTGATGTTCCCCTGATGTGACCCCAGCAGGCACCTGCCCCTACTCTTTGTGACGCAAGCGTTCCAGGAACAAGACTAAGAAATAAGGCTAAAAGTGCCCCTCAACGCCTTCTAACACAGCAAACAGCAGCACTCCCACCCAAAGGTGACTTTTGGTCACGAGCAAAGCTCTCTATCCCCCCCTAAAAAAGTGTACCTGAGTCGGCTTTTGTTCCTGGCAACACGAGTCAACGTGTAGCGGTTAATGGTGTAGAAATAATCGTGGTAGGGGACGTCGTGGGTTAGCACCTCTGCATCTATGACATAGCACTCGCTCTCCTGGCTGGCTTTGTACATTGTCTGCAGGAGAGACAGCGCGCAGTCAGTGTGGTTAGAACACAGCTTGGATGGGTGGCACCTTCGCCAGCACTCCATAAAACAGGCACACCCACGCCCCTGCCCCAGCCCTGCAGCTTGGCTGGGAACAGAGGGAAGGCAGGCTCCAGGAAAGCAAGTGTTCCACCCAGGTGTTTCCCAAGGGTGTATTTGAAAAGGGCATTCATTTCCAGCAGCTCAAGCTCCAGTGTTTTGTAAGAGAGATGTTACACATACTGCCATGTCCTGATGTCTGCCTTGTCAGGGACCGACCTGAGCTAAAACCAGAGGTGGTCCTGCTTTGAGCAGAGGCCTTCCTAGCATAAATTATTCTGTGATTCTAAACATCATAAAAACATGTTAAATCATTTTTTTCAGTGCTTCTGGTCTGCTTCTTTCTTTGCCTCACAAAGGGGACAGACACAGTTAACTGCAGGTCAAAAGTACAAAAATATGGCTTTTCTTACAGACTATTTCCCCTTACCCCTGCAGCAAGGACACAGCAAGGTGTGCCTTGGTTGTAGACCCCAAACTCACCATGAAACAGGCCACGACTCTGCCTGAAAACGTGCTGTTCCCTTTGCTCCCTGCCTTTCCTTTCCCTTCCCTGCACAGTCTTTGTTTCTGAACAGCACATCATCCCACCCTCACCAGTCACACCTTGCTGCTGGGATTCTCCTCTCCCTGAAACGTAATGCTTAGACATCTCTTCCAGGCTCACTCTCAGTATTCCCTCAAGCTAACTCCCAGTATTTTCACCTTTGGCCACTTGAACATATCTGTGGACATGGAAAGAGGCTTTTCCTCCCTCCCCAGCTGCAGTTCCTATTAGATACAGCCAGCCTGGCTGTTCCCAGTGCATTGCAAGTCCTTCCCCTTTCTACCTTCTTAAACACAGCATCTCATTGTCCTCCCCATAATAAAAAAGCCTGGATATCTCCCTGTAGAGCTGTGAGACTGGCCAGACAGTACCTGACTTTCTTCTGCCCTGCTCCTGAATAACATCTGCTGGAGTGGGCACAACTCAAAAATCACCAGAATGGGTGACAAACACATTTGTTAAAATGTGCTAGCTTGTTCACAAACTCATCTGCTTCGGCTGGAAAACCTGTGGTCCTTTCCTTGCAACACAATCCAGTGTAAGATCAGCTGATCACGTTTGCAGGGATACCGGGCAGCAAGTTAATACCAGAAAGTGTGTAAAAGGAAATGGATAGGGACAAAAAGAAGAGGCACAGCAGCATGGCCAAGGCAAGAAAATAGCCCACACATCCGTTCCCACAGAGCATCACAGCCCTGCTCCCCTCTCACATACCTGTGTCTCTGTGACAGTGGCAGTTTTGGGGGCCAGAGGGTTGGTGAGGGTAATGGTATATAGGATCACTCTGGTCTGATTGCCATTTTCTTCCTTCTTCCAGGGATTAAAGATAATATCTGAGGGGACAAAACAATATTGCAGTCAAGCTATCGGAGAGGGATCTCTGAGCAGTTCCCATGGGAACATCTAACCAAGCTTGGGACAGTACTGCCTCGGCTGCACAAGCACTAGAGCTCTGCAGAGTGTGGAAGAAAGGGCTCCTGTGCTAAATGGGAATATTACCCCCTCTTTGAACTGCAGGCAAAGGGGGAGAGGCTGGGAACATATCTCCTTCAGCAAACCTACAGCTACAGGGAAAGGACGACTACAGCATGCCAAGGGACACTCTGCATCATCTACATGGTCCATGCCAGTGCCTGGTGTGGAGATAGAAGACCTTTCTCCTCACACTGGTAAGCCTTGAACACAGGAACAGGCCTTAGCTGATGCTAAAAAATAAAGTCTGCTTCTTCCATAAATTTTGCTGCTAGAAAATCAAACTAGATGGGCAAGCAAGGCTGGTTCTGCCTGCTTTTGATTACTGTCAGCACAGACTACACTGTCGCAAAATCTGCTCAGAATGCTACCCAACCCCTCCATCTGGCAAAGACACATCTCCAAGGCAGAGATTTTCCTTCTGCACAGGCCCTGTGCCTTGGCAGGGACCACGGGCTCACCAGAGAACCGGCGCTGCTCCATGAAATCCCTTTGGAACTGGGAGTCTGTGAAGAGCAGGTCGTACAGCTTGTCCACGCTGAAGTTGAACACTTCGTTCACGTACTGACGGCCGTTCAGGTCCTCATAAAAGGCTTGGACCTCCCCTGTGGGGAAACAGGGCCCTCAAAGTCTGGCCATGATCCTCCAAGATCATGGAGACTGTGCTTCCACAGTGCCAGGACTTCAGCATTTCACCTTGTGAAGAAGAAACCCAAAAAAGGGATTTCTAACCCTTTTCCTCCACCGACCCCAGGACAATAGTTGGACCATCAGAAGGGGTAATTAACTCCATAGTTTATTTTAGGGACATCCTTCCAAAGAGCCTACAATGGGAATTCTCCACATCTTCTGAACTCTTGGGATCCAGAAAAGGGGTCCAGTATTTGCCTCTCCAGTCCTTCACTGGGAAGGGTGTTAAACACCCCGATGGAATGGCCCTTCCCCACATACCTTCATCGTGGGTCTCTGAGGAGTCACTGAGCTCAGTGGGAATGTCTTCGTTGTCATTGAAGTCCAGGGAAGGGGAGTTCACAGGGCCAATGATGTCGATCTTCTCTCCCATGATATTTGCAATGCCGAGGTCTTTCTCCACAGGACTCTCTGCCACTGCCTCCTCCTCTTCTGGGAGCACTCCATCGAACTGCAGCAAGGACAGAGCACAGCGAGGGCAGGATCAGCACCTGCAAAGCGGGGGTTATTTCCGAAAACTTGACATTTGGGAACCAATCTTCTACCTTGGAATGTGTAGCCTTGACATGTCTGGAAATGAAACACTAGAGAAAGGAAGAAGGTTGCCATATGGTGTTTGTAAAACATATGGATCTACTGGATCACCTCCTCTCAAAGAGTCAACATTCAAGCTTTGGACACCACAGGGCTTTTTTTATCCATACAAGCACACAAACAATACTAGTTTTGCTCCCAAACAAGCCACACACAGTTATAAAACCTGAAGTAATAATTAAACAAGGTCTGCTCTGCCATAATACTGTGAGGGCACACACTGTTTGTCAGGATGTAACTGAAGGAAGCAAAGAAATTATAACCCTTTTATCTCCAAAACTCCATTTCTTTTCCTCTGAAGGAATGGAAAGGAAAATGCACTTGCTGCTGAGAGTCCCAGGCTTTCAGGACAGGCACATTGTGCTCCCTTTTTTTTTTTGGCCACACAGAGAACTGAAGTGGAAGAGCAGCTGCAGGGCAGTTACCTCACACCATCAGCTGGATCCCAGAGGATTCCTGCTCCCAGGGGAGGGAAACACTCACCGAGGCTGGTGCTTCACTGCTCCCCGTGGATGTCAGTGTGCTGGCAGTGACAGATTTCTTTGGCAGCTGAGGGCTGGCTTCTGGCTTGGCCTCCATGCTGCTCTTGGAGGAGCTGTCGTTGACTTCATTCTCTTCCACGGGGATTTCCTCACAGTAGCTGAGACGCCACAGAGAACACAGGTTTTTATATTTACCCCTCTCAGTACAGCTACAGCTGGACACACAGAGCAAGTGAGAATATTCCTATGAAGTCTCCAGTGTGGCCAAGAAGCAGAAATGGCTCAGTGCAGGGAAGATCAAGCCCCAGGTTTTGGGGTGTTTATACACAGACTGACAAGCATCAGCACTTTCTGACCAAGTAACACTCTCTAGTCTTGTAAGTGGGATGCTCTGCATTTACAGAATTGCTCAGTAGGCATTTCAGTCCCTCCCAGCTTCCAGGAGCAAATGGTAGGCTTTCAGCTCTTTAGGCATTATACATTTAAGGGCAAACATTTGGCCAGATCCCAGAATCTCTCACCAGGCACAGCCAGCACTTTGAGGTCTGCAATGTATCCTGCTCTCCCGGGGGCATCTTTTCTTGCTCCCAGACAGTTACTCCTCCTCACTCACCCCATTGTGTTGAAGTCATCATCAGGAGGCACATAGTCTTCATCGTCACTGGTCAGACCCAGCTCATTCCCATAACACTGGTGGACAAAGTGCCAGAGCTCCTTTGGACACAGAGGCTAAAAGAGGGAACAGAGAACAGCACACATTTGCACCCAAACCCACTAAAATACAATGAAAATATGGAATCACGACTGTTACTCAAGGCTATCAGAAAGCCAACAGGAGGCTACACCCAGAGCAGCACATGGGATGAGATTTTCCACTCTACAGTGGAATAATGTCAGCAGCAAACCTGCATTTCCCTCCACAGGTGTTTTCCCACCTCTTCTGCTGTGCTTCTATTTAATGCCTGCTACTTTACCAAGCCTCAGTGGGAAGAACTTACAAGGAAAATAACCTTACAAGGTTATTTTCCCCTTCAAGTTTGTTTAAATTAAAGCTGCCCAAAGAATCCCAGCTGCGGGGAAAATGATCTAACAAGCAACAAAGAAGAACATTTCCTGTTGCAGTTTGAAATCAAAAAGAGTTTGTATTACCAGACACTACAGTGAGAAGAACATACTTCAGTTGAAAAGAGAAAATGAATTATCCAGATTGTTGACAAAAGCCCTTTTTTTTTAGGGATGCAGGTCAGCTGATCACATATGACTGTGATCTGAGGCTCTTAAAAATGGGGCAGAACTTGTGATTTAAATGTGTGGTACAGGGATGAAAGGGGATGGATTTTTACCCATGAGAAACCCATGACCAATGACAAATATTTCTTGGTAATGACAGAAAACAAATCCAGTGAACTTTTTCTAAGTTGCTGGCTTGAATTTCTTCCCATAGTAACTGTGTGGGATAAGGCAGGAATTTTTTAATCTAGCTCCCAAAAGTAACAACCAAAAGCACAGGAAAAAACCTCTAATTAGGAACTCTTGCCCAGAAAAATGTCCCACCTTCTCCCCACACACACTCTAATTTATACGTCTTATCAGGGAAACTCAATTAGGTTCTTTCTCCCTCTCTCCTGCCAGCGCCGGGTCGCACATTTGGAAAAGGAGCTCTGGAAGTGTTTCCTGTCTTTATCACTCCATTCCCATTTGCTTTGACCTTGAAACCAAGGGCACTGAATTCGGTGAGGAACTCCAAAAGGCTCATCACATTACAGCATATGGCCCAACACAAGCTGCCCAATGCAAAGTGATCCTTTTCCATCCCAAACACTCCCCCGATTTTCGGGACAGGGTATTCCGGGTGCTGGATTACTTGAGCCTCCCAGTATGGCCTGAAGACAAACCAGGACATCCTGAAATGCTGGAAGCACTGTAACATCGGTTCATGAGGCTCAGGAGTGAGGCCAGAAACACTGAACAGACTGTGGAACACATATTTGGATCAAATATAGGATATTCTGGGCCTCTGGCACAGCAGGAGCACATCCCAGCTTTATTTAAAGCCCAACCACTGAGTCCTGAGTGCTCCCTGCACCCACCACTGCTCTCCTTTGGATCTGGGATGCCCTGAATACTCCTTTTATGTCCTATCTTGCACACCCCACTTCTGAAGCACAGACTTCCTGAGAGCTCTGCCTGCACACTGAGCGACTCCTGTTGCCTTTTGAACTGCTTTCTTCTGGGCTGCTTCACTGCAATTACAGACTTCCAAAAAAATTCCCTCCTGAGACCGTGTTTCCACTCCTCAGCAAAGGCAGAGTGGCATCTGCAGTGTGTGCACATGTCTGTATGTGGAATTCCATGCCAAAAAAAGAATTCCACCTGCACTTATGAACCTGTTCTGCCTTAAAACATGTCCTTATTTTCCCAATGTCTTTTGATGCACGTACATCAGTCAGGTTTTATGCTTCTGAATATATTCACCACCTCCCTTCCATCCCACCCGACACTGCAGTACCTTGTCAAGGAGAGCATTCTGCCAGAGTCTGAACATCATCATGTACGTCCTGTCTCGAGCCCCAAAGGAAGTAAAAAAGTGCTGAATGGGAAGAGATGGAGAGAAAAATCCATTCAGAAAAGGCCCAAAAAAGGGAATACGAAGTGACAAGCCTGTTTGGGTCACTCTCCAGCTGCAGGTCACGGAAGGGCTGAGCAAACCATACAGCACAGCTGCTCAGTTTTTGGGCACAGAGTGAAGCTCATGGAGAGGCTGAGTGCCTCTTACCCAGGGAGTGAGGCTGAGCACTGAAATAGCTCTGTGACAGACATGCTACTGTATAACCCGGGTGTTTTACCTGGCCCCACACCCCCATCCGAGCTACGTGTGTTCCAGACCCAGCCCTTTTCCCTTGGTGCTTTCCCAGACGGCACAACCGGTCAGTCTGGAAAAACCCCCTCACCTCACAAAATTCCCCTGCCCCTGAGAGCCACGGGAAGCGAGGGCTTCAGGGACGTACCTTTTCAGTGTCAGTGCAAACTTGGATGGCATTGGGAATGAGCCGTGCTGTTTTTTCCTTGGTCATCGAGCAGATGTCCTTCAAGCGAACGGTCAGCTGTGGCCAGAGCCCCCCAGGAAGGAAAGAACACAGGGGAGGAGAGACGCTGATGAGAAAGGCAAGGGGAAGAAGTGCTCCCAGAGCAGTGGCAGCAAACCCGCTGGCACACAGCCCGGCAGCCTCACCAGTGTCTCCCAGCGGAAGATGTTGCTGTAGAAGCAGATCCAGTTTTCCGAGAGGTAGAGGCGGCCCTGCAGGAGGATGTCTCGTTGGAGAGCACATGAGTAATCTGTGGGAGGACAGCAGAGGGTTCAGGAGCAGCACAACCAGACAGCAGAACAGCCTAAAGGTGAGGATGAGGAGCAGCACGGAGAGAAGAAGCCGCTCGACACAACCCTGGCAGGGCCAGCAGGAGCTGAGCCCCAGCTGCTGCTCTGCCCACTGGGTTGTGTTTCCTCCCAAGGGCACATCACCCACCATCTCTCTCACTGACTGATGATCCTGCCTTATCAGCTGCCCAGTCTGTAGCATCCTATGTACTATTTCCAGATTTAACCCGTCTCCTCCTTCTTGCCTTCTAGTGTCATTGTTCATGTCTCTCCCACTTTAAGCATCCTTAGCAATTTCCATCCCTCTGCTATGACTTGCATCATTCAACAGTGTGAGACGCAGCACGAGACCAGCAGTGACATAAGGAACAGATGCAATGCACTGGGCAGTCCCTAATCAGCTGTGAGGCACAAGGCTACCTGGGTACGGGAAGGGCATCCCTGTGTGAGCAGGGAGCATCGGGATGTCAGGAAAAGGGAAGCTCTGTGGTGTTCACATCGAGTCATGCAATCCCCAATAAATGAGCAGAGAGCACAAAAACAAACACCCTGTCGGGTCTGGGGAACACTGAGGAGGAAAACACACTCCTCAAATCAGGAGGGGACAGAGCCATAGCTGACACCAATCAGTGCTGCTCTCCCTGGAGGAAAATGAGTGAAACCCATCAGAAGTGGTGAGGAGGGGCCCTGTCTGTGCACAACTGACGTAATGGGCTTTTTCCCTGGTGGCAATATCTTTGAAGAAGAAAAATCTGGATGAACATGTGCTGGATTTGCCCCCCAACCCACGGGCAGCACAACAGAGCACAGCACTGAGGGGCTGGACTCACCCACGATGAGACGCTCCGTGTCCGGGAGCTGCTTGAAGAGTTTCCTGAAATCCTCGTTCCGTTGTTTGTATGTTGGACTCAACACCTGCAAGTAACAGAGGGCCTGTTAAAGAGAGGGGCAGGCACGAGCATGGAGCACCGGAGTGGGAAAACAGGAACACCTTGGTGGGAAAAGGGGGATCGGATGCACGCACAAAGCATGAGGCCAGGAGCTCCCATCACAGCCCACAGAGATGGGAGGGTTTGGGATTTAGTGCATTAAGTGAGAAGAAGAGGAGAACCTGACGTGGAAGAGCAAGCACAGGGTACATATCTGCCAAAGGGAACTGCCTGGAAGCTGTGGCTGCAGGGGAAATCTCTTCCCCCGCAGTCCTGGGCTGTACAAGGTATGACATGTGCTCTGCTTGCAATGCATCAGTCAACTGCCAGCCCCCAGGAACAGCTCAGCTCCCCCAGCAAACAGGGGGTTCAGCACTGCTGCAGCCCTGCCAGAGGAACCCGAGCAACCCCTGTCATCAGGAGCTCGGGAATACTGCGCTCATCCCACCCCTCTCCCCACGGAGTGGCACTCAGTGGACACACAGCTACGTGCTGGTATGGTGAGGACACTTCTGTGGCACTCACAAAAGGCTCTCACGGGGACTAAACTCTGTCAAGAACTTATTTTATGTCCTGGCCATGTGGAAGGGCTCAGAGAACACGGTGCTGTTGGCTGGAGGGAGACCAGGAGCTGGCCCCTCTATGGGGTTTGCTGAGCTATAATGTGAGTGTCCACACTGAGCCACCTCTCCACACCATGCCCTGCTGACAGCTGCTCAAAACAGCCACAACAGCTTCTGCAGGCAGAGCTGCCCAAAACAGAGGCAGGTGCAAATTCCTGTCTCCCAGATAATCTGCCGTGTTCCTTCCCACACAAATACAGAGAAGGAGAAGCCTCCCAGGGTACGACCTCTTCCCCTTCCCAACAAACCTCTCCCATCTCTTCCAGACACACAAATCTCCCAGGGCAGAAGGGTGGGCACACCTCAGTAGCTTCTGTTTGAGAATGGTGGTGGAGGAGTCACAGGGGTGGGAGGAATGTGAAGTTTATTTAGCATTAGCCTCACAGAATTGCCAAATGCTGTCAAATCAAAGAAGATTCAGTTTTGGTTGTCAAATCCCAGACAGTCCCTCGCGCCCAAAAGCACTCCATGCTCCTCAGAGCAATCCAATGAACTAGAGACAGTGTATTTCAACATTAGCTCAGCACTTGCAATACTTGCTCCAGTCCTGGGGGCCCAAAGGAAAGGATTTCACTTCTGAATGAAATCCGCCAACCAGCAGATGACAGAAATGTGGATTTTACTTACCAACCTTCTAGCCTGAACATCTGCAAATGATCTTGGTCAGAGATGGGCTCCAGCAAGAACCCAAGCCCAAGATTTCCAGGAACAAGCAGACAGGATGGGAACAGAGTGGGGAACAGAGATTCTAATGAGCTCTGAGCTGTGGGTTCAGTGCATGACAGCAGCCCAGCCTGGCAGGACAGTGCCCATGTGGAGGGGCACTCCACTCCCTTCCCTGTTCCAGCCTGCCTAAAACCTGTCCTACAAGAGGTGCTCTGCTCAGCACCAGCACTTCTGTCAGGGTGGCAAACAGCTCAATTTAGAGACACTCACAGCTGGGATTTCATCAGGTCCAAGGCTCCCATTTCCTTGTGACAAGTCGACAAGTCCCTCCGGGTCCCAGCGCAGACAGGGCAGTTCTTGCTCCAGCAAATGATCCCAGAGAGACCCACACTCCAGCAGGGAATCCATCGCCTTCCCTCCGCACTCGCACCACTCCCCGCGGCCCCAAACTCTGTTTTTCCTCTTCCTGCTCCCACCGCTTCTTGTTTATGTTCAAAGTCGACCGAGATACAGCAGCTTGGCAGGAGTCTACGTGCCTTCCCCTGCTTTCCTGCTCGCTTCCAGCTCATCTGCCCCAGCAGCCCCTGAGGATCTCGGAGAGGACTTGCCCTCCAGAGGACTTCTTTCAAAGAGGCTCATCGGGGTAACAGTGCTCTCCTGCTCCAGGCTCAGCAGCTTCTCTCCGTAGGCATCCCTTCCAGGAGCCCTGCACACAACCCGAGCGATGCCAGGCAGGTGTGTATGAGGCACCTGCAGCTCCTGATGTCCAGGGAAGACAGAGCCGGGCACCGAAATATCTCCCACTGGAGGATCCCACAGGAGCAGCCAGAACTCACGGATCAGGGCTCAATAGGACGGCAAACAGCTCCGACTTCAGCTTTTTTCCCCCCTCTCTCTTTGAAACCAGAAGAGCAGTAATTCTTCCTCCTCAGTGTCTGCCTCGGGCTCTGCTCTCTAATCCCTCTGTGCTCTCAAAGGCAGCCTCGGTCTCCGTGTGTTTGTCAGGGAAGGGGCGGGTGGGGAAGATCCCAAAATGACTCGCACATGCTTTGAGTTACTGGAGCCGGGTAGTTCCGTGGGCCAATGCCCGGCAGTAACCCGGCCCTGCCGACCAGCAGATGTTTCCTGTCATGGAAAGTTGCTGGACAGAGTGTGCTGGGGGAGGCACAAGGGGAGCAGGGAGGAACCAGCCCTGCGAAACCCGCACGGACAGGGATCTGAAGGGCTGCACTACTCGTGTGCATCTCTGAGCGCCCTCTGCCCCCCAACAAAAAAGCAGGATTTCCAGTTTTGCTCATTAGTCAGGTCAATTTGGAAACGAAGAGCAAGGGCTTCCTTGCAAATGAATCCCTGCAGGTCCCAGGAAGATTGCTTGGAGAGCTGGAACTCCCTGTGTCCCTTTGCCCTTAGTGCTCAGCCTCTCCATCTCTCTGCTAAGGTACACAAATGCATAGGTAAATGTCCACACCACGGCACCAGTGATGCTCAGCTATGAACAAACAAGTATACTGCAGTAAAATCCTCATTCTTTCCAACAGACTGGGCACAGACATCTCAAGAAAGAACCAAAACCAGAAAAATACCAACTAAGAAACCAGCCCAGCCTCTGCAAAAGCACTGCTCCATTCCAGGCCAGTGCCTTGCTCGCTGACAGACCCTCTGCCTGCTCAGCTGCTCCCTGACAGCACACAGGTTTCTCCATTTAGCCCTGTTAAAGGGAAGCAGTAGATGCATCTGCAGCCCAAGATGAGGAAACAATAGGAAAAAAACCCTATTCTGTAGCCTGGGAAGGACTAAGAACTGGGATTACAGACACCTGCAAGTATCTGCATTGCTTTACTGAATGGCCCTCTTTGCTGGAAACTGCACGTGGGACTTCATCCAACCAAAACCCACCAGGATGCCTCTGTGCACACCCCCACCCACCTGCCTTTGCAGAGATGAACGACACCAGTGATGGGAAGAGCTGATCTGGAGGTGGAGGCAGCAAACATTAACTCTACTGCAAACAGAGAGAGACGGGACAGGATGGCACTGCCAGGGGTGTGGGGAAATGGGGAGAAAAGGTGACTCCCCATAGCGAGATGTCCCTGTTATACACAAACAAATCCTCCACAGGAAGCTTAAAGCAAATGTTGCTGGGGGATGGGACAGGACAGGGAAGTTGGACAACACAAGAAGTGAGAAATGTATGGGACTGTACAGCACATGCCACCAAAAATAGGTGAGGAGAGATGGCAAGAGGCAGAGGGGAGAGAGGGAAGGAAAACCTTATCCAGTCTGCATCACTGATGGACTTGCTCTTAAGTATTTGAGGAATGTATCCATTGCTTCTGGAAAACTATTGGAAAAGAACAGAACACGTTCCCTGCCTGAGCAGGAGAGTTCAGACCCCACTGACAGCAGGACTGCCACGAAAAGCCAGCAAAGAAACCAGCCACCTGTCCCATGGCATTTCCTCCAAACCCATCCTGTCTGCTCAGATTTTTCTTCTTTCCCCTTTTTCTCCTTTCAAAAGCGAACGAAGGGCAGAGGAAGATGCTTCAAAGCAATCACTGAAAGCTGCCCTGGGTGCACAGCATTTGTTTGCAGAGCTCCAGGTGCACTCCTGTCCCACTCCGTGCAATCCCCAGGGCAGACTTTGCTCTCCAAAAGACAACTGGGAAGACCTGGGCAGACTGTTCACACTTACTGGGACAGCAAATGTTTCTAGTTGCATTTAAGAATACCTGAAAGAAATAATTGTCTTTTCACTGTTCAGGCTGGTTATAGGAAGAAGCTGTAAGAAGAAAAATATAGATAAAAGCAAGGGAAGGGAGTAGAGAGTAGGGCAGACCTTGGAATCGAAATGTCAAAGTGAAAACCTCATGGACGTTTATAAATCTCACTTCTTCTCTCATGTCAACTGTGTTTTCTCTACCCTTTCAGGATCCTTCTCTCCCGATGCCTGGTGCTACCAGCACAGAGACTGCAGAAGGCAATTTAAGAAGCAAGCCTTGCTACAGAGCAGCAGAAATGCTGCAGAAAATTGGAGACATCCCCCCTGATTTAGGAACAGGGAAGCAGAAGGATTGACAGCCCAACTGAGACAGAAACAGGCAGAATAAACCATGGCAGACTCGCCAGTGTCTCAACTCTGCTCCGACATCAGGACACGGAAACGGGGCCCTTTGCCTAAAGCCCAGAGAGGAGAAGAATGAAGGAGAGAGCTTTTAGCCCTGGCAGCAAAATATCTCCACTTTGGCTCTAATTTTAATGACATCTGCTGGGTGACAAATTTCTTCTACTAATTGTGGAGCTCCTGACAGCCCCACACACACAGTGCAGTTCCTTCTTCGTGTCACCAGGCAAGGGAAACACAAGTTCCCCACCTCCCTAAGCACAGCAGGGGTACACACTAACTCACATCTCTGTTTCAATAAACAAAATTACAAAGTCTGGGTTTGAGGTCTATTTTTTTTAATTAATTTTAAAATTAGTTTTAAAATAAAAAAATCAATTAACAATAATTCAAGATGGGGACATGCAAGTCCAAAGCAGACACTGATGGACAAACATAGATGGGTGCACCTAAAACACAGCTGACCAACAGAGTTTTAGCCCATAAAGATCACAATGCTTCTAAACCAGAGTCTCCATGTCCACAATTCTGCACTAAATGCACAACAAACACCTCAGGGACTTTTTCTTTCCACTGACATTCTGCTCTTCCACCACAAGCACATGAACCCAAAGCAAACCCCTGAAGGTTGAGTAGATTTATTCTCCAGCTGGGGTTCTCTTCTAAATCTCACAGCGCACCTGGACCAGTTTGCATCTGTCCTCTGGAAAGCCAAGCAGAGAAAGCACTCCCAGACCCAGAGAAGGCAGGTCTGCAAAGCAATCCATGACCTTGGGTCACCCCTTTTCTCCCAGTCCTCAACCTGGCAGGGATGTCAATCCCCAAAAGCACTGGTAGGATCAAGAGGAGAACACACAAGGCAAGAGAACAAGTAGCATCTTAAGGAAAAAACAGAGAACAAGGAATCCAGGAGAGGGAAAAGGGAGGGTCCCAACTGGCAAAGAGGGAGGCAGTGCTACATGGACAAAAAGACCAGTTAAAAGCAGCAAAAACCAAAGACATCCTAGAAAACTGGTGATGGTCTGGGGATCGTTGAGGCCCACGTGCTCTTTGAGGACAGGACTGTTTTTTGGTTTGTTTGCACAGTGCCTGGCACCCAGGGCTGCTGAGCTGGCACAGAAAACAATGTGGAGGGTGTTTGAGCGTAGTGGAATTTGTGTAAAATGAAAGTGGGGGAAAAGTGAGCAAAAGAAATTCATGAAGCTCCACTGATTCATTTCTAGAGCTTCTTTCAGTGGGGAAAGGAATGGAAGAATCAGAATGGTCCAAATGTCAGAAAAATCCTGCCTGGAAGAAGCTGGCAAAGAAAGGAAACTATGCATTGGCAAATTTTTAATGGTAATAATACTTCTAGGTAGGACTGACTGACTTCCTGGAGTTTGTAGCCCATCCATATTTCACACTGCTGCTTTTATCTGGCCAGAATGTCTCTGCTAACTAGAACATGGGTTTGCTTTCTTTTGTTTGGTTTTCTAAAGGAAAATAATGGGAGGGGGGGAAAACCACAAAAAAATGCAGCCAGTGCTTACTCTCCGGATGTACTGTCTCTCATGCTGAAAATATATGGAGGAAAAACAAGAGAACAGAAAGATAAGATAGAGAGGACATGAAAACACAAGAGACCCACAGAAGCAGAGCACAGCAAAGCATCATGCAGCAGGGAACGGAGCTACACGCAGAAGCACTAAGAGCACAGGTCACCTTCAGCTGAGCTGACAGGTTCACACTCTGGCAGCAGCCTGGGCAGGCTGGTGCTCCTGCTCACACGCTCCACGGTCCTCTATCTGCCACTTCTCCACCAGTCTGGCCTACCATGGTTTGTGTTTTACTCTTTATGCCGCTGCCTCGATGCTCATCTGCTTCTGAGATCACCTCTCCTCCCGTCCGTGCTACCACCCCAGCGCTGATCGTACCCAGCAAGCAGCTAACTCTGCCTCTCACACCTCTGCTGTGTCAGCCCAAACCCCAGGTGCTGATGCCCCAGGCTGCAGGAGGAACCTCTGCTGGCCACGGCACAGCTGCTGCAGCCAGCGTGGGGCTCAGCCGTGCAGCAGTGTGGGAGCAGCTCTGCACCCAGGACACCCGCGCTCGTACAACGAAAACTAGGTCCAGGCGGAAGCGAAAAGACGGTTTGTGTTTCTAGGAGGTCACCAGAAAAATAACTCCTCTCTCGCCCCCACGCCACCCTGAGAGATGCAAAGGGTTCGCGCGGTGGCGGCTCCGTTTGTCACCACTGTCACAGCCCACCCTGTGAGAGGTACAGGATGTGGGATCGCCACGAGAGCGACTGAAAAGACAAAGCTCTTGCTCTGTCTCTCTCTGGCGTCCTCTCCCTCCTTTGCCAGTGCCGAGCCATTCCCACCTCCTCTCTTTGGAAAGGGTCAGTGTGCCCCAGTGCCACTGCAAAGCCCCTTTGCACCTTCCCCCCGCCCAGGCCCCCAGCCCACATCCACCCAGGGACAAGAGAAACTGGAGTACTTACATTATACCAACTCTGGCTTTTCTGTAAGGACAAAATAAAAGAGAAGCATTAGTTAGCACAGAGATCTTAGGATCAAAAAGAAAGACGGACAGAGAAAGCAGGTCCAATCTGGTTTGTGCAATTAGTGAAGTGAGAGTGGGATTAAACGGAAGATTTCAATGGGTTCCACAGTGTGGTCTAAGACAGTTCTTTCCAGTTACAGGAACAAAGAACAAATCCAGAAGCATGATTCCATGACAGGAAACAGTTCAGGCTAATGTGTGCATGTCACCATGCACACACACACACACACACACACACATGCTGTCATCTTTTCTGCACACCAGCAGCCCCTGCTACAACAGAGGAGCTGCTCATCGTCATCACCATCATCAGCATCATCACTGCCAGCCGTGTCTTTAGGGGCTTCATTCTTCTACATTTGCAGGCTGGGTGGCAAAAATCACATTGCTGAACAGCCCCCTGTGCAAATAAGCCCTCAAAGCACTGCTAGAGGCAGGGACAGTTTCACTCACAAAAGCCATCAGGCAAATTTTGCAGTAGTGTTTGAAAAGGGAGACACACACACAGAGCCAGAAGTGCTGAAGAAAATCACTAGGAAAGCTAAGCAAGGGAAAGAAAAAGGATGGGAATTTTTATTATTTTTTTCAGAATTTCAGTGCACAGTGTTTTGCATCATCTGCACATGTGATTTTTATTATTATTATTTTTAATGTCCTTATCATGGCATTTCAGATGGTTTGAGAGGACAGGCCACACGTCACATCGGAGCACACGAAAGAGCTCGGCTTGGAAAGTCACACTCAGCAACTTTCAGCTGGAGGTGAGATTTATCCGCACAGAGGGAGGAAGGAATACCCTTCCCACTCCAGCAAGGCTGGCTTTCCAATGTCAGGACACCGAGCAGAGCTGACAGGATACACAGGCATCCCCCATTTTTGGGTGGATTCACCTCAGGGCACTGCAGCCTTTGGGCACGGAGGGTGCTCAGCTCCGGGGTGTCCTGCCAGCAACACGTGTCAGCAGGCACAGAGCTGTCCCCTCTCCCAGCCACGTCCACGTCCCTTGGGGGAGCCCAGGATAACAGCCAAGGACAGCAGCAATATTTCACTGCGTTCCTCTCTTCGAAGCCATCTCGCTTCTGACCTTGGCAGGATTTTTCACACTTTACACCCAGCCTTTACACCCGCATTGGGGGAGCCCCACAGAGGACCAAGGACACACAGGATGTTTTACCATAGGGGAGTACATTCAGAGTGTTAATGGGATCAGATTGGACCAGAGATTTCTGCGAAGACACGGGGTTGCTGACACGGTGTTCTCCCTGCTCTCGGTTCCCTGTGCTCCCTCTGTGTCACCTTACTGGTATTTTGGATTTCATTCATGGGTTCAACATTCCTGAAGGATCTTCTGCAGCCTCGGGAAAACCTCCCAGCTTTGCTGCACTGGTCTCTAATGAAAACCTCCACAGTTACATAGTTCGTGTCACAGGCTAAAATACAACAGTTTGATGTTAAAAAAGAGGAACACCCCTTTCCCCAAATCCTGGGGAAAGGATATAAGCTGCGGGACTGAACACACAGCATGGCTCATCAACCACCCAGAGGAATTTCCTCTTGCTTCCTACACTTTTCCATACTTGGCCATACCCTCCATTCATACAGGATCTGGTTGAAGTCATCCTTCCCTGCAAGTAGGACGTGGAAAAAGGCCTTATGCAATTCAGTCTACACTAAAAAAAGCATCAGGGTAATTAACCTAAGGCATATACACAGCACCTTGTCCTCGGGAGCACAGGGGCTGAGATGGAGTGGTTTTCCTGCAGATTTGTTTGGCCATCTGTCTGCCTTAATGAGCAAAAGGCAGAACTCAGAAAATTCCTGGGGAAAAAAACCTCATAATGGAACTATAATTGGCACACTCAAAGCAGAGACACTGCTGTCACTGTGCCTTCTAAATCAGGGTGCACATGCTGTGGTGTCAGCACACCACAACAGGATTCCACTCCCCTCTGCTGCATTCATTGCAGGAACTGTTTTTTCTCCCCTCCTCACATTTGAATTTCCCCAAATCAAGGCTCCTCTGTAAAGGAGCTCTGCAGGTTCTCCTTTTTAAAGCTCTTCCACCCATAAAAAATTATACTGACATCAATAATTGTACTGATGTCCATAATTACACTGACATCCATAATCACACTGACATCCAAACCTCATCTTTTGCCTCCACCAAATATTCTAACACACTACAGAAAGTCCAGAGAAGGGAGACTGAGTCCTTAAAACTCTCTTCTATTTTATTTACCCTTTTTTTTTAACTCAGGGTCAGAATATAGGGGGATGTGAACTGTGAAAACCAAGAGACAGTAAATGGAAGGGAAAAAGAAAGAAAAAGGAAAAACATATTCTTACTTTGAGCAGGTTAAGTCTGTCATACTGGAAAAAGAAACCATAAGCATTAGAACTGAAAAGAGAAAATAAATAAGTAACAGAGGAATGGAGTTGCACACAGACATGGAAAAGATGGGACTGGTTTGCAGAGATGATGCTGGAGGAGCAGAGAGCAGAGCTCATGGTTACATGGTGGCTGTAACCAGGAAGAACTTTGGAGAACTTGAGGAACGTGAAAATTGGAGCATTTTCTCTAAGTCTTTCATTAATATAGTGTTGCCTCTAAACCTCCACGGGTTAATAACCCCACATTTGCATCCACTGCTAGGGAAGATTACAGCTTTACAGTGCAGGGGTCACACACACATATCAACAATGTGATCCGAGGGAAGCTCCCACCTTTCAGCATCACTGGGAGCGGGATCACAGCCCACTCCTACACACTGCTGCTTCCAGGGGAACAGAAAGCTTTTGCCAGGTGAATGACATGTCACAGAGCTCCAGGAGTATCCCCAAATCCCCTTTACAGCTGGGGAAACAGAGGCAACAGAACCAGGGTGAGGGCAGAGCTCGGAATATATTCCAGAGCCATTTCTCTGGATTTGTGCACTTCCAAAATCTACGCTATCCACCTGCCTTCTAAATACCCATGGTCAAGAAACCCAGAGAAACTGAATAAATTTACTCCCAAAAGCCTCCGCCCAGCCCAAAATGACCAGAATTTCATGACCTACTACCTAAAGGGAGATTATACCACCCAGTGGGAGGGGTGAATGAGAAGACACAGCCAAACCCTTCTCATCATCACACACTGCAAGGACAAGGTGCAACAGTCATAAGCTGCAGTAAAGGGACACTCTGGCCAGAAGGAAAAGCCTGTTCCCAAGAGTGGTTAAGCACTGGAGCAGGGGCCTGACCAGGCTGTGGGATCTCCAGTCCTGGAGGTCTGAAAAACGTGGCTGGCCAAGACTTTAGACTGAGCTGATCTAACCACATCAGATCTTCTTGGAACAGGGGCTTTGAGAGACCTTCTGAGATCCCTTCTGACCTAAACTGTCCTAGAGTCCCCAGGGTCTACGCCAAAATTCATGTTTTCCTCTAACGTGACATGAATCCTCAGCATTCCTCATTAGCTACAGGCATTGAGAACAATCTGAAGGATTTGCAGTGGAGAGGAAACCACTTTTATGCTTGGGAAAGAGCAAAAGAGTTAAAAATATATATTTCATTGTTGGCTACTAGCAAAAAAGGTGGGTTTTCCCTGAGTTTGGAAAGCTGTTCCAGAAGCAGCAGCGCTACCAACAAAAGCCTAAGGCTGGCACAGACCTAGGGGTGGTTTGTTCCATGCCACACTCGGTGGACAGAGAGGAAAAGCAGGTCCAGAAGAGATTTCCTCAGGATGGAATCCAGTGCTTAAAAACTCCTGGTGAAGCGCTCCCTCTGATGGCAACGCTGCAGCACGACAGAACACGACAGACAAAAGAGGGCAAGGGGCTCAAGCAGATCTGTCAGCAATTGTATAAACACAGCATCAAACTCATGGGCTCAAGCTGTTCCATATCATTAGCCAGACAGGTTGGAAAATCAACTCCTCTTGCAGGAGATGAGTGGGGGGAGGAGGAGAGGCTGGGAAAGCAGTTTAAAATCTTTGTCCTTCGCTGTTTCTGACCTCTCCCTGTCTCGGGCAGACACCACCATCATCTGTGTGGGGAGAATCAGGGGGTTTATTATGACGGAAATCCCTCATTTGTGCCAAAGGAAGCACCATGGGGAGCAGAGAGCTCTGTGTGTGTATGTAAGCAGGGCAGGAGGCTCTGACAGGCTGGTGGGGGTCATGCCCAGGATCCCCTTCCCCCTGGGCATCACCTTCCTCACACTGGCACCAACCTGGCCTCCACTTCGCTCTTGTTTCTCTAGTTGTCTCACAGTGGTTGGGCTTTTTCCTCCCAGACAAGCAAGGGACTGGCTGCAAGCACATCAGAGAACCACTACGCGTACATTTACACACAGTGCTCTCTACCAGAGTTAGTCCCACTCCTAACAAACCTCTCCACAGCTTAGGCAAAGCTCCTCCACATCACCCCAGCCTAGCCGTGACCTGTCCTGACCCACACACCTCTACTCACCAACAAACCTCTCAGGACTCTCTGCTACTCCAGACCTGCATCTTCTAAAGAACTTCTGTCACACCTCACCTGAGACATCAGTCCCACAGTCCTCCTTTCCACTCACCAAGCACAAGACAGGCTGTCCAGAAAAGAGACATAAAGAAGCTTCCAAGAGACACCAACAACCACGCAAGGTCAGGCTGGCTACAAGGATTACGACCAAGTGAAAAGCCAGCACTGCTCTCTGGGGACATGCCTAGGATGAAACCTGAGGCATCAGCTGGGGAAAGGCCAAGGCATGGATTTTGTGGGTCATAAAGCCATCCAAGCCAGCCCGCTTTTAACCTTCCTTGTACACGTGTGGAAATGCCAACAGCCCGGCACTTTCTCCAGTAACATCTCATCTGCCTTTCTGATCTTTACACTCCTCTCAGGGCAGCACAGAGGTATGAGATCAACTCTCAAATAATCTTATCTCCAATCCAAGCACCCACAGAGGGATCTGCCACTTATCACCTTTCAGAGCGAGCCCATGAATTCTCACAATTCATCTGGGACAGGTCTGTTCTAACAGGCTTAAGCTGGGTTCATTTGAAATCACTGATCTTTAATATTTACATCACACAGGGAAGCGTGCAAGGGCAGTAAGCTGAGATCACTGGCCACAAAACTGCTATTCATCTTAAAAAGCAGGAAAGAAGTTATGGAGAACAAACTCTTGTTTCTGAAAGTCATGAAGGAAGACAAAAGGGAAGAGAAGGGATTATGGTTCTGCTCAACCTACCAAATCCAGTGGATTTCTCCCTGGCAAAGACAGCAGCTCACTTCTAGAGTGGGGGAAAGCAAAACTAAAAGGCTGAAATTAGTTGGAAGTAATTGAAGGAGTGCGATGAACAGGCCAGTTCCCACTCTGTGTGAGCAAATATTAAGGAGATGCCAGTGATTTAAGTGAAACCAGCTTCCAGCTACAGGCACGGGGCTGAGCTCTTGCTGACATTCTCAGCTGCACCAGGAGAATGCCTTTTACTGGGGTCACCACTCAGTACCACGGAGGGGTTCCTGAGCGATGAGACAATGCTACAGTGGGGGACAGGAGAGAAAAAAGAAGGCTTACTTTGGAGAGGCGCTTGTGTGACTTAATCGGAGAGAAAGCATGCAGGAATGAAAAGAGAGAAATTAGGGAGAGAAGAAAAATCACCTCGCAAATCAAGAGAAGGAAACCCCACAAACCCAACAGAGGGCATCGTATCCCCCCCTTCCTTGTGGAAAGCACCAGGAATTAAATTGAAGCTTGAGTAGTCACCTTGTTGGTAAAAATCTCACTCCCTTAATTCACAGCACTTCTTGGGCCAGGGCAATGCAACTGAGGTCTGTAAGTCCCCCTGGGCAAGGACAGCATTGCCCTGAGGGCATCCCCCAGGGTGGCCATAAACACAGCATGCCCTGCATCCTGCCTGCCTCCCACCCCATCCCATGGCTTTTTTTTGGGAACACAGTGCTGGCAACACAGTGCATGGGGTGTCATCCGGTCCTGTCGCCCTGGGACAGTGTTTGTAGGTCGCTGTGTGCACAGGAAGCAAGGCTGACCTCGGGGGCAACCTCACAACTCAAATGATTCAGCTTGAAAAACCCTTCTCCCCCTCTTTTGAACTCATATAACCCCCTCCTCGGTGGTGAGAGATCAGTTCAGCCCAGGGAATGTGGGCCACTCAGTCCTGTTCTTCTGCTGAGAGTGACCACAAAGGGGAGTGGAGGAAGACTTCTCATGTGTGATACAATCCAGCAATACATCAGGCAGAGATCTAGCAACTCATTTTGTGCAAGCCATCAGAGTTATGCCTATGACACCAGGAATTTATTCAGGCTGAAATATTTCACTTCAGAAATCTGGGAAAACACAAGTGCTCCTGACAGATAACTTACAACACTTCACTGATACCAGGGTTAGAATCAAAGGCATGTTTGGCTCCCAAGGCTCTTGCGTGTGTTTCACCAGGTCCCACTGCTCACAGGAAAACCCAGAGCTGCCAAACCCAAGACCCTCTTCCTCAGTACAGCAAAGACAGTACAAGGACACAAAACCTTCCTAGGGAAAATACCACCTACCCTGGCCAAGCCAGTCATAACACTGCGCTGATCACAAGGAATGGGCAGAGGACTGGAAAACTCATCCTGTGCAACCTGAACCTCATCTCAGAGGGCTTAGACAGGACTGAGCAATGCAGCAGCCCTTCACAGGCTGTCTGGTCAGGGGAACCTTCATCTTTCCCATGACACCTGATGATCCACATGACAAAAAGTAATTGCAACAACCACAGAGCCTCCCAAGAAAGAGGGCTTTGACTACAGAAAGTTAGTCTGCATAAGCTGTTACGGAGCTGCAGAACAAGCCACCAGCAACTCCTGGGCTCAGGTCGCTGCGAGGATGACAGAGCTGTGCTGAAGTTCAACCCTGGGTAGGAGAACTTGACCCTAGTTAGAACCTGACCCTAGTTAGAACTTGACCTTAGTTAGGAGAACTTGCCCCTAGTTAGGAGAACTTGCCCCTAGTTAGGAGAACTTCCATAAGTACCATGGGGGAAGAAGGAGGAAAGCTCTCCAGAGGAACACAAGGCACAGGACAAAGCCAGTGTACAGCATGGGGGATGCGTGTACATCTCGGCCAACGCTCGCTGCTCACCTTGGAGTTCTTGGCCCCACTGCGGCCTGACTGGGAGGAACAGCTCCGCTGGACACCCTGCTCCGGCGTGGAAGGGGATTTGTCTGAGGAGTGGTCCGAGCCTTTCTCCACCATGGCGTCTCCCTGGGCGTCCTGCGGCGTCGGGGAGCGGGAGCGTTTGCGCAGGATCGGGGAGCAGGCAGGCGTGCTGCGGTTGGAGTTACTGGCAGTACTGCGGGGAAGGAGGCACAAGAGAGCAGGGTTAGACACCCCCAGAGCACCCGGAGCCACCCGTACCCGTGCCCTGAGGTGCGCAGAGCACACCGAGCTCCCCACCGGCACAGCACACAAATTTGGCTTCCTGGAGCAACGCACCCAATGCCCCCGGTGAATTTGGGCTGCTGGCAGTCGTCGTTTACCAGGGGCAGAGGGAACTGCCACGGCCTGGCAGCGCCTTCCTCCACCCACTCTTAACTCATCTGACCACAGATGAACGCTCACGAAAATGAACTCATTCTCCTGTGAACTCCCAGGGTTTGAAGTGGTGACCTGAGCTAAGAGAAACTAAACTTGCACTCAAGAGCGAGGGGGATGCCAGTGTGTTCTCCACACAGCCCCACGCTCTGCCCCTCCTTTATTTTCTTTCAACTGTTCTCAACAGGATGCATGAAAATGGGATCAGAAAACACTCCATTAAAGGTCATCAGAAATGCTGGGGCACTGGGGGGGAGCCACGATGACAGACAAGCAGTCATGAGTTCTTGCACAGAATCATCCTTTCCTTTTCACTATAACCTAAAACCCTTCATGATTAAAAAAGAAAAAAACCAAACCAAAGTTCCCCTTTCTGAGTTTTACAGAAATTGTGAGGCATTTAGGAGAATGGAACTTCTCCTCTGTCCTCAGCAAATGCCCCAACACCTAAATCAGCAAGTCAGTAGCACACACACTAAAAGAGAACAGGAAAACTCAGATTTCCTCACTGTTCTTTCTCTTTTGATGCCTCTTCTTCCTGCCAGACTCTTCAAAATACCACCCGCTCCATCCATTTTTTCCCACGTCACTCATTTCCTTCAGCAGTCAAATCTATTTCTATCCAGTCCAAACATCCTTGAGGCTTTTCCAGCAGCCTGCAGGTTACAGTGGAACCTGGGCTGCTACAAGGATGAATTTGGTTGTTTGGTACCCTGTTATCTCATAAGCAATAGCAAACAGGCCACATCTGAGTGATAGAAGAGCAGGCAAAAGAAAAAGCAGGAGGGAATCACAACTGTAAGGGATTGAATTAAAAAGTTAGCACAATCAGACTCTTAAGGGCTATAATTTAAGCCCAATTATGTGCAGCAAACTGGAATTTCCTTCTCACACTGATGTGCCCCAAGGTACTTAAAATGGATCATTTCCTTCTGAAAATCTAGAAAAGCTGAACACGTGCCTGAGGTTTCATTAACTCCCAGATAAAAATCGTATCCACCCCTTACCTCTGAGGATGCCAGAACCATTTCACAAACCCTGGTCAGCAGATACGAGCAGACAATACAACACACTTCTGCAGCATTCTCAGGTTTGCCTTGGTTTGGTTTGGTTTAGCACTGGATGAACTGGTCTCATAAATTATGCTCTATTTGCTCACCCCTCGTGTAAACCCACAAGTGATGAAACTTTCCCTAAACAATCTGCAGAGAGCAAACACCGACAGCACCACATGTCACAGGAGCTGGCAACGGGCAAAGGCAGCAGGATGGAGCCTCACAGAAACCCCTGAGAAGATGCTTTCAAGGGCAGGAAGTGTGGAAGTTCATACAGAAAATGAAAGGGTTTGTAAAATATGTTCTGTAAGCAGGAAGTTGGATTCAGTGACAGCCTCTGCTCTGTTACCCATTTCTACCTAGAGTCATAAAGATATAGAATAATAAAACCCTGCTTGTTCAAATGTCACCTAAAGCCCCAGTTAACTCCAGTGCAAAGACAGGCAGAGTAATCCCACCCTTAGGCTGGTCCTTCACGGCTCACAACCACACATCACATCTCAGGAGTGTCATATTGTCACAGCACCTTGTCCTGTGTCCTCCCTTTCCCTGGACAAGGCGCAGGAAGACACGCACAGCACGACCGTAGCAATAGTCAAGATTCAATCCCTCCAAGTCATATTTGAAACAAAAGACTAAAGAAAATACAATCTGGGCCATTCTCCCAGCAGCACTGCCTGCAGCAGTTTAGGTACATCATAAAGTTAAATTATCGGGGATTTCTTAGTTACTGAAACGTTAAAAGGTAGCAGGTTTCTCCACAGACTCCCAGCTGATCCAGTTAAATGGGTATTTCCCCTTGACTGTGCTGCTGCTGCTGCTGCTTCTGGCTAAACCCACTTTTTAACAGCCCACCAGAGCTGTATTAGCGATACTAAAACTGCAAGTTCATCAGCAATGGCTCCAGTGGTGGAAATGGTTCTGAATTGCCATTTCTAGACTCAGAAAACGTGAAGTTCTAATTAAAACCTTTAAATTCTGTGGCTGTGTTGGCCCTGCTTGCCCCCAGCAGGCTTGATGCAACATAAGCTGGTTTATGTGAGAGGTCCCCAAAAATACAAGGAAGAACTTGAAGCCAATGTTCCTGGCTCACATATCACTGCGCTAATTTGAACAGGGGGTACTAATTTTAGTTCTACAGCTCTACAAAACCTGAGTTTACCATGCACAACCTCCATCCATCCCATTTTCGGTTCGTGCGAGTTCCCAGTCACAGTTTCACTTTGAGTTTGAGCTCTAGGCAACTCTATAAAGCTCCAGTCCAATTCAGTCAAGGTTCTGTTGGCTTTCAGGTCACACGTGTGAGATTTCGACTGCTACTCAACTAAAGAACAAATCAGTTCAAAACCAGGGTACAGCTGCATCACGTGCGTGTCAAACTCGGATGAAACGAGCTTTTGGGAAGTTCATTGCTCTTTTACTCTTTTTGCTGTTTTACAAAGTTCCTCAGGTGGGTTTTTCAGCCACAGTCAAGCAACCCACACTGGCGCAGCATCAGCACTGACTATCTCAGAGCTGGTGTGTATATGTCTGGTCATACTACCACGGCCACACATTTTGGTGCCAGCTCCACCAAGCACCATCTCAGGCACATTTCGCCTTTCAAGCTGATTTTCCGGTCATTCAGCATCTCTGGCACGCTTTAAAAAACCTAAATCCATCCACCAGTATTCTGTTTGGTATGTATGGATGATCACCTTTGCAGAGACAGCAGGGGAAATAACTTCAAGGGCATCTTCTTTGGCTCTTCCTGAGGTCAGTGATCCAACCCAGGCCTGAATCCCCCTCTTATTAACTGATGACTGGGAAAAGCTGAATATTTCTCACGCGAGGGACTCCACACACAACGGAGAGCACAGAGAGTCTCTTAATTCAGCCCTCCATCCCTAGGGCAGTGAGGATGGGCACGAAGAGCCCCAAGTCACATCTCCATCCCCCTCGCCTGCCCCTGCCCCGAGCCCCTGGGCACTCCGCTGCTCCTGCTCGCTCCTTGGAGTTTGAATCCAGCCCAAGGCACAGCCATGGCAAACGCTTTCTGCAGTTGCCATAGAGACCAAGGCCTGCAATTGAACCAGGAATCAGCGCCTGAAGAGCCAAAACGGCCTGACCCACTTTGAAAAAAAAAAAATAAAAGGAAAAAAAATAGTAATAAATAATGTTTTACAGACCTAATTGCCCAGAGAGCATTCAGGGCCCCACATCCCCCTGCGGCGTAGCCTTTAGTGGATGCAACAGATTAAGGGAGGGACAGAACCCAAACAAGCCCACCTAAGCTGCAGCCCCTCTGCTCCCCCTGCACGGAATACATGCAGGCACAGAAGGTCAGTACGTCTCCTTGGTTTATGCCCTTGCTGAGCCAAAGAAAAACACCTTGTCCTGTGACTGGAGCTGCAGGGAAAATACCAGGAGCAAGGGTGACGTGCATAGGAAGGGGCCAAACTCTGCCCAGATGTGCAGGAAAAGCCTCAGCCTCTGGAGCAGCACAGCGAAGAACCAGCAGCTGTGGCTGCCCCATCCCTGGAAGTGTCCGAGGCCGGGTTGGATGCTGGAGCAACCTAGGATAGTGGAAGGTGTCCCTGCCCACGGCTCAGGGTGGGATGGGATGGTCTTTAAGGTCCCTTCCAACCCAAACCATACTGGGATTCCATGAGCTTTTTCTTCAGGTGGTGAAAAAGAAGAAACATCAGGCAACCTGGTCATACCTTACCCTGAGACACAAGGCGAGATGCAGGAAGGACAAACTTCCTCCTCCATTTCCCATGAACACCTGGAGCAGCTGATGAACAGGTACTTCACTTTTGGGAAATGCTACAGTTTGCACTCCACAAGTTAAGCTTGCTGTTCTTACAGCTATAAAGGAACCCTGAGGACTCTCTGCGATGCTCTCCTGGAGAACTCAACAAGAAACCCTGCCTTACTTGGAGTCTGTTAAATAAATTCTGCATGAATGACATTCAAGCAGCCCTGATCAGGCACAAAAGTCTGTCCATCCTACCAGATCTGAAATAACCCACCTTGCCACTGCAACACAGCCATCCCTGGCCTTAAGACAAGCACCCTGCAAGAGTTCTTACCCAAATCAAAGGCACCCCAACAACCACAGCCCCTCCCCAGACACCACGGCTTGTAGAAGAGCGCTGTCACAGCACCTGTGGCCACAGCTACACTCTATGATAGCAGCTCCTTGTCCTCCTCTCAGGTCATGACACACAGATTGGGGAGACACAGAGTATAAATCCACGTGAATCTGCCAGTTGCAGGATGTGAATTAGAATTCACCCGCAAGTAATCACTGTGTTACCAAAGGGTTTGGAACAAGGGCAGCTCACCTGTAGCTCCAGGTACACAACACTCCCTTCCTTCACTGTGATCTCCAGCTTCTCAGAGGGTCCAAACAGATTGAGGACAACATTTCCTGCAGCGTAGTTCCTCAAGAAAGTCCTGATCTGGAAAGCTAATTGACCTCCAAGTCCTCAAAAGAACCTGCTTTACAAGAGTAAATCTGCAGTTGCTCAGGTCTCCCTGCAGCCCACAGTACCTGCCTGATAGGAGGCTCTTCAAGGCCCCAAATTTGGGTTACCAAACTGAGCTTAATTCTGAAAGTGCTGAGCACTGAGTTCCCAAAGCAGCAAAGCAGCACATATTTAACTCTCTATTTCTGAGATCTACGGGCTGTGCACATAAAGTCAAGCCTGTGCCTACACACTTTCCTAAACAAGACCAAAATTGATCCTCGAGCATAAAACTGAATCGCACTGATAAAGTCTTGAAAAGAGCAGAAAAGGCTACAAGGTCAAAGAGGCACCTCAAGCCGGGCTGCAGTACAAAAAGAGTTAATTCTCCTCAGAAACAGCCAGCAAGGGGGTTAATTAGACGCCTACAAAGATACTTTTCTGCCATACAGTCTGACATCAGTGCAAAAAGAGGAGACTCAGAAACTCATTATGCAGTCTCCCAAACAGCAAGCAGATGGTAACAACTTTTGATCACCAGCCTACACTCCAAATTGATAATCCAAGAATGAAAACCTCCATATATCCTCAAGCAATTCCCTGGGCTCGCCATTGCTCTACAAGCAATAACAGAATGCTAGACTTCTATTACATCTCCCAGCAAAAGAGACAGCAATAAATCCAAAAGCAATGACACCTGCAGGGCTGTACAGAAACCAAGTGTTTCATGGCAATTGCTTTGAAGAGAATCATAAAAATGGTCTGCCTTCTGCATGTTTTTTAACAAGAGAAGTCCGTCCTTGTTTAAGATTTTCTCAGTCTGACGTTCCACAGAATGGTGTCCTCCTCTGACATTCAATCGCATGTTTACATATTCATGAAATAAAATTAATGCAATTATTATGCCTCAGAGGATTAGCAAATCACTGCAAGCATTAGGAAGGAATTTGCCTTCTGCCCACATGCAGCAGTGCAAGGTTGGTCGGATGCATTATTAACCATGTCATTGTCTCTCTCTGAATCACCCGATCCCGGTTACCAGGAGAGACAGACGATCAACTCCGATGGACAAACAGCCTCATCTCTTACAGATACCCCCGCTGTGCTGGGCTGGAAACAACCTCTCCACTGCTCCCTTCCTGCTCGGAGTTACTGCAAAAAGCCCAAGAAAACGTTGGAAAAATATTTTGGAAATAGAACAAGACTGATCGGAATAATACTGTCTAATAATGCAAGTCACGATTTGGAAAGGGTCATTAATCTGCAGAGAACCACCACGTGTTATAAATCACACATTAAACCCCTCCATCACTCACAAATTAATAATTCCATTTGCTCCAAAGGAAGACAAACTAAATGAAACAAAGTACAATGGATAATACAAAGAAATGTGGGAGGCAATAAAGGGGAAATAGCACAAAGTAGGAATTTCACATCCCCCTGCAGCTGATGGTGTTTCAGACACAGCCCCAGTGTGGTTACCTGCAGGTCACCCTGTCTACAGCTGTACTTCCAAGGCAGGAACAGATCCAGGCTTTGTTCCCTTCTCTTCCCCACCTCAATGTCAGCACTGTAATTACCAGCAAGAGCTGCAATATTTGAAGCTGCTCTCAAAATCTCCAAGCCTGGAACTTGGGGAAGAACAGAGCTCAAAAGTCTTGTTTAAAAAATAAATGCAATAACCAAAGACACTGGTAAGCCATCTTTGATGTGAAGAAAGTTTTGAAAACTTGATGGCTCAAAGAATAAAACATAAAATTAAAATAAATCCAAGCATGTTTATTTTAATCCTCCTTATTTCCAAGGTAACACCAAAATCTTTCAGTGCTTTGGGGATGCAGCGTTGCTGCCATACATCAATCCACGTGCATTGTTCCAAAGGAAAGCAAGAAAACTGCAATATAGCACTAAATAGCAAGTGATAAAAATCCAGGCTCATTTTTGGATGAGGATGTAGGTGTGATCCAACCCCTAGATTACCTCAAAAGGAGCACAACAACTCTTCCCTGCAGTCCATATCCTGCTACAACTTCAGCAAGGCTGCGAGCACTCTGGACTTCATGCCCAGCACAGGTATTGTCCCCCTGAGCACATTCCAGTCTTGTGGCAGGGGTTTTATAAACCACAGATTACAGCACATCTTCTCAGAGACAGAGCGGGGGCGGACAGAGATATTGTGCATCTCAAGAGTAGAAGACAAAGCTATAGCTCTGCATCTTCCCACTCACTCCTACAGCTCCTCAGCATCAGCTTTCGTCAGTTAATGGGAGATGTGATTTTCAAGGCTGAGATCAAATTGATTTCTTTTGTTCATCCCTTGATGTCGCCTCCCTTTACCATTCTGACATAGCAATGCAACCATATCCATCCCTCACCCTGGTATCTCCATGCATTCCATCTCTGCTCTATCCATGCAGCAGCACCGTCCAGTTCCCAGTTAAAATCAGAGGGTCAGGGGCTGCAACTGATGCTGGGAAAGGTCAGACCCCCTCAGTACAAGAGTCACACACAGTCCTTTGTCCTGGGGACCTGTTTCAGGCTTGTCCCCCACCTGACATACTCTCACTTGCTTCATCCAGCTGGTTATCAGTGGCGTGGGCAATTGGGGGCTTCCCATGGCAGAATGTTTGGCATCCGAAGTTATTGACCGCTGTAAAATCGATCCCTAAGATGTGGCTTGAAGTTTCCTTCCATCCTACTGAGTCAAAATCACAAGCTCCATCCTATATCTACCACCTTCAGAAGGGGTTCTCCTGCAGATGCATGTGACTTAATAAAGCAAGGGAGCAGGAATATATTCTCTTTTCTGAATCACGATTTCCATGATGGACAGGACAATGCTAGTCACCAGTAATCTAAGAAAAAAGCCATTCTTTTATGGGATTCAGCAGATTCTCACTGCTTAGAAACACACAGAGTGCAACGAATAAAAAAATAAATAAAATGCCACCTGCATGGAGTCTGGAGCAGAGCCTGAAAAAACAAACCCTGTCTCCTCCCCATCACTGCAAACACACACAAACACCGGGAGGGCACGGAGCGGAACCACGGCATCCGTGAGAGCGCCCCGAGCCCTCTGCGAAGCCAGCGAGCACATGGGCAAACAAGTACACCATATTCCTGCAGCCCCTGTGACGCACAGCCCTTCCCAGCCCAGCCCGACCCGCTCCCGGCCCCAGATGGGATGGGAGGGATAACTGTGTCCCCTTGGGGATGGGGGATGAGGGACACNTATCAACCCGCGGAAGGGCAAAAAGAGACTAAGTATCCCCGCAACATGATGTCACGCCGTGTGCCGCTTTCAAGCCCCCCGAAGAGCCGNAAAAATAAATAAATAAATAAAAGATCTGCCCATCGGTTGTTTGAAACAATCGAAAAGGCTGTTTTAGCAATTCCGCCGCAGGAGAGGGGGAGGCACGTGCGTGGTGAGCGGGGANCGGGGCAGCACTGACCTGGTAGCCATTAGGAGGGAGCGGAGTGCGGCGCGGAGCGGCTACGAATCCATTCGGGGCTCATTCATTCATGACACTCGTGCGTGGCCGCGGGTGGGGTGGGGGAGGCGAGCGGCGAGGCTGGGGAGGGCACTCACCTCCTGCGGCATCTCAGAGCCCTTCCCCGAGGATGCCGGAGCGCCCCGAAGGCGCCGCCGGGGATGCTGCGCCCGCTCCGGCCATGGCCGAGCCTCCCCCCGCCCCGCTCTTTGTGGTGGTGGGGATGGATGGGGATGCCGGTCGGTGCCTGTTCGTGCCGCTGGCAGCGCTTTCACACGCTCCCGCACACGCAGACACGACACGCACACACCAAACACACGCGTGCGCAGCCCCTGCGCCGCCGCTTTACATAATTCATCCCCTCCGCGTCCTCCTCGCTCGCGTCTGCCCCGGGAAACCGAGGTAAAAGTATCTAACCCTAAGCCTAAACCTAGCCCTAAACCCGGTCCTAAACCCAGCCCTGTTCCCCGGGGTCTTCTCCTTACACCTGTGGGGTTTGGGTGCTGCCCGTGGAGTTTAACAAAGTTAGGAGCCTACAGGTTGGAAACATGTTCGTCCTCGCTGCGTGGTGGGAGAAAAGTTTTCAAAACCTGTCAGCGAGTCAACACAAGAACAGTCGGGGAAATTAAACCCTAATTAACTGGTGGAGGGGATTATCTAAACGCGGTGAGGACGAACTCATTCAGAATTAAGGTGACCTCAACTCAATTTAACTGGCTTCGGCTAGGCAGCTAATTTGGTTTCTTTTTCCGTGCCTATCCATGTGTAAACAGGCCAGGGATTTTTAAAGAAACATTATCAAGCAAAGTTTACAACCCTGCAGCAGCAACAGTACATGGTGTTTGTTTGAGGGACACACCACTGTATCCCTACACGTCTGCTCACGGGCATCTTTATCCCAGAATAAGGAGGAGGGTTCCATCCCTCTAAGGGCTCTCACAGTACAATAAAGATTATATAGGCTGAAGGGTGATAAAGAAGAGAGCGAAACAATCAACTGGCTTGCACTTTTCCTTCCAGGATATGAAATCAGACCTTGTGTGTGCAAGGGAATAGTGTAGAACTGCACTGGAACAGCTTCCTGTGTTAAAACCCCGGATTTGAGCACAAATGTCCACGTGTGGAATTACACACTGAGTTATTTCACTCTGGATGCTGTGAATGGCCCCCTCAGGGCCTTACTGCTCCCACTGATAACAGAAGGAGCTGTGCCTTAAGGGATGTAAATACTCATCGCTGTGCCCTTTGCTTGCTTTTGTTGCATTTTACCCCTTCCATACACAGGGTTGGCCATTTTCTCTTCTCTTTACAATCAGCCACAGCTTTAAGTGCTAATTCCCCAAAGAGCATCTTTTCGAAAGGCTGATTATCCATCAGTTTGCTATAATCAAAATCAGTGGGAGCAGGAGGTGCTCTGCTCTCGAGCATCAGTGCTCCAGCAGGCTCACGTCACTGTGCAATTCAAACGCTGCACAGCATTTTAAACTGAAAACACCATCACCATAAACGTTTTTTATCTGGATACCACAGCAGCAGCAAGGTCTTCATATTGCTCAGACAATACACCCAGATGCACGTTTGTTCACTGTGTATGTGCCACTGTTTTAATAAATTTAACGATCCACTACCTTGACGTCAATTTCGTTGTTTCAAGTGCTCACCAAAGTTTGTCAACTGGAGAATTTACAAACACGTTTAAAGGAAATGGCACGTCACTTGCAAACTTTCCCACTCCCTGCGTCCAGCACCTCATATCCCAGGGTGGTGTGATTCCCACTGAAATGTGTATCCAGGGCTGCATCCAGGTCCTGTGAGTGTGTAATGGGGATGTACTGAACAGGGCTCAGAGAAGAGCAAGCAGCACTAAAGGCACTGAATCCATTCAACACAGAGCAGAGGCCAAGATTTAAATGATCACCTGGAACACCAGTTTGATCACACTGGGTAACAGATGAAAGTGCTGAAAGCTGAAGCTTTCAGACAAATTCTGACTAGACAAGAGAGACCTATTTTTGGAAGCCAGCAAAACTAACCACTGTAACTAATTCAAGGCTCAATTATCCATCTGTGGCAAACATTATTATGCAAGGGTTTATGTTCTGCTAAATGCTCTACCTCAAATCAGAATCAGTTCAGGCAAATCTTATACCTTGCATTCAGCAGGACTTAGAATGAGATACCTGAATGGTCCCATTTTGTTTTACAGTCTATGAATCTTGCAGTGTTTTTTTCTTACGGCTTTCAGAGAATGTGAGAAAATAGTTAAAACTGTGATTCTCAGCCTCTACAAATTTTGATAAGTTTTGTCTGAATGACTATTAAGGTTTGAACGAGATGCTCTTTTTCAATAGTCACAGGAGTTACACTGACCCAAAAGCTGGGATGAAATTCAGGTCTGGAACAATGGAGAACACACAAAGGCTCAAAGCAGGCCATGAAGACGTAGGATGGATTCAATATATGAGATTAAGACTAACCCACTCTTCAGACTGTCAGGAGAGAAGATGAATCAAACAAAAGTTCTGCTTCCAAAAGCACTGTTAAGAGCAGTAGTAAAAATGCAAGACTTACTTAGAGAAAAGCTCCTTAGGCTTATCTGCCATGGCGTGCAAGGGGCAAAGTTACAGGTAATTTAAAAAATCACGTGGCACCTCAAACGCTTCACAAACTTTAGCAGATCTGCAAAATTCCACTGAGAACTTTCGGAAGGACAAACGCTCTTGTTCCGTTTCTGGGTCTTTGCAGCACCGTTCCAAGCATTGTGGAGACAGCTTGTGTCATGGTGGTAATACTTAGATCATACTGCACCGAGAAGAGGATGTTTAAGGAAGCTCTTCTGACCATAAAGCTGCAAGTTCCTGTTTTGTTCAAGAGCTGCAGAACACATTTCATGCCGATGGGGTTTACTTGCACATGTGTCAATCAGCCCTTGCCCTGATGTTCAAGCCTCAAGCACTAGGACGTCATTTCATGTGTGCAGGACAGCTTTAGGAGGGCCTCACAGCTGAGCTGCTCACGGCATGACGTGGCCACGCACCACGGCACCACCAAGCCCTGCAGAAGGTGGAAACTCATCAATTAGTATAAAGGATGCTCTAATTCCGGGCACACCTGTGTCAGGCTCCTCAGTGTCCATGCAGGCACCACGAGCCATACCTTCCCTGCCTGCTGGAGGAGCGGCAGGGCTGTTTTCTGCTCCATTGTCTCGGGCCCAGCAGTAACACAAGCACACTCATACATATTGCATCTCTCCCATCTCTCAGCCCGGAGGAAATGAGGCACTGTCCGAGTAATTAAAGCCCGGGGCTGATGAGAGATACCTGTGAGACAGAGCAGGGCCTGAATGTCCAGGCCACCAGGTTGGTCTGACATCAACTCTGTATCCACCTAGAGCAATCTTACCCTCCCTGTAACCCACACCAGTGAAACAGAAACAAAAAGGACCCTTTAAAAGTCTGTCTGCAAAATGTCAGGGGAACAATGAGCACCTGGATTTGAAAACACCTAAGGGTTTCTCATTTCCCCTTCCCCAATAATTCTTTTTTCCCTTTTAAGAAGAGCTGTTTTGAAATCTTAGAGCCATTGGGACAGCTTTCCAGCTGAGTTCAGAACAGAACCAGGGGACACTACACATTCCTCATACTTCTGGGCTTGTCTTCCAAAAGGCACATCAGATATGCCAAGAAACCACGTCCTGAGGGAAACCTCAGTGCTCCAACCTCAATATCTGCAAGTAGGAGTAACAGCAGTGAGTAACTGATGCATCTGGGTGGTAATTAGTACTTTGAACGGGTTTTTTTATTTCTCACACCACTGCTGGGGCACAGCACCTGCTTTTCTCCGAGAAACCCTCTTTCAGTATGAATTGATGGACTCCTGAATGCAAAGGGTGGCACAGGGTGAGTTCTCCCTCTGGGATATGTGGTCCTGTTTGCTGCCTCTGCTCGCTGAGCATCCGTCCAGCCTCTAGTGGGTGCTACTCCTCAAACCCCCCAGGATTCTCACTCACCTTAAGCAACAAGGAGCACTGCCAAAGCTCTTCCTTTTCCCTTGCAGAAAATGGGCTCCTAGACAGGTACCAGACCAAAAGCCTCTTTGGAGCACTCTGAGCTGACAAAGGCATTTTCATGGAAGGAGATACAGTGGCTGCTAAGAGCCCATGGACTCCTACAATAGTGAGGGATGGAGGAGGCAGGGAATCATGTGCTCACAGGCATGGGGAGGAAGAGGGGGAGGAGGAGAAACAAGGAGAGAGGGAGAACAAAGTGTCAACATCTTAACTGGGACACACAAAGAGCCAGTTCTTAGTAAGAACTTAATCCAGGATTAACAAGAGGTCAGCTACCTCTGCAAGGAGACTGCACTAAAAGGAGCTAATTAGCTCTCCTTAATTGCACAAAAGGAACCACACAGAATTAAAGGCATTCACAAGTAGCAGATCCCACCTCACCGAGGAAACACAGCCCTACCTGTTGTCCCCAACACCATCCTCAAACAATCAGCACGTGGAAAGCCAAAAGCAGGAAAGGTGCAATGATGCTGGGGAAAGGCTGTGCAGGGTTAGGTTCAGCCCCAGCAAGGGCTGGAGTGAGAGCTGGAGCCTACACCACCCAGGACAAGTGGATCTAGCATGGCCAGGACCTTTCTAGACAGTTTCTTTAGCAACCACTGCCATCACTTGTGGAACTGCCCAAAATCCCCGCGGTAACCACGGCTATCACTTCCACAAACAGTTTTATCCATGAGGATATTTAGTGCAGTTTTAGCCCTCTTCAATTCAGTGTGGTCTCTGAAAGTGAGGAGCAACCTGTAGGTTGAGACCAACAGAATCACATCCCAACATGGCCAGCACTGCGCCCTGGTCAGGATGAATGGAGAGCACCATCACGGACAGGTCACAGCTCCAGACCTGGAAACCACCAGTCTGGAATGATGCAGTGGGAAGGGCTGGCTGAGCTGACCTCCCACAAACTCAGTGTCTTGAATTTCTAATCATATATTACAAAGACACTTGCATATCTTAAGTCCTTTGCCAGCCTCCACTTGATACTAAATCCAGCTCTTTTTTCCCGTGAAGCCAGTGCATGTTCTGTTCTACTGCACTGATGATAAACTGGTGCATATTTTACCCCAAAAGCCCTTGCACTGCACTCACAGATAATGTATACAGCAGTCAGTGCACTTGAAAATGAAGATTAACAAGGACATCAATAACACTAACAGATGTCTCTGAGATGGAGCGCCAATAAAAGTAACTCCTGTATTTATCTGACAGCGCTGTGCTGAGGGCAGGGCAGGGGCCTGACCAACAGGGTATGAAGGTGAGAGGCTGCACTGGTTTCAGACCCTCCTGCAATCATAGGATCACCTTCAACCAGCAGGGTCTGAGTGCCTCCCAAGAGCATCAGTGCCCAGTTTAAGAGAGGATGAAGGAAAAGCAGAACAGGTTGACAGGGGAGGTTATACTACACACAAAGAAAAATAACAGCAGAAACAGGATATCACACTAATTACAGCTCCCTGTGGAATCATTACAGTGCAGCCTCCATTATCTGTTTCTCCTTCTTTTCTTCCCTCAGGACACAGTTAAATGTCATGCCATTGTGCTCTCAGTGACATTGCAGAGGTGGCCACCAGGGGACAAGCAGCAGCAAAATTTCACCTCAAACCCAACACAGATTGCGTTCTTTGGATGCCACTCGAAATACGAGACAGCCACCTCCTCCTCTACTCCCAGCACAGGAGCACCAACCCTCTCACGGAGCAGCAACCCTCACATATGCTGCCCCAGTGCAAGCTCAGCACAAAGAGAGAGTTCCCTGGCATCTGGATAAAGCTTCAGGAGCTGCCATTGGAGAGAGCAAGCTGCACATGGGCTGTGCTGTGCCAGGGGCTGGGCTGCACCATCCCCCTGGCACAGACATGCCCCACTCCTTCAACCCACCACCAGCACCACTCCTCCACTCCCCTTCCCATGCCGTGCTGAGCTGGAGCAGCTCAGACCTGAGAGTAGGTTTACAAAGAGAAGGAAAAGGAAAGGGCCCCTAAAAGGGTCCAATCTCTCCCTTCAGCGCCGGCTGGTGCAGCCTGTGCTTCTGCATCACGTCATTGTTCCAGTCCTGCCAGCTGCTCCGCTCCTCTGAACTGCTCCAGCCTGTTTATCCCAACCAAAATCAGGCTCCTGAAGCCTCCCCCCAAGGCACTGCCCCAGTCTCTACCTTCGCACTGCTCCTGAGCCACCTCTGGTTTTCAATGCCCACACCCTGGATTCATCCCCACTCCCACTGACTTGCTTGACCCTTTTTTTCCGGGATTTCTGTAATAATCTGCTGGGCTCGTTCAGAAACCCACCACCCACACCGAAGAGCTGCTCAGCCCAGCCCCTGCTCCCATGAAGACAGAATGTTGCTCCACCACAGGTCTTGCTCAGCCTCTCCCCGCAAGCCCCCATCCCTTCCACCCCGACCGGGATCTCTCCATCAAACCCTGCATCCCCATCCCAGCCCTGCACTGCGTCAGGGCATCCTTTTTCCTCAGGAACTGCCTGACCTCCCGGCACACGCACAAACACAAAGGAACCTGCATCCCCCCAGGAAGGAGCCCGCCCGGGGGATGAAAAACCACGAGCTAAATAAAGGATCGAAGCGCCACCTGTTACCACATCGCATTTCCCGGGGCACGGCCGTGGGTCCTCCCCGCTCCGCTGCTCTCCGAGCCTCAAAGCACCATTTACACTGCAGGCAGTTCTGCCGGGGGGGAGATCATTAAACCCTTCGAGGATCTCGCTGCTCCGCTGCATTTTACGGCCTCGAAAGTAGCGGACAAAAAGATTCCCCGCTCTGATAAGGGCCTGGCATGGCTGAAACAAAGCCGCCTTTGCAATGCGCTGCCCGGCTCTGGCATCCGAACTGGCTGCTGCCCACTGCAAAGAAAAGCTCCCACTGTCTCTTTAAGGATGTCCCGGAGCCCACAGCACTGTTAACCCTGGCTGCTCCTCGCTTCAGGGGGACTTCTCCTGCTCCTAACCCATCAGTTCTACCGCCCTGCTAGAGCTGGGTTGGTTTTTTTGTTTAGTTACACAGCCCTGGCATCCCAAACATTCCTGCAGGGAGAAGTAGCAGAGCTTTATTAAATGTCCCTGTACTCCCTGCTCCGCAAACCACCCGGGAGTACTTTGGTGACGCCAAAGGAGCAGAGCAGTCAGCATGGACATAAACATCCCAGTTACCTCCAAATTCCACTTCCTTACTCCCACAAAGCTCTCTGACTGCACACCCTCCTCTAAACCTTGTCAGACAACACAAAGCATCTTCTCCTCCAGCACAGGCAGCGCAAGGAAGGAACATTTGTCTTCCACACACGGGTATTTTCAAACACAAACTCTTGGAAAGGCTGTCTTTACCGAGGGGTTATACAATGCAGAAGGTAACGATGTGACTCGTGTTGAAAGTGTATCTAAACACACATAGAAAAACCTTTCTCAGGAAAAACAAACAGAGATTGTGCCTGATTCTCTTCTGGGCAAAGCATGAAAGCCACCCTATCGCTGTCCTTGGGTTTGTACTTACTCCAAACAGTGGAAACAAAGCCATTCAAAGAATTTAGAAAGCAAGAAAGCAGCACAAGATGACAGGGCATGAGCACAAAGCAAATTACACACGTTGCTGCAACACGATACAGCAGCAGGAAAGACTAATGTGGCTCGGAGCTGCATGGTCTGATCAATCAAATCTCATGGAAGCTGATGAAATATTTGCTCTGTATGATCACTTAATCTCTACCAGGAACTTCAAGGGTGCCAAACAACCAGAAAGATTTTTCTTGCAGAACAATGAAGGAAAGCAACAAAAACATCACAGTATTCACGAGGCTCGTTTAGGAAAAGAAATTTAAAGGGTAAACAAAGTGGAGTGGTCAACAAATATTTGAGGAATGTAAATATTACAGAGAAAGAGAAGCCCTACTAAAAGGTTTTATAGCAACAAACAATGTGATTATATTAAGCCGTGGGAAAAAAGTAGGCTGAAGTCAAATCCTTGCAGCCAAGAGCAGGAAAGAAGTGCCATAAAGTCACTTGCTGTGTTTATAAACAGCACTAGGTAACCACTAGTAGAGATAAAACTGTCTCATATTGAATCAGAGAACCGCAGAATACCCTGAGTTGGAAGGGACCCACAAGGATCATCCAAGTCCAGCTCCTGGCCGTGCCCAGGACACCCCATTGCCAGGAGCATGGCTCAATGCCTCAATAATGTCACTTTTTCTCTAGTTCTGCTTTCCATCATTTTCCTAAGAGGCAGCAGCCCAGCTTGCAGCGATGGGGACTCCTTAAAGGTTTGCATTCAGTTGGTGTTACAGCTGTTTCAGCCTTACAATTGAAAGAGCTGCTTTGACTTGCTGTGTTTTTGTTCCCCAAACCTCCAGGAGAAACATATCCGTGTGGTTTTCAGTTTCATGTGGGAAATCTTGCAAAGTTACATCTAAATCATCTCAAATTCTTAATCTGGGTTGTGATCCTTGAAAGAACAGATGTCCTTAAGACAATTACGGGATTTCCAAATATGAGCAAGACACAAGTGGCTTTGGGGACAATTGTATGGATTCAGCTTGTGGCTTGGGACAAATCACCTATGAGAAGTGCAGGCGATAAGGCTGCACAGTTTGCTTTTCTGATCCAAGCTCTTACATCAATATAATTTGTTCTCTTTAAAGAACTGTTTCAAGCTCTAACAATTTTTGGCTCACCAAAGCCAAGTTTCCAGTAGGGAAGCTTTAAAGTACACATCTATTAATAAACATGTGAAAAGGAAAAACACCTTTAATCTCCACGTGCCTCATCTGCAAACTAATGCTAATATCACCTCCTTTCTTCTACCCTTTGTTCATCTTGAGTATTCAGTGTGGAAGCTCTTCAGGACCCAAACTGACTCTGGAGGTGGGCATGGAAACCTCCAGCATGGTAAGTGTTTCTAAAAGCCTCTCTCGCTGTAAAACAACACAATCTCAGAAACAATTCTATTTCCGAGATCAATTGTGCCTATCAGCTGTCTTTAAAACAGAAATTCAGAAGAATCCACGGGGAACTTATTCTTCCTGCTGCAAAAACAACATAACAGGTATTTGAAGCAATGATGTAGTTTTAGTGCCCTGGAGCAGCCACTGAGTATTGCTCGGGTTCTCTGAGCTCCAGCCTTGAGACGCATCCTTCTTTCCTGCCTACAGCTAAGCAACAGTTTGCCTTCCAAAGCCCATCCCTAAAATGTGCCTCGGATTGAAGGGCACCACATGAGCACATCATTTCTCTAATAGTTGACAGCTCTGAAAAAAACAAATTCCACTTTCGAGAGCTGCGTAGCCACAAGCCAATCTCATGAGCAGAGGGCACTTCTTTCACCTCTCTTTATTTCTGTTCCTACAGAAATACACCGAAATTACAGCTCTGACTCTCCACAGCTTTCTAAAATACCTCTGTCTCCAGTGCAAACCTTTTAATTCACAGCACTTCATGTGTCCTCGCTACACCAGCCATGAGACCTGGCCAATGATTTCTCTGGCACTGAGGTGCCATCTCCCCCTCCTGTCCTCTAAACACAGCCTTGTTTGCTCAGTATTTCATTAAAGGAATCATTCTACTTAGAGAGAACTGTTCTTAAACTAAAGATAAACAAGTTGTGTGTTCCCCCTCCAGCTAATTTGTTCTAATTTTATGTGCATATATGGATATTTTTTCTGTCACCAAATCTTTGCTGCTCCTGAATATACACCTCAATATACACTTCTTTCTTCCCCCCAAGACTTCTTCAGTCCACTCATTTTCTCCTCCACTTTTCTTCTTCCAGTTCCAAGGCCTGAAATTAGGTGTGGTCAAGCCACATTCTTCCAAACCTGGTGTTCCAAGTGGTTTGAAAAATGATTCCAAATATATATCTCAAATATATATCTCCCCCTCATACCAAAAAAATCCACAAATTCCTCCTTCTCTGCTCCTTTGCCACACACAGAGAGCGGCTGTGACATTGTCAAGGAGAATGGCAGCATTTTGCATCTTTTTTTGGTTGAAAAAAAGCAGAGCATCTCCCCCCAGCTCACTTGGCTGTGACCACAGAGAGCATTCTGTCCGAGAAAAAAATGGTTATGGAGATTAAACCACTGGAAAATGTAAAGTACAAGCAACAGCACAGACCTAAATCTGGCCAAATGGAAAACTTTAGCCCAGGAGATGCTCAGAGAACATTCCACCACTCAGCACATGGCTCTGCAAGGGCACACTGAAGTTATGGAAAGAAAAGAACAGCTACTGATTTCTGTGCAGTTCTTGGCTTGTCTTTGCATTGAATGAACTTGGATGTTTTGTACTTGGATACTATACAGCTGTTATATCTCAGTTTATATAATTTACTTTCACCAGGCTCAAAATACTGAAATTAGCAGTCACCATGCCTAATAAGCATCAATTATAATAATAATAATGGCATTAAGATGCACTTTCCAACCAGGACTAAACCAGGGGAAGGTTCAAGCAAAAAAAAAACCAGCAGCTGCTTAATCAACCAAAGGAATACCATGAACCAGTTTAGAATGAAGAGGAGTCTGGTTCTCAAGGGGAATTTCAGTTGGCAAAAGTGATTAAGCAGAAGAGATCTTGACCAGGACACGGTGATTCTTGCAGAAAGTGCCACAAGAGTTTTGATGGCAATTTTTGGCTCTTTCAGGCCTTGCCCATGCCCGTTTGCTGAGCAGAAATCAAGGAGAAATTTCAAGTATGTGTTTCTGTTTAGTTCGACACAACCATTAATCACACACTTGTAAAATGGGGAATACTGTCCAACATACCCCTTGTCCCATGTAAATCTGCTCCAGGGAGAGGGAGAAGGAAGGGAGGAATGGTGTGGGGTGATGGAGATAGTTAAACCCTAGAGGGGATTCAGAATTTTAGGGTAAAAAGCAGCTGCAACTCCCTGGACGGACTGAGGTCGACACGCTCCCCATAGAGCGATAATCATCTGCTCAGAGGAACAGAACGGGTGTGGAATGGAGACCACGTGGCCCCCGCTCAATTCAAACCCCAGCAGAATGGGAGAACATTGTGGTCCTGAGACCATACAGAACCTGCCTGCCAAGGGAGAATCCAGGTGTGTCAAACCCCTGCCTCGGGTGCTGAGCCACCACCCCCAGGTACACCAACCAGAAATGAAAGGTATTTATGACTAGAGCCACTCAGACTCCAACTCTTTATGCCAAACATAAAGAAAATAGTATAAAAGTAAGTTGGGGATAGGGGGAAAGTGGGAGAAGACCTCCACCAAAACTGCTGGGGTCAGTCGAGGAGCTGAGCCCATCTTCTGCCACCCCACAGGGATGTCTTGGGTGAGAATTATACTCTGTGTCTGTTAAATGCTGCTTTCAGGACTAGAGCCTTTGCTTGTGCTCATCCCGTGGCATATTGGTAGATTGTTTCATATCAGAGCTTGTGCTTGGTCAATATGTACCAGCAGATTGCTTTCAAACGTATTTTTGCAGTTAGAAACTATCACCGACAACCTTCGAACCTTGTTAACTTGTCACAGTTCGCGTTAATAAAAGTGTTGATTAATAAAACTGTTGAGTCCTTGCAGTTGCCAACAGCAGGAAACACCTTGGCAGGACCTGCTGAGGGGTCTTGGCTCTGTTGAGTGCCCCCAAAAAGGGTGGTTGAGGTGCCCTCTGATCCTGTGGATCTGTTGGGGAAGGGTCTCATTATGTGATGCCGACAGACTATGGGACGCCAGGGTCTCAGACTTCCTGGGGGCACCGACAGGCAAAACCCCAAACTCCCACAAATGGTTTGCCTGACGCTGCAGGCAGGGAAACTGGGGCAGAGGCAACCTCAGGATACAAGTGGTCAATGACAGACCCAGGCACAAACAGGGCTCTCGTGACTTCCAGCTCCCACAGCCAGGACTTCGCTTCCCATTTGAAGGCACCGAGCAGTGAAACAGCTCACAGCAGTGTCGGCTCCACGCTTCAGCTTTGAGAGAAAGAGAAACAGCACCTGATAAATTTGATCTTGCCTGAAATTGCCTCTTTCCGTGCTTTTTACTCCTGGGTATGTGAGGAAAAGAATCTCTGGAGAAGCCCCACTGCTGCCTCATCCATCTCCAATCAAGGCCCTGAGTGAGCAATGCAGAATTCCAGAAGAGTTCCAAGCACTTTGCCCTTCACTTGACATTTAGAGGCTGCTGAAGCACCGGAGGGAGAGACCAAGGTGATTTTACTATCTGATAAGGAGAAAAGGCAATTTTGGAGCAAAACAAATGACTAGGATTCAATTAGGCCAAATAACCTGCAGCCCAAGGAGAGATCTGAAGGAGAGATTTGGGGTGCTGGCAGCAAACTCTGCAAAGTGCAGCATCTTCCTGGCTTAAGTCTGTCTGGTTGCCCTCAGAGAGGTTTCAGTAAGCACATACATATTAGAGAATAAAATTAGAGATATTTATTCGAATTTAAAGGAAAAATTCATGCCAAAAGCCAACCACATAACAAACAATGATCATTAAAGGGGTGCTTTTGCCAGTCTGTCATCACAGACAGCTGCAGCAAACCAAATCTCAGACCAAGGGCTTCGTAATGGCTCCGTTTTGTTCTTCAAATAGTCTCCTTCCACTGTAATTTCCAATTCTGCTCTCGCTAAAATAGTCACTTCAGTTGTACTTTGCCCCACGTCAGCACTGAAGGTATGAATTCAGCCTGGCACTGGGCAGGCCAGGACAAAAACTGGGAAGGAGCTGATCTTGGGTCTATTTCTGGCTCAGCTGGTGCCCACGAGGACAGTCTGGCCAAGGGAATTGCATGCAAGATCTTTTCCTTGGCATTGGTGCGCTTGGATTAGGCTCCTCTCTGCTCACTGTAGCTTCTTCCCACTACGGAAAAGCCCAGATAAAACAGCACAAAACCGGCTGCTAACCCCTTAGTAACTCTGTACCACAAAAGCATCTACAAAATACATCTCCCAGTACTGCTCAAAGCACCTGACCCAACATCTTCCTGTTGGAAGGGGAGAAACTGTACTTTATGGACAGAGGTTCAGAATGTTCTGGATGCAGGAAGAGATGAGCAACCCATTAATAAAGGTTTCCTCTTCCTACCACACTGACAGCAGACGGGAACATCCTGATTTTTAAGATCCATTTGCAGAATTTATAAGCAGCGAAAGCATCTTCTTTCCAAAATGCCAGAGCCATATTTATATGTATATGGGTCATCTCTGATGGTTTTTGGAGGAGAATTATCAGCACCTATTTCTTCCTTTTGAATAAAAAGCACAAAGAAAGATGTAGACGCACAAAAATCAATGACAAAACACTAAAACGCAACATTTTAATCTGTAATGTGAAGGTCAAGCAGCACAATAGGTACAACAGCACAGTTATGTAACTTCAGTGGAACTATTTTGCTGGCCTTCTCCAGAAATTGAGGAAGAATTGATTTGGAAATCCAATTTCATTTGGAATCACTCGCAACGCAATGGAACAAAGTTCATTGTCACTGCACACAGCAGCTCTGTACGTCTCTGCAGCATCAATACGAAATTGGAAGTGATTTAAACAGCTTCATCATTTCCTTAGGTAATTAAGGAGGCAAGAATCCCAAACACCCACGTTTGTCACCCTTCTGTATTACAGCGAGTACCAGTTCTCTGGAGCTGAGGACAGAACACATCCCCCCTGTCCCTGTTTCACCACCCTGTTATTTTAGACTTCAAAGAAGTAAGAGCAGAGCTAGGTAGGACCAGTGCTTATGAACTCCCTCCCTCCCCTCTTCCATGCCCTGAGACACTTCCCAACCCATGGAAAGGGCAGGTGTTGTCAGCCTGGACCAGGCACAAAGAGCCTCTGAAGTCGCAGCCTTACAGAACGCAGGACTGCAACTGCCTAAAGTTAATCTTCACTGCTCCCTGACATCAAACAACTTCTAATTTTAGCTCTGCTGTTCTGTAACCCTACCTAGTTCCCATCCCACCCCCACAACTACATAATAGATCCTTCCCTCAGATAAGTAGGGTGTTGGAACATTGAGAGGTTTTTTTTCTCACCCACAGGCAGTAGCAGAAAAATGAATTACAGATTTATTTTTAGGCAGGGCCTTTGGCCCTTATTTTCTCAGTGGGTTCCATATAGCAGGTTCTGCGGCTCAGAAATGTTCCAGTCAACAAATCAGCGCAAGCAATGCAGAAGGAACCACGAAAGGAGGAAAATCAGATGAGCAGGGTTTTGTTCAGTACCCCGTTTATGGGACATCCAGTTCAGCTACCAGCTTGTTTTTGTCCCTGAAACGCTCTTCTGGCATTTCACAGAATATTCGGAGTTGGAAGGGACCCACAGGGATCACTGAGCTCAGCTCTTAAGTGGATGGCCCATCCAGGGATCAAACCCACAGCCTTGGTGTTATTAGCACCATTTGATTCTCATTTTTCATTAAGGATCTCAATTAGTGTCCATCTGGATTGTGAGCTCCCCAAAACTCCCAACAAGGAAGAGCAAGGCAAGCAGCAGAGCCTGAGATCAGAGGGGAGGGAAAGCCTGCCCTGCTGTAGTTTCTGGCTTTCCAAAATTTAAAGGCCTGGCTGATTACAATCCCTAAGGATCTATGAGATAACAGTGATGTCAGCCTGGAAGCAGAAGTGCTCTCCTACAATACCATATCGCAACACACAGACGTCTGCAATGGCATGAAAATATTCCCCTGTGCCATGAAAACGACTGCTTAACCCGAGACTCCAGGCCCTGATAAAACAAATTCATGTTGTCACATGTCACACCAGCGTATTCAGGGAACTGCAGCATCATTCCTGGTACGGGGATGCTGTACCACAACAGGGTGATGCTGCACTGGCACGTCGGGACATTGCATCATGCCATAGTCACGTTTTGATGTCATACACCCGGATCCTGCTGTGCTGCAGAGCCCTGTGACCACCCAGAGCCTCCCCGGCAGCAGTGATGCTGTGAGACGCGACCAGATGGTGGTGAGATCACTTTGGGCAGAATTAGGTGGCGTACTGCAAAAATGCATGACATCCTATTAGGGAGCAGCACGTTGGCTTGTGCCAAAACCAGCCTGCGCCGAGGCCAGGGGTGGCCAGGGGTGCCCTGCTCAAACCCTCTGTGTTATTTGGTGCAGTCTCACGGCACAGAATGGATGGGTGGCCTAAAAACAGGCAATCCCTAAGTGTCAGAGCGGGCTGCTCCTGCTGACAGCACTCTGTCCCTGTGCTGCTGCCCTTCCTGCTGCACGCAGAAATCATGTGCCTTTCTTCCATTTTTTCTCCACTGCTTTTAACCTCAGCAGTGCCACCAGAACAGGAACAGCCGCTCCTACTCCAGCCAAAGGATCTGGTTTTATCCCATGCATTGGACGTGGGTTTTTTCTTTAGATAAATATTAAACCCTGTAAGGCCATTTCATTGCAAATATGGAGGATGTACAACCCCATTAAAGAACCCCAAGCAAGTTTGACAAGCAGCAAAGACCAGGGAACTCTGCATTCTGTACTCGGATCTGTGCTCCTCCAGAACCACACCAAGCAGTCCAGCAGTGACACAGAAATGTATCTTTGGGTGAAATAGAACCTGAAACAGCACCTTTAACTCACCCTTCTGTGCCTCGATATTGCAGCACACCCAACTAAATAGAAGTGCCTAGAGGGGGAACACAGTAACTACTGCAAAGATGCAAAATGCTGAATAATTAAATAAGGGAAGCAATCAGAGCGTTTGATTTGTTTCTCTTTGGGATTCAGAGGAAGATGAAGGGGGATGCTGAAGATGCAGCCCAAGAAGCGAATGGTGAACATTTTTCAAGTGTTCCCAGCAGAGCCAAGGGAATGGATTGGGACTCTGACTGAGAACAAACAGAGGGACCCAGGACAGCCCAGGGCCCCCAGCCCCTGCCTGGAGCCCGAGAAACTCAGAGGGAAGAGCGTCACCTACTGAAGCACCGCCAGCATTTCCTCCAGCACAGGGTAATCTGCTTATGTCCCCATCCAGCGCCTGAATCCACCTCCCTCCCCTGCTTAGCTCTGGAGAGTGACAGAATTCCCAGGCTGGCTTCAAGGGGCTCTGTTAGAAACGCTGTGACAGAGCTGGGCACACAAAAGCTCTCCAGTGCCAGGGGTAACAAAGCCACCGGTGGAGAGGGACGCAGAGGGGGCCGTGTCAGCGCAGATCCACACGCTCACAGCAGTTCTGACACATGCTCTGCTCTCCTGGTAGTACGCTCAGCTATTATGCAACTCCTCAGCCCCAACTGCACACCACAGAAAGCAGCGAATCAGTGGATCAGTGGGCTTTTTTTTTTTTTTAATTTAAAGGGGGAAAAAAAGAGAAAAAAAAATCATGTAAGGTTTTCAAATGCTAATAGCTGTCTCATTTGTGCAGGCTGTGTAACACGTAGCCATGTACACACAGGAAAAATTCAAAGGCTGTCAGTGTAATTAAATAGAAGATAGAATTACAGAAATCAGGAAAAGAGATGACCTATTGAGTCATCCCTGGCTCTAGTCCGTCCCCTGGGGCCCAGCACAAGATGCCTCCTAGTGCTATACTGTAGTGCTTTTATTTTTTACACAGAAAAAAAAATAAAATAAAAATAGCAACAATAAATAAAACAACAAATAAAAAATAACTTTCCTGGTTTCTCACACTTTGCAGGCGAGGATCTCAAAGCACTACATTCATACTGATGCAAACCAGCACATTTGAGAGGGAGGCTGTTATTTCTATGATTACTTCCTTTTTCATTACAGAGAAAAAGGATTAAGAAACAGGCCTTCCCATTGCTCTTGTCATCCACTTCAGCCCAAATTACAAAGTCACATTCCACTATTAACTACGGAACCATTCCCATCTGATAAAGTTCTGATTAAATCAATTTTATCAAAATAATTCAAAGACTATTTATTCCAGCTGAGTAGTTTTGGCATATTAGAGATTTAAACCAGTTTTGATATACTTCAGATTTTATATAAGTATTTCTTGGTCAAGTTCATATTAGATAGATATAATTGCATTCATCTCTATTATATACATATATATTTACATACCCATGTAAAATACCAACTTCACCAACGAAAATATTGACATGTGAACATTTTAGACAGACACACACAGCTTTGTTAATTGACTTTCACCCACACAATGTTTTCTTTCACGGCCCACTTATCCAAACCTGGAGAGTTTCCCCCCAAAACACCCGGGAACCACCAAAGAATTAGCGAGCGCTTCGGTACCTTCCTGGAAGCTCCCAACTCTCACATGTCCTTACACCAACGTGCCGGGAAGGTGCATCCCCAAACGCGGCTATTTAAAGGACAAACCGAGCAGGAGCCATTCCGCTCACGCACGATTCAAAACCAATTTTTTCCCACTTTTCCTCGGGGATAAACCCCCAAAAACTGCACATGCTTATTTTCTCTGCGTGCAAACATCCCCCAAGCCCCGGCGCTCAGGTGAGCACACACAGATGCGCATTCATGCACAAGCCGCGCTGGAAGAGGAGCAGAAGGGGTGGCGGCAGCGGGGAGAGGAGGATGCAGCGGGGAGGAAGGTGCAGCCGGAGCGGGGGGGGACTCGCAGCATCGCAGCCCTGGCGCGGAGATGCCCGGACGGCAGCGGCCCATGGCTATTCCCGGCCGCTCCCTCCTTCCCGGCCGCATCCCGGCGCTGCCCGCGATGTCCCCCCGGGTGATGCTGCGGCGGAACTTGGCGGAGCGCATCCCTCTCCCCGCAGCGCGGCCGGCAAAGGAACGCCGATTTCTGGGCAGCGGGGCGATGATTTCGGGGAAAGGGCGGCGAGCTTACCAGGCGAGCTTGAACCCTTTCATTAGTACAGCCACGATAATCCGCTGCCCGTGTCCTTGTCTGCCCACTGACAGCTCCAGAGGTCCCAGGACATATTGGAGGAGCCCCGGCCGGCGAGCGTCCCGCGGGGAGCGCCGAGCCCCATGCGCCGAGCCCCCCGCGCCGGGGCACGGCCGCCCCCCGGCCCCGGAGCACCCCCAGCCCCCCGCAGACAGGCTCAGGGCTCCTCGCAGCAGCAGCGCCAGCGGCTGAGCCGCCCCGCTCTCTGCTGAGCATGTGCAGCAGCGGCGGGACCGCAGCATCCCATGGCATCGGCGCTGCCCGCCGCGACACGTCGCGACAGCGCGCCGGGGAGACGGGAGATGCGCCTCTGGCTTCCCCCTCCGCGGCCGTCACATCCCTGTCCCCCCGGCTCGCTCCGCACCCCGGTCACAGAATCGCGGAGTGGAGCGCGTATCAATCAAGGATGTGTTAAGGGGGTGGAATGGACGGCGCGGAGCGTCTCGTTCCACCCCCCTGCCATGGGCAGCGACACCTCCCACCAGAACAGGTTGGGCCAACCTGGCCTTGGACGCTTCCAGGGATGGGGCAGCCACATGTCCATGCCCTCCCTGGGCAACCCATTCCATTGCCTCACCACCCTCACTGTAAAGAGCTTCTTTCTACGGATATTATTTCTTTATATAGATATTTGATATCTAACCTAAATTTCCCCTCTTTCAATTCCTACCCATTACTCCTTGTCCTATGAGTTCCTAAGGAAGAGTCCCTCTCCAGTTTCCCAAAGTTTTTCTCCCCAGGACTCACCCAAGGCTTAACCCACCTCCTCTCCAAACGAGCTGAGGAGCAACTGCCACGGAGAGCAAAGGGAAACCGAATTCCCTACTGGAAACTGGACTCTTCAGAGAGGCAGGGGACAAGTTCCCTCGCTGGAGATCAAGTCGGGGGTGTCTTATCTGTGACACCCACTGCCAGCTCTTGCACACAGGGAACAAGTGAGCCGTTGTTGCCTCGTTACTTATCAGAGCAGAACCAAGACCTCTTCCCCCCACACCACGGACCAGAGATCTTCCCCATCCACCACAGCACCCACAGGGCACGGCCTGGCAGAAAGGGAGAAGTGCCAGTTATTGCATTACCACCCACGCTTCCTGCAATACACTGTGCTTTTTCTGGGAATTCTTCTATTCATCTTGCAGGATCTAAACACAGCCCCAGCACACAAGCTGGTAGGGAATGGGGCAGTGTATTTCGAATAACCTATAGCTTAAGTATTTCTTAGTAAAGGACTGTGTTAAATCCTTCAAAAAGTGAAGTCCAAAGATGAATATACATACTCATACTCCATACAGAGATCTCTGAACATGTTTGGCCCTGGGAGAGGAACGATCTTGCTTGTGAACCCTACAGGCATTCATCAGTTTCAGGGGAGTCAGAGAACTATGTGTAAATAAAAAGATTATACTGTCTTGAAGGGATTTTTGTGGTATTTTGTCATTCCTTTGCACCCAAATACCCCCATCTCCATGATGTTCAAGAGTACTGATAAAAACCCTTGACCTGTAAAATCCCCACCTCCTCTCTGTTCACTGCTCAGGGGACAGGGGGGTACTTGGGGCACCAGTTCAATGTCTGCGTTCTGGTTTTCAGAGCTTTCCATGAAATTTGTCCAAGGAAACTCAGACTGTGATGTCCCAGCCCCTTTGGAAAGTAAACGTGGTTCGCTGCTTTCGTACTTTGCCTGATAAAGGCACCAGATCTTTTTTGTGATTCTCCCAAGTCCTGGATGGAGAGCAGCAAAGCTCAGTCCTGAATTCAGCAGAAAGTCACTTTTGAGGGGCTTTGATCATTCTAGGGCAGATGAAATGAAACAGGATCGTGGCAGTGGGGCTGAGGTTTCAGAAACTGTGTAGGTAACACCGAAATGGGAAGTTCAGTCGCAGTAGGAAAATTGAGCTCAGTGCTAAGTCCCCCCAAAATGCTTCCCAAACACGTGTGAGGTGTTGCGCTCTGCTCCCCCGCTAAATGTCATTTACTGCAGAAAGAAGCAACTAGTGTGGAACTGCAGCCTGTGTACAATCATCTTCCACTCCATCTGGGAAGGCAGATGTGGGCAATACCTGCAGGAGAGCCCCAAGGCAGGTGGGGACATCCCAAACACCTGCTGTGAGAATTGGTTCCAACAGGAACTTTGCAACCTGCCTTTTATTTATTTCTGGACAAAAAGCCATAAAGCTGGGCACACACATTTCCACATGACAAAAAGAAAATACGTTCAAATCTCACTCCACGTAATCCCTGACTCAGCCCTCGTTAGGTCCAACCTATACCGGCTTGGGCTCGGCTTTTCTCCCTGAGATACTCTGCGTCTGTGGCCTGCAGGTTGTCAAGGAGGGAAGCAAATCACAGTGCTGTAAAATGGGTCAGGAGACCTGCAAGCTTGGCAAATCTAGGACAGACTAATGCTGCAGAGTCACATGTTTGGAAATCAAAGCTCAGGCAAGAAAGGTATTAAGAGATAAGCAGTCATGCACTTTTTTTTTTCTTTTCCAAATAACGTGAGGGTTGGGAAATTATCAAAGGAGATGGATCACTCAGAAGGTGTTTATTTAAACATCTGTCTGGCAGGTGCAGCCACCCCTGTCACAATTCACCTGGGAGCTGCTCTCCAAAATCCTCACGGCAGGACCCTCGAAGGGGCTGTGGCTCCCCCACGCTCTCCAGTGACCCCCAAGCAGGTGTCACTGCTATTTGCAATCCCAATTCCACAGTCACTTGGCTGCTCCATCTGTGTCAGCTCATGCTGCAGGGACAAGCCCTTTCCTTTTCTCCCTCCTTTGCACATAACTATTCCAGTGGGGGGAAAATAGAAAAGATATTAAAATTTAAATAAGGTAACTGAAAAGCCTGTGCAGATATCAAGAGAGACAGGCTATGCACAGCCACCCTGTCCACCTCCACAGTGCTAAGAATACTTATAAGTCACATGCAAGTAGAATTCCAGATAAATGATCTACCTACTCCATCCCAAGCATCCATCCCACAAAGCAGGAAAATGGGAAAATGGAAGAAGGAAGCCAGGACTCTGGCTTGACAGACCATTCCTGGCTCTGCTTCACACCTCTGTTTTGAAAATGGGAAGCCCTATAATCCATTTCTTCTCACTCATCTGTGCATCTCCACTTTTTAAGGAGACATTCAGGAAGTGATTGCAAGAAGCATCATTGAGACATTGTTCTGGTCTGTATAAACGTCGATATGAGTGAAAATACCTTTAATGACCACGTTTTGCACGCAGAAGAGCTTTCCCAAGCTGTTGTCATTTTGGTAAAAATTCCTTTTCCATACAAATAATCGAAAATAGTAATAAAAGCATAAACAGTGGGTTTCCTTTGAGTTTGTTTTCATGTTTTGTGAAAACAAACACAGCAGCTGAAATGAGCAGCAGCTGTGAAACATGTGGAGGAGCCCTTTACCTCTGCTGAGGAAGGCTGGAGGCTCCCAAGTGCAATTGCTTCCCCAGAGCACCAGGATCAGACAAGCTGGGTGCCTGAAACTTCGGTGCCCACCTTTCATGAGCCACTTCTTCCTCCTTCACCCACCCACGTGCCCCTGGACAGAGGATGTGCAGCTGTGGCTGCCACCTCTGTGCCCCGAAGCTGCATCTTTTGCCTCTTCCTTGCTTCTCCCCACCTGCTCCTACTTCCTTCTCCTCTCCTTTCCTTCTTTATTTTAGATCCCTCCTCCATCAACAATTTTTCCTCACTGCCTTCACATCTTCGAGTTGTGTCTGCTCTCATTTTTCTTTGCTGCCTTCTCATCTTCGAGTTGTGAGATCTCAGTCATCACATCACCTCCTCCCCCCCAACCCAACAATTTTTCGTTACTTCTTCCCATACCCACCTTTTCTTTTTTTTTCTGTTATTTATTTGTATTTGACCTATTTACAGAAGCAGATGAATATTTTCACCCTTCATACGGCGTGTTAGATCAGAGGCCCATTTTTTCCTTCCAGCCATAAATTCTGTACATCAAATGTTTTTATTGGAATATCACTTTGATTGTTTGGGGATGAGATCTTTTTTATTAGATGCATCATTTGCTAAGCATAAACAATAAATAACAATAAGACAAGTTTATAGTGTGTGCTGTCCTGCCTCATTCCCTGTCCTTTCCTCCAGGCAAAATTCTCATAAACTTCAAAAAGAATTAAACGAGTTAATTTGGGTCCTGGCCTAATGCCAGTAATATTTGGAGTATTTCTGGTCCAGAGCAAGAATGCCATGGGCACAGACAGACTCCCTGGTGGCCGCTGGTTGCTTCCAGCACCAGTCAGGATGAGGAAGTGAAGCAGCACACGCAGACACTAAAAACAGCAACGAAGTAAAAACTATGCAGAACTTTCTCAAACCGAAGAAAGACTTGGAAATTCTGAGTAGAGGGAAAAAAAAAAGTGGTTAGAAGAAAAGACCGGATGTTTTCCTGACCTGTAAGTACAAACTGTCAAGGGCTCATGAATTTTCAAAGTTCGGGCTGGAATACACAAAACCAGAGTCACTTTTTTTTTTCCCCCTGACCTCCTACTTGGATGAAAGGAATTCTAAATGGTCCTGTCCAGATAAAACAGAGCCTTACAAGCCCTCTGCGCAGGCAGGAACATCTGTGCAAAGGGACAGGCATGAATTAGGTCTTGTTGTTCTCCTGCTTTCGGGTCAGATGGAAGAAACAGGCAATTTTTGTGCAGCCTTTTGCCACCGCCCTCGCCAGGGCCTGGGTGGGAGCTGGAAGCACAGAGGCAACTACAGAAATTAAAAGTCATACAGCTGTGTTCAATATTTAGCACTGCTTTATTCTCACACAGCTATTTTGCGTTACCTATTGTCTTCCTCCCCTCACACACGCTTCTCTGCGAGCAATCCCAGCCAGGTGCTACCTAGTAAAATCCAGGGAAATCGTCTCCAAGCCAAAGCTCTGTGGGGCAGTAAACAGGCACCTTGTCTGCCCTCACTCATCGTCCCTGTTACAGCTCGGAAGAGAAACATTCCCTTCAAGATGGAACAAGTCAGCTGCTTAAATACCTCCCCCCACACCCTAAAAGGTCTGAGGGCTTTCCACGGGTGTACTTGCAGCACAGAGAACAAGAACCTCTCGGTGTTGGGGGGATAAAAAGCACCTCGGTGATTTACGCTCCTCACTTCCACTGGCTGATTACCTGGGAAGTGATTCATGTTTTCCCAAGAAACATTTTGACCTGGTTTTTCCCCTCTCTCCAGCAGGTTATCTGCTTTTCTCCTTGGCACTCGGCAAGGGGCAGGGATGAAATAATCAGGGTTTTTACTTTTAGCAGGGCCCCCTGTAAGCACAGCCGGGAGGTGACACAGCCCTGTGTCACTGTCGCAAAGGAGACCCAGAACATAACAGGGACAGTTTTCTGAGCCCTCCAGCAGTTCTGAAAAGCCTCAAGACGAGCACGAATGATGGATTACCCCGGGATTAAAACCACAGGCTACTAAATAGTGAAAAGTGCAGTTCTGTTTTTAATGAGCTAAATATGGGACCACTCTTTGGCGTGTCAGGAAATGCCACTTCTTGAGACACCCTGAAAGGTGCCTCAGCAGAAAAGGAAGCAACACAATGGAGAGCAGCCGTGGCAGTAACATCCTGGTGCTCCATCCCAGGCCTGCTCTTGGATCATTTCAGGCTGAGAAAACAAATCTGCGTGAACCTTCTCAGAAGTTCTTCCAGACTTAATCCCGGCAGAAATTAAGCAAAATTAGTATCACCCCTTGGGGGCTCCAAACCAATCGTAACAGGGGTAACTGACCCCAAGTCAGAAAAGAAAACAGACTGTGGGAGAACAGCGGGGTTTCGCCAAAGAATGGGGGACTCAACATCAGCACTTGCCATGGTTACGTCCAAATAAACCTGCACACATTCCAGTAATATTTGCATAACTAATTTCCAAGATGTATCTATTTTAGAAGGTTCACACCAGGCTCAGTTTTTCACTTGAGCTACAACTCCCGGAAAAGATAAATAGGTTTTAAGTAAATTCACGCTAAGATGGTGCTTTGACACTGCAGATCATGTTTTCCAGTGATTAAAAACAAGAATGCATAAAGAACAGGTACAGACAAAAAGAATTTTCAAGTGGCCTTGTTGTTTCTGTCATTGAAAACGACTGTTTTTCAACGCAGAAAAGCTTGAGATCCCCGAAATGCCACCACAGCTCTCACTGACAAGGAGTGTCACTCAGATGGCTCCGAGGCCACAGACCCTTCAGCATCTTCAGTGGGAATCGTTTCCAAGCCCTGTGAGTGGGTTTGCAGTGACAAACACTTGAAGCTTGAGCAAACATCTCACCTTCGGAAAGCAACATTTACCCAGAAGTACTTCATACAATTTATCGACAGACACTAAAAACTCAAAGCCTGCATCGACATTCAACCCAGTCCTGGGGAAAACCAGGGCATCCCTCAGCCTTCTGGGAGATGGGACTGAAAAGTATATATAGAGTTTAGCAGACGTAAGTGTGAAAGGGAAAACTCAACTCGAATTCTAGCTGAGACATAAGCCCTTCAATCTATTAACAGCACCATGGGGGGGTTTAACCATGGGCTTCTAAGTGGTCCTTGCCATGACGGACAACCATTCAGTGGGGACAGCCTTGTGTTTCCCAGGTCACCGAACCGTCCTGAAGCCGTTTCTGCCTCACAAGCCCATCTCGATCCACCCGGTTCCATTCCCAGATTTCCAGGCTGCCAGCCCACAGGAAAAGCAGAACCCACAACCCGGTAAAAGCAGCAGCAGAGGCAACAGAGAAGCCTCACAGAAAAGGGCGGATGCATCCACAAGCTCGAATTACTTTCTCGCTCCACGCTCTCCCGAGATCCTTCTCCAAAAAAAAGAAAGAGGCTGCCAGAAGGAATTTCTATGTCCCTGGGAGTGGAAAGCTGCCCCTAAAGCACCATCTAGTGTCACTCTCTCATTCAGCAGGCTCTGCCAGCATCCCTGCTCCCACCTCAGAATGCCATGGCAGGAACACAACCTCTCTTATTTCCCTCCCTCCCACCCCGGACCTTCACCTACAGCACCAACATTCCACGATTTTCTCAAACCTTACAACAATAGCAACATACAGCAAGTGGCCACTGTGGAACATCCTCCCAGAACTCACACCCCACGCTCAAGCCGGCACTCCCAGCGTCGGGGAGGATGGGCAGGACAATGTAAAAGGGTTGGGAGACAAAGTAAGAAGTTGCCAAGCGAAACCACTTACGCACAGTGAGGACGGCAGCATTTCCATCCTACCTTTGCTGTCGCCATATCAGACGTCTCCATGTTTTCTGCTTGGCCTATCAGTAAACAAGAGCAGTGGAGGAGGGAGAAGGGAGGGGAGAGAAAGGGAAAGTCAAAAGAGGATGAAGAAGAACAAGGTGAACAACTTGACAGGAGGGTGGGAACAATAAAAGAGTCACTTAAGCGCTAGTTCCAAGCTTTCCCTCCTTCTCCCACAGAAGGGCATCTCCAGCAGATGGTCCCGATTTAGAGACTTGTTTGGAGCCTGGCACAAGACCTGAGTCATTGCCATCCCCCCAACTCCTCCCCGCTGCCACCACCCGAAGGTCTAAGCAGGATGCTGAGGAGCAGAGAGGACCCTCCTCCCAGCTTCCCTTTTAAGCCTGAGTTCTTCAGTCTGAGCTTTGCAGGGAGCAGGGGAACATCCCGGCTCCCTCTCGCTCTGCGGGAAGGGGGAGTGACACAACCACCCCCCGAGTGGGTATTTTAGGAGTCAGGAGAAAGGGAGAAAGCAAGTGGGTTCCGGGCAGCGCACAGGGAAAGGAGGAGTAATCACACACATGGAGGATTGAAGTGGGGAAGGAAGAGGCAGCTTCAGAAAGGGGGAAGTGAAAGGGATCAGCCAGACAGGTGGAGAAGCAACGGTGCAAAACAGGCATACCAGAGACCATGGAAAGGGAGACTGACACTTGCAGGGACAAATGCAAGGTGGAGGCTCCTCAGCTGCATCCCGCTGAGAACACTCACCTCAGAGCAACACTCCCAAGTGATTGGGCCTAGACTGGTAACTCTTTGGTGCACACTCAGCTCAGGCTTGCAAACATCACATCCCCAGCTAAGGTGAGGCTGGTCCCGGCATCAAGAGGCATCCGTAGCTGCGTGGCCCTGCCCGGATTGGCGGAGCACGGTGACTTCATGCCTCCCCATTCATCACCCAGCTTCTCCCTCCCGGTCCTCCCAGCTCCTCCTGGCCTACTTTAGCCCAGTAAATCAGCGTGGAGCCTGTTAGCCAGCCAGCCAGCCCAGGAAGGCTGCACGCAGCTCCCCGGAGCGCTCTGGCACCGGCGAACCAGACAGACGTGAGCAATCCTGGCTGGGAGGGAGGCAGGGAAAACACTGCAGAGCTCAGTCAAATTAAGAGCCTCAGAGGGTTAGAAAACATCACCGCTTGAAAGTGCTTATTCATAGCCTGGTGCAGCCCAGCAGGCACCACGCTGGAGCACACAAAGGGCAGGGGCACAGGCAAGGCGCTCACGACGCCCTGCACAGTCTGCACACACTCTGAAGGGCAGCTCAGTCCCTGCAGAACCAGGGCACTCCTGTGCCCTTGGGCACAGCCACAAGCTCCCCGCCAGGGAGCAGACCCACGGGGGTTCATTGTATTAGAGATTGTACAGTGCTGGCGTTAATCTGCGCTGGAGGCAAACAAAACAGATGTTGCCCTCCTGCAGATGTGCAGTGCAAAGGGGGTCCAGCAGTCCGTAAACAGGCAACGGTCCTTAGCACTCAGGCCACCTCTGAAAAGGGCCATCAGTATAAAACACAGCGCAGACTCCTGCCAAGTCCTGCCTTGGCACACAGAAAATGTGTGTTTTGGTATGTTTCTGCTGTGGTGCATTCATGCTTGCACAAATCAGAGCTGGCACACTGCACCTTTGTGCTCAGAATATACAAATACTCTGAAAGAGAGGGGGTTTACGTTAGATATTAGGAAAAAATTCCTCCCTGTGAGGGTGGGGAGACCCTGGCACAGGTTGCCTGTGGCTGCCCCATCCCTGGAAGTGTCCAAGGCCAGGTTGGACAGAGCTTGGAGCAAACTGGGCTGGTGGAAGGTGTCCCTGCCCATTGCAGGGGGGTTGTTACAAGTTTTAAGGTCCCTTCCAACCCAAACCATTCTGGGATTCCCTGAACTACACCAGCCTCGTGCTCTTCAGGGACATAAAGCCCATCTCCTGAACACGTATTTCAATCTCCATGCCGAGCATTGCTGTGGATGTAACATAACTTGAACACACCCAAGCCAATGCCACAGTGAGCAAAAATCACACCACCCGAGCTATTTCCACTTACTGGGATAAGGACTGTCATCCTTGTTGCCCACTGGATGAATTCCAAATGCCTGCTATGCCATAGCACTGACAACAGTAGTCTGAAAAGTAACCTTAAAATGCCCAGTGCAGACACAGAGATGAACAAACACACTGTGGACAATCTGCTCCCCAGTCCCTCTTTTATGGGGCCACTGATGACAGTCTGCTTGTGTGTATTTTGCTGCAAGCAGTCACAGCATCGTGGGGAGGAAAAAACCGCAACAGCTTCACGAAGGACTTGCAGCAAATCCTAAGCTAAGGAACCTTAAAGCCTCTGTAGCTCAGAAAAAGCTGAATTTCCACGTCAGTCTCTTTACAGCAGAGCCTCTCTGCAGTTCCAGCAGTGTGCAAAAGCTCAGGAACATAAAAGCAAACAGGAAACATCTCCTGAGGAAGTCCACTGTTGGGAAGGGAACAGCCCACTGTGCCTGAGCTCAGGGTAGGAATTCAAAGCTCTATAAATAGCCACAGCAACGCTCCTGTTAGCCAAGGGTTTGAGCTCATCATTGCCTTCAAAAGGCATATTAAAAATTAGAAAATACTGCTTTTTATAAGCATTACCTGCAAGTGTCACTGCCCCTTTCAACAGTCACACGCTGTCACCCTCACAGCCACTTGGGCATCCTCTGTGTGGAGGTCTTACTACTGCCCATCATTCCAGTTCTGGCTCCACACTCTCCAGAGCAGACTCACCTCTCCAGGATTCATGGCAACTGAAATATTCACTTATTCAAGCGCCCACACCATGCAAACAAGGGGCTTAGAAGGCTCAGACAGATTAATTCTCTAGGAAAGGTGCACGACAGAGTGTGTAACGTGCTCCCTGTGAGGCACCACTTCAGCCACAGTCTGGTTCTCCCATACGGTAAGAAAAGGAAAGTCTGCAGGAGCTGGGGAAGCAATAAACCCTCCCTGTGACTCTGTGAAACATGCACACAAAACAAAGCCTATTAGTGACAGAACCAGTGGGAGGGAAAACTAGAAACAAATTAGAAATGTTATGGGGAGAAAGAAAGGACTGCTACAAAGAACGTCAGGATGTAAGGAAGAGAGAGTTTGACTGTTAGGCACCTTCGTGTACAGGTGTACAGATCCCCGGGAAAATGTGCCAGCTGGATAAATCCTGAATCCTTCCTGAAGTCAGCAATGTTCTGCAGCGTTACAGCCCCTGCTGTCAGAGAAAACCCCATGGAATCAGAGCAGCTGCAAGCTAGGGCACACCTCCATCTCCCTGGGAAAAAATCGCACGGGGGACTCCCTCTTTGCTGCAGCAGCTGGGAAGTCACATGAGACTTCATTTCCAGAAAAAAAAATAAATGTGCATATCACTCTCTGGGCATCATGGGAGCTGTAGTCACTGCCCAGAGCAGAAAAGTCACTTCTTTGAGCTGGGTGACTGCAGATTTGCCAGTTTGGGGTTGTGGAAGGGAGAACAAGGTAGAACAGCATCACAGCACAAGGGCAGTGCCTGCAGCTGTGGGGAAGAAGAGACTGGAGAATCAGAAGGAGAAGAAAAGTCATACAGAGACTGGGAAATAGAAGAATATACTATTGTGTCAGGAGAATGAAGGTCAGCACCAGAGAAACTGGGATGATTCAGACTGTTCCTGATGCTTTCTTGAGCAATATTATAATCAGAGAGCAGTGCTGCTTTCACACAGACTCTTGGCTCCTTTTCCCCCTCTCATTTTCTTGCCTGTTTAAACTCTTAACCTTCCATCTGCTTGAGGATGGTGCAATAACCTCTCCCACCCCAGCACAAACTCATGCACTCTGAAAAGCTGGCTAACAGAAAACTCCATGACTCATGGCACGCCTTGGAGAAAAGTTCTTCTTTCATTGGAATTCATCAGAAAATGAAAAGTCATCCTCTAATCTTTACCTTGGTTTTAAGAATGAAAACCACTAGAGAGGAATGGCTGCAGAGTCATGAGAGGAAGAGAAAGGTCCTGCACCCTTCATTTCTGAAACCTGAGACAGAAGGAAGCAGGTGAAGCAGGGGCTGAAGACTCAGGTCTTAAACACAAGCTTCCAGTTTGAATAAAGGCATTTCAGATCAGCAGGCAAAGCCTCCCACGGCCCAAGTCACTCACTGCCTCTGTGGCTCTTCCAGTGGCAGTGGCATCAAGAGCAGGGCAGAACAAAGGCTGGCAGGCTGCAAACAGGAACACAGTGCAGAGGATGCCTCTTTTCCTACAGTGTCACACACCACAAATTCCTTGGGGAACCCAGAATCAAGATTCCTGGTTTCCCAGGGCGCTGATGGATGGCGGGTGCTGCACTAAGCAACAGCCTCCTCAAGCTCAGGTAAAGAAGTCTGAGCACTCATGTCCAAGCCTGAAGCAAAGATCCTTCTCCAGAGTAAAGAAATAATGAAATCTTACACCATTAGAAGCTTTGTCAGACCCACATCCCTCCAACAGGCCCTTATTCACATGGCCTGTCATCTCAACAAGAGGAAGGGGCTCAGGAGAGCAAGCAGAGAACAGCCAAAGGTTTGGGACAGGGCACGTACCAAGGAAAGGAAAGCAATCAGCAGAGAAGGCTTAAGGGAAAATATTAGGCCAAACTTGGAGGGAAATGGGAAGAAAAAAAGCAGAGGGACCCAAGGACAGACCTTGGGCTGGTACCATCACAAAGCCTGACCTTGGTGCAGTGGGGAGACATGCTGCCATCTCATCACCACAAAGCACAACAAATCCTCTGCAAAGGCCAGAAAGAAATGGATGGGAAGAAAAACAAGGAAAAGGGGAGAAGGAAAAGAAGAAAGGCAGAGGTCAGCGAGCACTCACACGGTTACAGTCATCTGCAGAAATGGGGGAGTCTCCAAGTGCCAGCAGGCTCCCCAGCAACCTGAGGGAGCGTCGCTTCAGCAGCCAGGGAGCAAAACACTGTTGGAGTCAGAGAGGATAAAATCCCAGCTGGTTTACACACGCACAGCAGCACTGGGGGAGAAGCAGCAGAGAGCGGTGACCTCGGAGTCCCCCGTGGGAGCGGGGAATGCCGCCATGGAGGTGGGCAGGGTGGCTTGGACTGATGCTCTCGGAGTCACTGCAGGAAAAGCCCCAGGGGGAAGGAGCAGTGACTGGGCTGATGAGAAGGCAGAGCTGTGGAGAGGTCTCCAAGGAGCCTGAGCTGCGCAAGAGGCACTGGGCTCTCTCCTCTCTGCTCTCAGATTTCTTCCATCACAGGCAATTCAGTTTTAAAGGAACAGCTGCCTTCGAGCCTCTTCCAGATATGCTGCTGCTATAGGATGCAAAGACCTGAGAGAATTAGGAGTTCTCTGTTGAAACAAGGAGGATTTGAGGTTCATGATTCCCAGAAGGAAATTCTCAAGGCCGGTCAACTCAGGCCAATTAAACAACCACCATCTCTCTTGGACTGGACTGTCCATCACCAGCTTCTCCCAAATCTCCTGAAACAGAGGGGAAAAGCCTTGGTGAAGAGATGGGCGTTTAGCTCATTAGGAAGCCAGAGGTTGGTTTGCAGAGGCAGAGTCCCCAGAAAGGTGTTCCAAGCTCGTTTTGAATACTTGCTGTTTCCCCATTTTGACAGCTGACTATGAAGTGTGAAAATGCACGTATTTTCCAAGGTAACCATTGCAAATAATTGAATATGCCAAAGCTCTGTAGAATAAAAGCATGGAATAGGCCACGAGGAAGTGTGTGTGTGCTGCCTGCAAGTGTAGGGGAGAGCTGAGTTGCTCAGGGGCTCACATTGAGAACAATCTGTCCAACAGAGAGCAGCTACCTTGTACGAGCAAGAGGATGTTTCACCAAGGAAATGCAGAGTAACTCGAGTTCCCATTTCAGACCACTGCCCTTAGATTTCAAGGGAGTTTTTCTGCTTCTGCAGAGAATTAAGGAGAAATACCCTGCACTGAGCAGCTGCATTTCAGAAACAGCTGATGACTGTAAACAAAGGCCTGCAAAGGTCTCTGTAAGGGCACGGCACATGCATTCCAGCTGAAGAAAACCACTCCCAGCTCCTCTTCCACCAGCACAACCTGCAGAGTCCCGGGGGATGCTGAGGCAGCACCACCGAGGGGTCAAGAGCACTTTGTCCCCCAGCTGCAGCCCAAAGGAAGGGTCAGCCTCTCCCTGTGCCCCCTAAGCCACCAGCTGCAAACGAGGGCTGGGAACAGTGATGCCAGCCCTGATTTAGACATACACTGTGGTCCCAGATTCTCAAAGAATTGAGGTGGGAGGGCGAAAGAAGTGCTGGAAAAAATAAGCCTTGTGTTTCCTGCCCTTCAACATACGCCAGTCCTGTCTGCCAAGCTTTTGGCTCAACAACTGGGTTTTAGCTTGCTTATCCCTGCACTGTATCTCCCCACCTAATCACTCGATTATTTGCCTTTCTATGCCCATTGCATGTCAAAATGTCATGATAAATTAGGAGATTTTGCCCCACCTCATCCCCAGAATTTCAAGGTGAACCTTGAAAGCTCTGAGCTCTTCCTAACAATCGAGGCACATTAAAGCCATAGCAACCCAAGTGGCTCCTACCTTTCTCACTCCACTGCTTGGGATTGCAAACCCCTGGAATAAAGGTGGCAAAAGAGGTGCCATTTACTCTGTACAGACACCACAATCAGCAGCTCCATCTGCCAATTTGAATAGTCAATAGCAGCACGAGAAAAGACACTGCATGGTCCCCTCTTTAGCTGGGATGTCGGTTTGGCTTAACATTTAAGTCTCTTACCAATAAGTGGATAACACAGACCCCACTTCCACTTCCCAGGCACTATTCTGAAATGGGAAACACTCCTTTCAAACTGGATTTTGGCTCCAAAGGACAAAGTTCTATTACCTGCATTCTCACACACTATTTGTCTGCTCTGTCAAGTGAGCTGTCCACCACCTTCTTTAAATACCTCTTGTTTTACTGCGGTGTATTAACCAGTCCCAGCTCACAGGATGGGAGCCAGGAACAATGTCAGAGCTTTTCTTTGCGGTGGGGGCACCAGGCACATTCATGACATGACTCACAAGCACATCTTGCTTTCTGACGACACCTCAGTTAAAATGTTCCCAGCATGAAGAAAGGTGGGTTTCTCTGACAGGGAGACAAAGAGGGGTTGCCTACACAGTGCTCTTTTTGAGCATCCATAAGTTCCTGTGAGTGTTTCAGAGAGAAATTCCTGGTTCAGATTCCCAAATCCTTCATGTCTGGGTACATGCAATAAAATTTGAAGGACAGTACCACCTCTGGACGTGTCCCAGGGCACATCCCAACTTAAAAAGCTACCCTCAACAAATGAAGTGTTTTCTACACCTTGGGAAACTCTGATCTAGAGATTTAAGGTCAAGTCTGCACTGCAGGTTCTGTAGCTGTCCCTCCCTGCAGAAACCTGGCCACACTCTTAACAGAGTTAAGCAAAACCCTCCCTTCTCTGCATCTCTGAACCCCCAGCTCTGGCTGTGAAACCAGTTAAGTTCTCTGAGACTCTCCGGTGGATAATTTTATAGCAGAACTGAAGTTTTCTTGAAGCTCACAATGGCCTTGTCTTTCTTTACTGATCTTGCCCTTCATTTGGCCAACAATTGGACCATTTTCTTGAGGCAGTCTCAAGAGAGCTTAAGCCAGGCTTAATGCCAACACATCCCCTTCAGAATGGCCTCCTTCTCCACATTTGGTCCCGAACGGAAGGAGGTGCAAGCAGAACAAATCTAAATTAGTCTCCTGAACATCCAGCCTCGCTCTCAACAGCCAGTTGGCACCTCACAGCAATGCCTGCTTGGAGAAAAAAGTCCTGTGTGGAACATGTGGGCAAGGAAAACAAAGCTGAAGTGTGAAAAACCCTGCACCACGACCACTGCTCGACTGCAGGGCTCCTTGGCAGAGCCTTCAGCAACACCTGGGTGTTTCCAGGCAGGGGAAGCTCTGCCCAGGAGCACAGGGCTTGATCAGCTCTCCCTCACACCCAGCTCTAGGTCCCAAAAGGCATCCCATTCCCCTCTGCCACTTCTCCATGTGCTGCCGTAATACTGAGAATCGCAGCGCTCCCGAGGGATCCAGAGCTGATGGGGTGACCAGGACTTAAGGTCTGCAAGCCAAATGCAGTTACACGGCTGAGGGTTCCTGGGACCAGGGCAAAGAACCTGCCCAGTGTCTCAGACGAGGAAGAAGAGGGGCATTAAAACGCCCCTTCACCTCCTCCTCGTGTTCCTGCGCGTCACGAGCGGGTGACGCAGCGGGTGAGGTCTGTCAGGCCTCCTCTGCAGTCAGTGATGTGCAAAGCACCCCAGGGTTTCTCTCATCTCAACTAACACGAGTTCAGCAGAGACAGAAATGTCAGTAGAAGACGCAGTGTTGGCACCTGAGGGACAGATTATGCCCATTCGCAGTCACTCTGACAGTGCCCAGCCCAAGCGGGACAGAGCTGATCTCACACTGCTCTTGCCAACCAGGAGCTGAGAGGGGCAAAAAAAGGACACCAGCTCTGAATCTAAATATTAACCATCCTCCCTACGTTACTTGTACCATTCCGGTTAAACTATTTAACTCCAAATGACTTGGAGTTTGGAGCTAGATCCAAATCCAAACTCACCCTAAAGTTATTGCAAGAGCATCAGGGTTGTGGGCAGGGACACCCTGAGGGCTCAGCAACCTCCAAGTCCTCTCCCAAGATGCTACACCAGGACCCATCTGGGAGGGCCAAAGGCTGCTGAGGGATTTGACTGGCATTAGGACCCTCCCTATCGAGGATCTTTGTTGTGCCTCCCCTCGCAGGCAAACAGAGGCACAGAATGTTGGCACCAACTTCTTTGTGCCAAGGGGAAAGGGACCCAGGCAGAAGATGCAGCATAAGCAGGCCCTAAGGACATAAATAATAAGGAATTTATCCTGCCTTATCATTTTAGCACATTTTCAAACTTCCACCTCTTTTCTGGTCTTTACACGGCTTCCTGGGAAACCAAGCATCCAACAGAATTTCTCCAACCTGTCTGTATCTTAATCTCTTCCCTAATCTCCTCCCAAGATCTCTTGGGAATTCTGATCCATTATTTCAGAGACCTTTACTGGATTGCTCAAAGGGAAATCAAGCCCTGCAGCCCTGGAACTAGCAGGATAAGGTACTGCACAGATTAAGCAACTAATTAAGCTGCAGCCAAGATTTAGAACATATCGAACACGTATCTTAAAACCAACTGCACTTCCCCATTTCCTCCATTTAGATATGATCTCTAATGCAAATAATTTCGATTTACAGCAGCGTAAATGTAAACAATTTTGATTCTTTCATGTAAATCATTTTTATATGAGCTCTTGTAAACTGCCATTCACTTCCCTCCTAGATTTGCCCACAGTCTATTGCTTCCAAACCATGTCATTTCCATGCTCTCCTCTCTTCAGCAGTTTGTCTCCTCCTTAGGCTGAGTCGAAGGACTGATTTTTCCTCTGCTTCAATAGCTTAACTTTTGATTAAAACACACTCTGCATCCTTAAACCTGACGGGTTCCTCAGTGACAAAGAACAAGTCCTTGGATCAAGCAGAAGCAGCGTCACAAACTTGGAGTTCATCTAGGTGAAAACTCAAAGTAATTCATGCATAGCCTTGTCTCCTTCCACGGATTATGGACTCTGTTGTGTCCAAATCTGTGGCTCTCCCATCCCAACCTTACCTACCCTCTGAATTACTTTAAGTATAATTGTTTGGACACTTGGTAACTCAGCTCTGCTTATCTTTATATTTCCACAGCTGTGGAGACCAGACTTAATTCACCACCTCTACTTTCCTGTGAGGTAAAAGATGAAGTCTCCTTATTTCATAAATAGCAACATGAGATGACTCACCCAAACTCACCCAGGGAATCAGAAAGGAACTGAGCCCTGAGTTCATACAAAATTCTTTCTGATTCTTTCTGTCCCACTAACTTCTTCCTTCTGAGCCTCTAAAAATACCCATAAGGCACACAATTACCACCCAAGACAAAATAAAACCTGTGTGGGCTCCCTCTCAGCATAAACCAGGCATGATAGAGACACGATAACTTACATGGCTTTGCAGAGGGAAAGCTTTTTCCTCAGGGAAGACACACAGGGATGGCAGACCTGCCTCGCTGCTGTGCCACAGGACACCTTCTCAGGGTGGGAGTTCTGGACCATGGCAGCACCTCCCAACACACGAGCCAACAGCAGCACTCACCCCTCAGGAAAAAAGATTGATAGAGACCACTGAACGCATCTGGAGCTGGGCAAAATGTTCAGTCTTCTCTGAAAACACCTGAGGGTTGGACTGCGGTCCTTGGAAATCCATCGCTGAGTTCACAGCACCAGCAGCACCCCCGCTAACATCTTTAGCTGAGATCTGGCTGTGCCTGCTCCAGATTTCAGCCACCCTCAGCTATGTGTTCTTCATTTTTTTAAAACCTCAGAATCAACTTAGCAACTCAGCATCCCTTCCCTTTTGGCTGGGGTGGCTTCTTTCAGCACTTTCCCAGCTGCACTGAGGCTGGTGCAGCTTGTTCCCTGCTCCAAGTGCAGCACAGGCTCCTTCTGCCTGGGATATCAGAGGCAGGATGCCAACCCAAGGTGCACCTTCCAGCACATAACACATGGCTTTCTGCTCTTCCCTCCACTCAGCTTTTGTCACAGCTCACAGGACTGCTGAAACCCTGGGTGGTTGAGACTTTGGGGTTTTTTCTTTTAATTGATCAAGTGAACAGAACTGTCTTATAGGTCTTTGTATCAAGCTGAGAGCTCCAAACCTGTGCATGGAAGACCTTTTGTTAGTGGTCCAAAATACCACCACCATAAGAGCAGAAAGAAAGGCCCTCCTCCACCCATTTCTAAGAGTCTAACAGATTTCAAGATGCCTCAGAAACAACCTTCAGCTGTGTTAATAGCAATACAACCTCCATCTGTGTTAACAGCAATAGTAGACAGCAAGCTCTCAAAGGTTCTGTCAGCCTTCTCACCAGTTCATGCCCAGCTTCACACCTCACATGAAACTCAAAGAGTGTTTGAGTTGTTTTTTGGTTGAGTTTCACTAACACGAGCCACTGGTATCCAAAGCAAGACTAAACCAGTGGAGCATTATGCAATGACATTAGCAAGGGAGGAGAGGAAACAGCAGCAAAGGCAATTTGTTATCCCTCATATGGATTCTCACTTTAGGATCAGCATTCTCCATGAAAACAAAAGCTACTTGCAATTAAATCCATGCAGCAGGAATGTTGCAGGTCCCAAACACAAGAGGTCAGCAGGCTTAACATCACCCTGGTTCTGCACAAATAGGTCTGGGATCTGACTGTGCCGCACCAAAAACATGTCCCTTCCAGCCAGGAAGACACTCTCTGTATCAAAGGCTCCATTTAATCTACAAGTGAAACAGGCAGCACTTCCAAATGATTCCCTGCTTGCTATGGCCAGAAATCCCCCTAATCCTGTTTAACCTGTGAAATTCCAGCTCCAATGGAGTAACAGCACATGACACAGAGGAAGCCCAGTTATGCCCTAAGAACACGCTCTTTCCTGGCTGCAAACACCTCAGGCCAGGCTCCACAGCTCCAGGGAGATGGATAATTGGAGCTGGAACACCTGGAGGAAAAGGTGAGCTACAACCACCAAGTGCCAACTCTGAGCCAGACTCTCTTGGGATATTAATTAGCTCCTCAGTGTAGGATGTTCTCTCAAGTGAGTTAATTCCTCAGAAGACTACTCAGCTGCTACTCAGCTCGTACTCAAGCCATTGCCCTTTTACATTGCAGTGGAGGTTCTGAATTCAGGAAGAATTTGCCCTACCACACAGTGAGAAACAAAGCACTTTGACCTCAGAGAGCTGATGTGGGCTGAGTTACAGACAATTCAGAGGGATCACTCCTGCATAAAAGCACCCAGAGTGGAAGGTGCCACATCCAGACACCTCTTGCAACCCCCGACGCAGCAGCACGAAGGAAGCAGCTCCCAAATCTCAGCATTTGCCCTCCTGTGGGCTCACTGCAACCCACAGTCACAAGCTCAGCTGAGTCAAATGCCACTTAACCAGCAACAAAACAATGGGAATCCCAGAAACCAAAGTCCAGCTGCAACACCGGACCCTGTTTAGTAGGGAAACAGGCCTGCAGGAGCTGGATCGGGATAGAAAGGCAGGAGTAACTCAGGACTCACATCTCATGCCCAGAAGAAGAAAATTAAAGCAGATTCAGGCTCGAAAAAGTTGAACTACAAGATACAGCAAAACTCTTAATCATGTGGCTCTGAGCAAAGCAACGGTGATAAATCATACACAGAAATAAGCATTCATTTTTCACGTTTTTGTGCCAATGCTGCAATTTGAAGCAGTCACTAAAGCACAAGGAGTAGAAAAAAACGAAGTACAAGAAACTTTAGTTCCTCCTGGAACTTCACAGCAGCTGTGAAGTCCTTCGGGACTGTCACAGCACATCACAACAGCCAAGCTCAGGTGTCTTTGCTGAGGACAAGGAGCACATCCAGGTTTTGGCTTTGTATTTTAACACACAGCAAGTCTGCTGTCCCCCCACCTCCTAGAGGTGACCCACAGTAAGTCACTTTGTTCACTTTGTAAGAACTTAGAAGCTTCTAACCCTGTGACTCAGTTTCCCCACAGGCAGGGTCTAATAAACCATGTCCCAGCCAGCAACTAGACTGGGCTTAAAGTCCACAAGCCTAAATAAATCCTTAAAAGCAATTTAAGGTCCAACCTATTTGCAAGCTGCAATTACAGGAGTTGTAGTGCAGGCTACTTGAGGAGCTGGATGCATTGTCCCACAAGCTCCACTTTTAATTCAGTGAAAAATGCATCTTTTTAGACATTAAGGCCAACATAAATCACGTTTCTTGTTAAACAGCTCTGAGAAACACAGGGAAAATAAATGAGAGCCCTGACCAGCTCAGCACGTGCCATTCCAGCGAGTGGGTCCAGGTGCTCCCCCAGTTCTGCAGGACTGCCTTACCTGTCCTCACGCAGGAAAGGGCTCAGGAACCGGGCAGAGTCGTCATCGTGGCTGCTCTGCTGGCTGCTCTGCTGGCTGCTGCAACGGGGCACAGGGAAACAGCAATTAGTGGAAGCCCCTGTGGAACACTCACGTTCAAATCCTACACCAGGGAAAACACGAGGTCCCTACTCCGTACTTGGGGATGCAAAGGGAAAAGACGCCGAGTTACATCTGATTTACCATGGGCCAGGAGTGGTTGGAGTCTCAGCCTCACTTAGTGACGCTTTCCTAAGAACTTCCCCGAAATACAGGAGTGCCCTTGCACATTGCTTAGACAGCATGCCATGGTGCCACCCCACAGCACTTTTAATTACCCCCAGTTCCAGGCAGCAGCACCAAAAAACACCACTTGAAGTGCCAGTGCTAAATTTCTGGAGAGACTTGCATGCTGATTAAGTGGGTGTTTTGTGGGCGATTTCTTCTTATTTCCTGCACATTTATTGCGTGGAGTTGCCTTCACTCCCCTCTGGCAGCTTCCAGTTGCTCCAGGGACTCATCAGGGTTCCNCCCCCTTTAAGTGGGTGTTTTGTGGGCGATTTCTTCTTATTTCCTGCACATTTATTGCGTGGAGTTGCCTTCACTCCCCTCTGGCAGCTTCCAGTTGCTCCAGGGACTCATCAGGGTTCCTGCTTCTCATTCTGTGGATCCATTGCCCTGCCAGAGCTGTCCTTCTGAGCAGTAGGTAAAGCTGATTCTGCCTTCAGGTGTTCCTGGGCTGGATTTAATCTGCTTTTCCCCGGCTACCACTGGCTCTGGAGTCATGGCAACACCATCAGCACAAACTGCACAGTCCTGCCTTGGGACACTTGTCTGAGCACACAGACTGATGAAGTTCTGTGCCTTCACTGTTGGTAGGATCTGAACTGTTAAATAAAACTAGTTCAGGTATAAATACAAAAGCTGGAAATCACAGCTTCTGCTGCAGTGCACGCAGACCTGCACATCACACTGCCCGGAGGCAAAGAAATACAAATATGGTACCAAAAACCACACCAAAGCACAGCTTTTCATTCTAAGGAGCAACAATTCTGAGCCAGTAACATCTATTCTGGAGGGAAACACAGCACCAAAACACTGCAATAGCACATTTCCATGAATTCTATTTGTTAATTTTTCATTAAGAGACAGAGAGAGAGAGAGAAGGGGAGGGACTTTGTCTTCCCCCTCGAGATCAGAGTTTTGGTTCAAAGAGATTTGTGGTTTCCTGTGAAGAGAACATAACCAGTGAATCTTATTATCATTTAATATTTTCATCAACCACCTTGATTTTGAGCAGCTGCTTCTTCAAGATCTTCAAGGGATTGATCTTATTGAACATGATCTTTCCTTAAAACACAATAATTGTCCTGGGCACCCATTTGGCAACTGAGAGACATCACACAGCCGGCACTGCCCACTGCTGCCTGTTCAGGACACCAGCCAGATGCTACAATAGAAAGAAGAGCGGGCTGAAGCTTTCAGGGTAAGAAACTAATTAGTGATCAGTATAAAATGCTCAAAAACCTAATAGAGAAATCAGCCCACGAGGTTGGACACGGGAAACCACAAAGCTCCTGCAACATTCGTGACTTTCAGCCACAGACTGAAGGCACAGGGTGGGCACACACAGAGCACACTCTGCTCGTGTCGCCAGGGCACGGGGTGCAGTTTTGCCATCACAACCTGGACAGGGAAACATTTTGGCAAAAGCCTCCCTCCCAGCAAGAGCACAGATTTGATTTTCCCACACCCACGTGGTTGGTCGTTCTTAAGCACCTCACTGCAGAAAGGATAATCAGAGAGTGAGAACTCTGTATTGGCTTCAAGCTATAAATCAACAGCTGGGTAAGAACAAAATGCTCCCAAAAGCAAAGGAACATTTTTCTTGTGCTTCTGAGCTTAATTATGGCCCAGTGAACTGGTTTGGAAAGAGCACAGAGGGAACCACACTAACCCTCGGAGTTGAAGTTATCCCCCTTTTGATACAAGAAACCATTGCAGGGACCGTCTCTGTAACTACCTCTTTCTTCACAGGAAAACCCTCCCACCAAGCTTTGCCATTTCGATTCAGATCAAGCGGATCCAAACAAACTTACCCCAGGAGAATTCCCAATCTCCACAGCCCAACAATGCTGGTACCACCACGTGAAAGTTCCCTTTGGGGCAGCTGTGCAAGGTGGACCTTAGACCTCTCCATGCTCATCCTCCCATTAAAGTTCACATTCAGAAAGTCCTTCAAAGGAGGGCTTAAATTTTAACAGATATTGGTAATACATCACCTGAGCTCAAGATTGTGAGCAATGATACAGACTCAGAGAAATGGGTTTTTACCAACTTGAGTTTGGTCGAGGCTTAAATCTTTGGGTACACGTGCCCAGGGCGCCCCTTTCATTCTTACGATTTCTCAGGCACTAAACGTATTTTAAGGTTTATGCCCTGCACTTTTTGCTTAATTCTCATGCAAACATTCAGATTTATTACTTTAGAAACTGAAGGAAAGTCTTCAACACAGATTAACCAGGTCTTTTAACAATTAAGTTTCTGAACTCAATCCATCCCTCCTCCACCTCACTGCTCCGAAGCAATTTACCCGGCTAACCCAAGCACAAAGGAAACATTTTTTACTGACTAAAAACACTTGTTCTGATCACGCACTCTTTATTTGAATCTGGAGATTCAAATTCGCTTCTGTGCCTTAAATATTTAAATACTTCATTTTTCCCTTGCAGTTGGTTTTGGGAAGTTACGAGCTATAAACTAGGTTTTGTACTATTATTATCTTTTTTTGTCCTTTTTTTTAATAAGTCTCATTTTATTCTGAGAGTTCAACCTCTAAAAGATAAGGGAGAGCCAAGATCTCTTATTTTATGTATGAACAGGCTTTTACAGCTAAGCAGGTCTCCTAGTAGAAGATATTTGTCAAGATTTCTCAAAGTTCAGACACTGCAGGTCAATGTTTGCACACTGAGAGCCTTCTGGGACTCGCACACTCTCAAGGGGCGGGTGGTAAATCCACTGTACTTTTATTTCTGCAGATGTTTTGAGCAGAATTTTAGCCAGAGAAGATGTTTTTCAAAGGGGATGGATGAATGGGACGAGGAGAGAAGTGGCTGCATCCTGAAGACAGAATGAGTTACTGAGTTTGGAGCACAGCTCATAGGAGTCAGAGGCTGTTTTTATGCACAGCCATTAGGAGAATTTCAGGCCTGAACCCAGATGAGTGTTCTGCATTCACATCCATTTGCTTAATTAACCCCAGTATTCATAAGGCTTTGGGTTCAGTATTACCTGTTTTAAAAAGGGGAATAACAGACAATTGACAATCAGGTTTACGTATTCTTCAGCTGTTTTCAACAGCGGTGGCAACAGTTTTGGAAACCAAAAACTACCATTCAGGAAATGTCACAATACGTGAATATTTTCACCAGCAGATTTGGGAACAAAGATATGCAGGTTATAATCAACACAACAGTCACATCAAGGTTTCTGTTCAAATTTGCGAAGCTTTTTGGTTATTTGAACAACTAGAGGATTCTTTTCGTTCTCACAGCTGCAGGCACAAAGCCTTGGCTCTGCCTGCCTTAAAATATATCACAAAATAATTGGGATGCCTGAAGAAAGAGCATAAACAGTAGCAGTGTCTGGTGTGACTTCTGGTTACTTCCAAACTGGCAAAAAGTTATTACCACCATGCCTTTTAAAGGGTATTTTTACATTGCCAAAATCCATATTGTTTTAAGCCAAATCTCTTTTCATTAAGTCTAAAAGATTTGCAGTGAAAATGGAACATTTCAGACGGTGAATTCAATGATGTGCAGTCGTCATTTGAAAAGTCTTCTGATAAGCGTTATTGCCCGTCTTTCCCTGACAACATAAACAGGATAATAAAACCAGGGTGAACTTCAAGCCTCAGGTGTGTCAGAAGCAAAGGTCCCTCCAGTGTTTTCCCACAAGGGGCTTTAGGAGCTTGTCAAAGATAAAAGCAATTCTATCTTTCAATTCCCCCTCCTACTCCGCTCCTCCTTCCCAGGATTTAGTCCCCCCCCTCATATTTCTCATGAAACAGCAGAAATAGATCTCCCAGTCCCAGCTGCCTTAACAGCACCTCCTTGTCCTTGGAAAATTAAATTCCTGCCATCAAAAGTGCCGTGTTACTATGGTTGCAGGGGTCTGGAAATGACTGTGCCATTACAAACGTCAAGGTGGAGGAGGGAAAGCAGGATAGGAGGCGTGAACGGGAAAGCACCGACCTAAATTCGGAGGGATCACAGTCTCCCTCATGAAGAAGGGTTGTCCTTTGACAGCCCCAAAGCTTCGCTTTGCCCCTGAAAAGCCACAGCACTTTCAGGCACAGTTTTCCCACGGGTACTGCAAGTTCCCCCACTCGGGAAAGTTGCGAGGGGAAGCGCATCCTTCCTGAAGGCAGCAAGCAAACATGAGGCTTTACCCTGGACAGAAAGGGAGATTCCTGCCCAGATTAACTGCTGGGCTGGTCCCAAGCCCTGTGGCAGGTCGGGACCACAGCATTTCCAAGGATCACAGCACCCCTTCTGCTTACACCACCAAGGACGGACTCTGAGGAGACCCCTCCAAAGGAGAATCCCAGAATGGTTTGGGTTGGAAGGAATCTTACAGATCACCCAGTCCCACCCCCTGCCATGGGCAGGGACACCTTCCACTATCCCAGGTTGCTCCAACCTGGCCTTGGACACTTCCAGGGATGGGGCAGCTGCAGCTTCTCTGGGCACCCTGTGCCAGGGCCTGTCCACCCTCACAGGGAGGAATTTATTCCCAATATCGCATCTAAACCTGCCCTCCTTCAGCCTAAGGCCATTCCCCCCTGTCCTATCATTCCATGCCCTTGTGAAATGTCCCTCTCCAGCCTTCTTCTGAGCCCCCTTTAGGCACTGGGAGATGCTATGAGGTCTCCAAGAGGTCTCCTCTTCCTGAGGACCACTTCCTATTCCAAACCTTCACATCTCCCTAATAGCTCAGTTTCATAGATGGGGCGAGGGTGTAAAGCAATGTTTATAGTCTAAACCCATTAGTAATGATCAAAAAAGATAAGGTACAGTTGTTTCTATCATGTAGGCCATCTTAATTAGCACTAATTGTGTCCTTTGCAGTGGAGTTGGAGAGTCAGAGTGTGAATGCAGTTGGAGTCATCTCTCCTTGCTGGGAAGGATTACAAGGGGCAGGATGGGCAAGTTTTCTCCTCTCACTGCACTCATTTCACAAAGGAAACATCAGCACCAAACCCGCACAGCTGCCAGGGCAAGCCCTTTCATCAGCATCTTATCCAACACCAGGCATGGTGAATCTCAAAGCAGCCCAGTGGAAAACAGCTGTGGCAATGGACACAATGATTAATTGTTAAACACCATTCACAGGCACAGCGAGACGTGGAATTCGGTCGGTCCAACGGTAAATATTTGCTGACTAGATAAGATCAACAGCACTGAAGTTCCAGGCTGTTTGTAAATCAGTCAGTTTTGATACTTTTGGGTGACTGGTCATCCTAAACCACACAAATACTGGAAGGCAAATATTTTAAAAGAAAACCACAAACTACTGCACAAAGGCAGTAAGATCCAGCCAAAAAAAAATAAGAGAGCTGGTGGAACTCACAGTCACTTGGCACACATTACCATAAACAAATGGCAAAAAATCTGCAGTCCCAGCAAAGAGCGCATCAGCACTCCTGAGAGGGAGGGAAAAAATGGGAAGCACAAGTTACATTCGAACCTGCAGGTTCAAAAGGAAAAAAGATTACAACAATGGCTGGGTTGCCACTGAGCCATGGTTTGTGTGCTGTCACCTTTCAGACGGGAAGAGACACCGCACCGAGGGAAGTTTGTGCTGGTGCACTTCCCAAAGCTGCCAAAAGCAGAGATTGGCTGCTTCCCTCAGAGACCAACAGCTTTCCCCATCTGAGCTTTACCTTCCCAGAGCCCTCAAGTCACCAGCCCCAGCTCCAAGCAGGACACGAGGAAAAGGATCCCTGCGGAGCCATCGGTTCCTCACACAAACGAGATTCTACCAAGAATTTCAAAGCAAAACTTGAAAAAGCAAAACTGCACCAGTCCAAACCTCCCCTCCCACTTCCCGCAGCACTGGTAACAGGGAAGTCCCATTTCCCTCTCTCTCTGACCTACTACTGGAACGTGGAAGTTCATGAAAGCCTCAGGAACTGAGAACTACAACATTTTAGCGACTCACTTTGCAGCTTCTCGGAATTTTAGGGCAAGAAGTGAACAAAATGTCATCCCACAGAGCCCTTCCAGTGCTCTCTGACCAGCAGCAGCTTCAACAGCTTCCCCTCCATCAGGTGCCTGCACCAAGGTCAGTAAATCCCTCCACTAATATTACCTGAAGGCAGAAGTCCACTCGGATCACGTTTCCATAATGGGAGAGGCTCAGTAGCCTTCAGTCTTGTCCCTTTTTGGTTTTCTGTTTTTCACAATTAGCAGCTACTTAGGGGAGAAAATCACATCATTCTCTGGCTTTCTGAGAGCTTTTTCCTCTAGAAAAAAACCCGGTATTTTTTGCAAGTGTGAAAGGAAGAAAAAGGTGAATGAAGCATTAATTCATTCCCAGGAACACTGTGGATTCCAGTTTTTTTTTAAGGAAAGCAAAAGCATTATGAACTACTTGAAATTAAACATTCATTTATCTCTATAAGACAATTAGAAATATCTAAACCCCCTATTTGTCAATAATATTTTCAGCTAAGGTACCAAGAAATCAGCAGTTCACTGTTAACTGATGTATTTCACTAAAGTGACCGAGAGACTTGACAAGTGGAAGGTTTTTTAAGGGGAAAAATGGAATTTTTACCTCTTTCCACAGAGTGTCAGGGGTAGCAGCCGCAGAGCACATTGTTAGCAGTGCTGAAGAGTCTCCTGTCATTTTTTTGATATTGTCAGATAAACAATTAAGATTTCACCTTAAAAACCTCTACAGCAGCAGATGTGGCAGCTCAAGAAACCTCCATCTCCCCAGCACGTGCACTTTTCTAAGATGACACGGAATGCTCCTAATAATACACTTCATTTTTAGTACATTAGAGGCATTTTAGGACTTAGGCAAGTCTTTGCTTTCAGGGGAAACCACGGTGAGTGTCAGAGTTTCCAGCAGAAAACCAACCTGAGTGCATTCATCTTTAGAAAATGTCAAGTATGCACAATATTCCCGAACAAAATCCACAAGTTCTGCATTCTTTGGAGCACCAATATTTTACATTTCAATCTTAGCTAGCCTGGATGCTGTGATTGACCAGACAAATATATCTTTAGGACAACAGAAGACAATCAGGGGGATTTTGGAGAGCCCATGGGAGCTCTGGGAAGGGATTGAGGCAGCAGAGACTACAACAAGGGTGGCTTTAAGAAGTAAATAATAAATTAAGGCAGATAAACTCTCTTACCCCCACATCAATAATGCGTGTTCATTACACGCATAGCAAAATGCTGACAGATTGCTTCTCCAGCCTCTGAAGACAGAAACATCATCATGTCTTAATAAAATACTTGTGCACCTGGGCTCACACTTTACAGAGTTTTACGCAGGTAAATAACTTCATTACCTGGGTGGCAAATGGTGGGTGAGGAGGATAGGTAAGAAGCTGTCTGCATCCCCTATAAAATCATCCTATTTATCATCTCCATAGGTCTCCAAAACACCAACCCTGTAGTTTGGATCTTTTGTACAAGGATAAGTTGCAGGGAGAGTCCCACCCCCAAGAAACGGCACCTTCCTGCTCCTTCACCCTGAACAAAACCATGTCAGGGGCAAGAAAGGCTCTCAAAAGCCATCTCTGCTGTTTAATGGCAGGAAAGAAAGTCTCCCCCCCAAGCTCCCTCGGCCACCCCACGGCTTTTAGAGAGCTGGCACAGGATGGGACACTGACCACACTGGGAATCCTGGTTACAACACTATTACAACCAAGCAAGCACCATCAACAGCTCAATTCCAAGACAGAACTTGGTGAATAAACCACTGGACAAAACACTTCAGCCTTTAGTACAGCCGTCCCTGGTGCCCTTAAAGATCGATTTGCAGCCTGTTGCATATCAAGAAATGCAACCAATGCTGGCTTTGGTATGCTAATACCATCTAATCCATTACAGACTCCACCTTTTTTCCAGACACTGCTTCAAAAACATATCCAGGCAGAAATGTCTTGGAGATGAATAAGCAGAAAGCTGTCAGCATGGCTGTGGAAATGTGTACAACAAACTAAGTTTTCTTATGTGTTCTCACCAAAAGAAACTTGTCTTGGCCTCTGTGTCACACACATTCACCATCAATAAATCCAAGTTAAATCCTCCAGCTGAAAAGCCATCCTCTGTTGAACCTGAACTTCCAGATTGTGACACTTCAGCACGTGCCGTGTGCATTATCTTTCCCATTTTTGATGGTGTCACTGAATCACGGCTTGTGTCACCACAGCTACATGAAAACCAGTAACAGTTCTAAACCAAGAGGTGTTTTTCAATGTTAACCTACTGAGAGGGATTATCAAATCCTCTATGGCATGCGTTTATTGGTGAAACTTCTTTAAAAATTAATAAAATGACAGACTGACCCTGCTAAAGGGACCTCATGCAGGAAGAGTTATCACAAATCAGAGTGGATATTAAAAGCTCTGTCCTGTAAACACTCAAGCAGCACTCGAGCAGTGAGTGAGTCAATCAAATGCTGGGTGCAGAAATGGCAAAAGCAGTTTCTCTTTTTGAGGAAGTGCAGGGATAAACCCACAATGAGGTGCCCGGGAGTTGCAAACAACAAAAGAAAACTTGGCCCATCCTGAGCCAGTATAAGGACTTATAAAGCACTAATTTCTTGAAGAAGTCTTTCAAGTGTCTTGTGTGTTTGAGGCCTTCAGGAAAGGTAGATCGTTCCACTCCCCTGCTAAAGGCAGAGTTAATTACACTGCACGGTGTATGCCCTGATTGCACCTGCAGAGGGTTACACAAGGTAGAGCTTTCTCTTGGTCTGGCCACACAATAACTCCCTGGGCATTCATTTCCCTGTGTTGACAAGCTCTTGGAAGGCTTTGTAAAAGATTTGTCCCCTTTTGAGCCAAAGGGCTGAGTGACTTTCAGGTCTGGAAAGCTGCCAAGAAGAGAACCCAGCCACCTTGATGTGCAGACCCACCTACTTGGTTTTCTCTGTCTTGCCCTCACTTCCTCCCAATATCAGCTACTGATGGGCAGGGGGGAAGGTCTCTGTGGTAGGAATGGACATCACCACCATAAACAAAGGCTTGGCATCATCACTCCTGCACAGGTAATTCCAGCAGAGAGGTCACCTCCTCTTTCCTTCTCAAGGGTCTCTTCTTAACTCTTAATGAAGTTAAGTCTTATCACCTATTCCTTCAGGACTTGCTCAGAAGCAAGTGCTTTTCACTGGCTCTGTTACCTGTGGAACCACGAACAAGGACAGACCCCAGCACTGCTCATGGACAAGGACAGACCCCACCACTGCTCACGGACAAGGACAGACCCCAGCACTGCTCATGGACAAGGACAGAGCCCAGCACTGCTCATGGACAAGGATGGACCCCAGCACTGCTCACGGACAAGGACAGACCCCAGCACTGCTCATGGACAAGGACAGACCCCAGCACTGCTCATGGACAAGGATGGACCCCAGCACTGTTGTTTCCAACACACCCACTGTTCTCACAAGAGGACCACACCACATGGATCAGCAAGTCCAACCAACACCACGAGCCATTCCAGCCAACAAAGTCCAGGGAAAAGCACGCCAAGGTGTCTAGGGGAACACAGACCCTACCGAGCCATATGGACAGGGTCGTGTTGGGAGCAGGGGAGGGGAGGTGGCCAACAGACATACCTGCTCTCACTGTATTCCTTCTTCTCTCTGACGCGCAGCCACTTCCGAAGGAGGAAGCGCTTGCGCCGCGGGGACGCGCTGGGTGTGGAGCAGTTGGACCAGGGAGTGTCCTCATCACTGGACGGGGTGATTTCAATGGATGGGAGCTGCAGGTATTCCTTGCTGGAGGAAGGAGAATCCTGGTACCTGATGGCCTCCAGGCTCTGCTCCTGCACGTTCTTCATCCGCCTCATCTTGAAGCGCTTCCTGCGCAGGGTTGGGGTGGACGAGCTGGACCAGGCACAGCCGCCCTCCACCACCTGCTGCTCGGGGACTTGCAGTGCTGGGAGCTGCAGGGTTTCTGTCATGTTGGCAGCTGGCATCAGACGCCCTTTTCCTCCTTCTGCTCCCACCCCCGGGCGCTCTCGCTCTGATCTCGGTGTAAACCACACCACAAAGCCACAACTCGCCTTCCTCCTCCTCCTCCCTCACCCGGTCCAGCACTGCCCTCCCTGCTCAGGCAGGAAACCTCATGTTCTTCACGTGCTCTCATTTAACAACCAGCGGGGTGGGGAGGGGATGTTCAGGACACGGACATGCCACAAGGCAAAGCCAGTTTCAAGTTTCTTTTCTCCTTCTCGTCTCTACAAAACAAAGTCCCTCCCCTGCCTGGTCTCGCTCAGAGCAGGTTTAGCACCGAGATGAGGGTTTGCCAGCAAGGGCTTGGCTCGATTTCAGCTTCCCCCTCTTCTGTCCTCTGCCTAATGTTGGCTCAGGAAAGAAAAACCTCCTGGGGCTGCTCTAGGAAAGTCAGAGCTGAGTCTTCTCAAGAGACGAGGCAAGTATGGAGCGGAGCGGCTGGAGCTGTGAGGAGGTCAGAGAGAAACAGAGGGAGGGGAGGAACAATACTCGATAAAATCGGGAGACAGAGTAGCAGGAGCAGCCTGTCCTTTCCCTGCAGCGGGTCAGACATTGGCAGGCAGCTGCTGCAAGTGTAACCGCGCTGTTAATCCCAAGAGACGGGGTTTATATTTCCAAATATGCTGCTGCTACAAATCAACAGAGGGGAAAAGGGTAAGGAGGGGGAAGAGCCTTCTGGAGGAGCCAATTGGACAGGGCTGCTCCTTGTCCCACCTTCCCGCTCAGAAATCCCACCCTGTGGAAGGAGGGAGGGAGCGAACTTGGGATTTCAGCCTTCTTTCACAGCTGGATTTGTTCTGTCCCCTTTGACCGCTCAGAGAGAAGGCAAAGGAGGAGAGGGGCTGAGGAACAGCTCAAAAAGCAGCAGCAGGAGGAGGAGGCACCAGAACGGGGCAGCTGGTTGGGCTTTTAGCTGGGTTTTACCCGAATGAAAGCTGATCAGAGTTCTTGGAGGGCAGGGATGCTGCTTCCAAAATGACAGTGCATGATGGATGGCCTCAGGTCCAGCAACCAACAAAGACACCACATAAAGACAACTGCACATGCAGAACAGATTTTACGCCAGGAGAAAGACACAGACTGCACTTCTCAAGCATTAACACACTAAGGAAGCTCTACCAAGGGTCAGGCACTTGGAACAGCAGCCACAGGACAAGGGAAAATCCTGCTAATGAAACCACATCAGGAAAAACAAACAGTGTGACAGATTCTCCATGAGCATCCTCTAAATTTCCCTGACTGGTCCTACATGAAGCTGTATTTTCAGGTGAAAAGAGGGACCTAGAATTCAAAACCTCCAATGCAGAGACTAGAGTTCAGCTGTGTGCCATCAGAAAAAACAAACAAATCCCTAAATCAACCTGACGCAGCTTTAGTTTTCATTGTTCAACTGCCTGAACCTTTAAAAATATTAGCTTCAGGTTAGAAAATATTTGTCAATCCAAATCAAAACAGTTCTTCTTGCATGGCCTGCCTCAGTTTTGTTTGAAAATAAACTTCACAAGAACGCCGAACATCAGAAACTGCCATGAAACATGTCAGGAAGGGAAGATTTATAACAGCAGGAATAAGTGGGAAGGAAACACTTCACTAATATGACAGGGGAGGTTAAGTCCTCAATCGCTGTATTTAATTTCTGAACTGTCCTGTTTGCTCTGCTCATTCTGGAAGTCAAGAGCTTGAGCAGCTCTTCAAATGGATTTCTGGAGCTCCTGTCACCTTGGTATCTGCACCAGGTGCAGAACACCTTCTACAAACACCCACTTTAACAAAAGGCAAATAAATGGGGGGGTTTTTTCAAGTCCAAGAATTAGACAAAATGCCAATATTCTGTGTTTCAAGACTTGCGTGAGTAGCTTTGCATCTTCTCTGCCTTGAGGGTTGATATCCCTTCTCCCTCCTCTGGAGAAACCTGATCTTGTGCACTTCAGATGATTTCTATCACGTCACCACCACCCATCCAGCAGCCCCCTGTACATAACATTGCTGGCTACCTCTCAATTCCACAGATTCATCTTCTTCCCGTGGCATCTGGGAATCAAAGCCCCACAATATCTAATTGTTATCCAAAATATAGGCACTTTCACACAACCCACCTGCCTCCCTCAGGAGTAGCCCTGTGGAGACTCTCAGAGTTTTGCTCTGTGTATTACTGAGTTTGATCTCCTGTGGCATCTTTTATCAGCTACAGAAGAGTCTCATTTAATTGCAGAAGTAAGTACAAATAAGGGTCAAAGGCTGCACTTTGGCATGGTCCCTTTGGCCATGAATTGCACAGTACATTGTAAACCTCAGAATCCCCCTGGATATTACCTAATTAATCAACAAGAGACTCATACGACACTGCTCTAGGCCATAGGAGCATTTGGAAATCACTTTTTTATTAAGGGACAAGGTGACCCTGTCACAAATCTGCTCTTAGTTGCCAAGGCCATGCCAGCACCTCATCCTCACTGCACGCTAATGGAATTCCCTTCAAGACAGGGATCCTTTCCCATCCCCTCCATACACGGAGCTGAAATAATTCTCTCGGGCTGTGCCTCCCCTCAGGGGTGGGTGCACACACAGTGAGTATCCCTTTAACTCCAAGAACTCCATGGATTAGTGAGCAACTTCTTTGCATTCCAACATTCTCCACACATTTTTGTCCTGGAGAAGGGATGCTGGCCACGTGCTTGATGCTCTGAGGAAAGAGGAGCTCTGGAATGAGAGAGAGCTCAACAACCTGACCCAGAGAGTGCAAAATCCCAGCCACGAGCAAGCGCTATTCCTGGACAAATCACTGTCTCCATGAGAGCTGAGTGTTGCTAGACTTGTTTAATGACTACTCCTGTAATTTAATGATCCATCTAATGACGGGTTTATTTGAGCAACAAATGGTTGTCAATGCTGCAGGTTGAGCAACAGTCTCCATGCCTTTCTCCTACTCAAATATTCTGGGTTTTCCAGTGTCGTCAGAAGAGCACTTATGAATTGAGCAATGAGGAAAGAAAAATCATATTAAACAAAAAATAAAAATCCCTTCCCTGACTGAAGAGCGTGAGCTAATGCCACCCAGATTCTTTGGCACTACTATGCTGTGTGTTTAGGGGATAGCAAAATGCCATTCCTGGAACACAGAGGAGTAGCTGGCACTGAGAGTGCACTGCAAGAAAACAATTTTATCAATTAAAAGCAGTCATTTTTAAACACAGGAAATACATCCAGGCTCTGGAGAAGACTAACCAAGTCACTCAGATGCACATCTGGCTGCAGAAGCTCTGCCGGGTCGGGCGGGGAGATCACTGCACTTACAGTCTGGGAAGAATTCAAGCAGAATTCCCCTTTTCCTACAATTCAACTTATTTTCCTTCCCGTGCACACAGCTGAAAGTGGCAGATCTGCACGAGAAACCTGCCACGCCTGCAGCACAGCAACCCCTGCTAGGCCAGAACTCTTTATTTTCAAATTCCAAACCACGTGTTTTTCCTTTTTTTTTTTTTTTTTGATTTGTGAAAATTCTAGAGTAATATTGTGATTTTCAAAGGAAAACCAAATCTGTTTATCTGCACTTACTTCCACATTCTAACAGCCTCCTGCAAGAATAGTCGTGTTATCTTTGGGACTGGAACCTCCACAAGGTCTTGAGCCATCTCTTGGTCTTTGAATATTAAATTAGATAAGTTCTAGTACAATTTGACATATGACAACTCGTGGATACGTCCAAGCAGCGGGTACTGACTAACAATTCTTACTTGGGTGCCCTACAGCCCTGTGCCTTTAAATCATGCCCTCTCAGCCAGCAGTTGCTCCCCTTTGAACAGTACAGCCCTTTTTATTTTGGCTGTGTGACACCAGATGCCTGCATGTGTTGTTCTCTGAAACCCAAGGACTCTGCTACAAGACAGATGACAAATTTCACGGGCTGCAGGGCTCGTGTTCTCCCCAATTCTTCCCTGCTCGGTGCAATATTTCAATTAAAACTCCAATCAGCGTTTGGATAAATGGCATAAACTGCTCTCTGACACAGGACTTGGGTATATCTGTTATTCGGCCTCTGAATTAAAATAAGGTGTGTACATACCTGTGCTCCCAGTGCAAAGCACAGCCCACACACGTCAGAGGTGAATTACGGGTCAGCCACCCCAAAAAGCAGGAGCACCAACTCTCAGCTCCTACTGGGATCACAGCACTGCCATCACCAACCTTGGGGGTGACAATATGGGACATGTACCCAAACTCTGCTGGGAGATACGTTCCACTAAGCTTGTGGAATGTGTATTTTATCACATGTCCAATATTTATGTGTTTTATCACAAATTAGTTGCTCCCCATTTTAACAATACTTCGAGAAGTGGAAAAAAGGCTGATTCCAACAGGGCTTTCTGCTTGGAGGTTAATCTATATAGCTATTCTCTTTAGATTTGTATATATATATTTTATTTATGGAAGGTACTAGCTGTAGATTAATGCCTCTTTGTGCCTTCCCTTTCAAAAGAAATAGTTCTCATGTCAGCAATACCCATTAAAGACTTCAGCCCATGAATTCTCACTGGGCATCTCAGTTCTGGCCTCATACAGAGCAGCAGTCCCCAGATGCTTCAGATACCATCCAGAACTGCAGAAATTGTCAAAAATTATTCCCACAGCCCAGCATATGGTGTATCTTCTCAGCATGAGGTCAGAGCTTTCACAGTTAATTTCTTCAGGCAGCGTCCTGTCTCCAAATTCGTGGGGACAGTGGAGCCAAAGAATAGCAGCAATACAAATGAAATCAGTGTCGTGGCTTGGCAATAACAATCCATCAGAAGACAGCAACGGGGCAAAGGGGCCACTCTCAGTCTGAGTTCTCTGCACAGTCCAGAACTGAAGGGAATCATTTGGCACTGCCTGTTTACGCTGATCCACACCTCTCTCTTGAGCATCAGAAAGAGAAGCTCATCTCTTCTCCTAAGATTAGTGGAGGGGATCTGGGATCAAATAAATTCAGTCCCTCACAATACACGGGGTGATCCATTAGAATGAATTTCCACAGGATTTGGTTTGCAGTACATACACTGTACATGAAGGAAGCACATGGAGGAATTCCTTGGAATTCCTCTCCCTGTACAGCACTTACCTAGCGGTCATGGCTCACAACACACCATTAACCACAGGAGAACAAGCCTGTAAGTACAAAAGGTCTCTAAACAATACATTCTTCCCTCTCCAGCTAAAATGCCTCCTTCACCAGCTCAGGTCAGCCAAGTCTGCTGTGCTGAACCCAGACTAGAACAGCCAGGGCGTGGTATTTGCTTCCCTTCAACAGCTGGACAAAGCAAAAACCTCTCAAGGTTAGAAAGAAGGAAGATTTTGTTAGAGAACACCCCGCAGTGCAGTGGTTGAGACTCTCCCAGGTAGTTTCTCATTCCAGGAAGATGCAGCCAAAAAACATCTCAGTTCTCAAAGGGTGGCTTTACCTGAGCAGCAGAATTTCAGTTCCTCCAGTACCTGCTTCCTGTAAGGAAGGATTGCCCAGATCTGCTGCCCACCTGGGCCTTGGTTTCAGCTGAGCAAGGAAACACCACGTGCTGTAACAAGTACTGAATTGTCCTTTTAGGATGTGATGTGCCTGCTGTTTGCATAGGGAACACAGGACTTTATAAATTATAGGGTTACCTGTGGATCATGATTTTCTACCAGCAGCATGGGTGGAAGTGGAATGGTTTCAAGTGCTTCTTCTTTCTGTCTTATACTTAATCCTGAAACAATTCTTGTCATCTTCCTTCTTTCTTTATGAAACAGCAAGGGAAAGCACATTTCTTTATCCTACAAAAATACTGAAGGAAAGGAATGTTGCCAGAAAAAAATTGCAAGCCTTATTCTGCAAAAGGCCAAATGGAAACCACCAAAACCATCTCTGGACTCCCAAAAGCCACTAAAAAGACTGAAAGACAGAAAAGGTTCTTTCCTGTGATTGGTAAGCTCATTTTATAATCAGCATATAAAAATTGTTTTATTATTACCATTCCTGTCCATCACCTCAATTATCCACAACTGCGGCAGCCAAGCTGATGGAGCCTGTTCCTTCAATTAGGCAAATGCCTGAGGACAGCTGTCAGTTTTCCTCATGATCTCCCAAAGAGCCTTTTGAAAAATACTTCATGGACAACTGGAAAATGTGTCCTCCAGCTGCCTTTGCCATTCACACTTGTAACCCTGCCCATGGCTGGGATGGAAAGGAAGCCAAGTGCAGTTCTCCACCCCCAGCACACACTCAACACGCACGCGCAGACAAACAAACCCCTCTCCGTCTATGTCTGTTACATCACAAAAATGTGTTTGAGGGATGAAACAGGCACAGACCACAAAGCTCAGACCCGCGCCGTGCAGCACCTGCCTAGAGACAGGTGAATAATGCCTAGCTAGAAGTCACAGTAATGAGTTTGGAAGAGCTCTGTGCACTGAGAACCCCAGGCAGTGTCACAGCAACAGCACGAAGCGGGTGCCACACACCTGTAACCAGAAGGAAGGTGCCTCTCAGGCAGCAGCTTTCCCCTGAGCGCACCTGCAGGGGTGACAGGGGACAAACCCCTCTGCAAAGCACCGGGCAACGCAGCAGATCTTCCAGACCTTGGGAACACTCACAGCTGTCGCCCAAACTCCACCCTCCCGGTTGCACCTTCCCAGCAGCGATTTGTGACTTCGTTTCTTCACGTTGCTTCGGTTTCCTTTGCTGAGGGTCCTGATGCCTGAGCTGCCCAGGAGGGGCTGCGCTGCTAACAGGGGCTGGAAAGAAGCTAAAGGCGCACACCATTTCCAGTGCCAGAGTCTCGCAGTGACCCAGCTCCAAACACCTCAGGACTGCCAGGTTGTGTCGCAGCCACCAGGAATCTGCTTCCCGTATTCCCCCTCCAAATTGTCACCATTGTGTCCCAGAGAGGCTCTCGGGGAAATCGAGGTCAGACTCTGCAAGGCACTGCAGCAAGGTCAGAGGCTCTGGGGGGAGCTTACACTGGCAGTGCCCAGCAGGGCTGTTTCATATGTCCCCAGAGCTACAAACACCACTAATGACCATAAATAAAAGGCTTTTTCCCCTCTTTTGCTTCCCTTTTAACATACAGAAGCAAACAACTGAAAATTCTTCAGCCGCTTGTGTTTTTAGGTGATGTTGGACAACCATAATCCCTGTTTTCACACGCCCAGATTTGTACCCAGCAATCACGTTAGGCTTGAGTAGAGCTAAGAGGTTTTCTCTGCCCTCACAGAGGGAAGGGTTTGCACACACATCACCTCTTCTACCTGCAAATAGTCTCTCAGCAGTTCACACTGCAACCCGTGTAAGCAGAACTGCCAAGAAAAAGCTTTATTTTTCCTTAAAGCCGGGGAGATGAGCTGGTGACACTGTTGCTGACACTGGATATCAGGGTTCCTGCCTTGCAATCGAACTCATTCGTCCTTCAGACAAAGCCATTTCACATTTTGTCTCCATTTCCTCGCAGTTAACACTGAGATTAGGAGAGCTGCCTGATGGATTAGAACTGGGCGAGTTTAATTTAAGAAAGTGTATAAGTCACATGGTGATCTTAAAAGACTGTCAGAACGTACAGTCCAGGGGACTTCAGGAGTTCAGCTGAGCTGTGAGAGCTGGAAATTCTGGGTCTTCTCACCACCAAGAGCGACTGCAGCACAGAACAAGCATCCATTTCAAGGTGGAGAACAGAAAATAAGGAATCAGTTATTACTTCTGCTTCCTGAGCCCTGTTACTGTACAGAATGCCCATTTCTCTCCTACCATGTCTCAACTATAACCCAAATTGTGAACTCCAGGAAAGCATTCTCAAATTAGGCATAAAACTGCCTTCTTTAATAACTCACCTCTGCTGTGTCTCCACTTTGTTTACAGCTCCTACCAAATTCCGTGGTCACTGCTGCATTCTTACTGTAATCTCCAGTCAAGGGTGAGTTCCAAAATCAAGGACAGGAATTTGTGTTCAGGGTCCTTCTTAAAACCAAGGGCCAAGATGGGTGCAGTGTGATAGCACAGCATGTGGAAAGAACAGCTAATCTTAAAACTAATCAAAATTAGCCGCATGTAACAGCACCAAAAGATGGAAGTTACCTGGTCCAGGGTTTATGTGCTTTCTCCTTCACGCAGCTAAATAGGGCTTTTATTTTTCACCTATTTTTCTAAAAGATGGCATCTTAAATTCACATTACGAGTCTCTTTGACCATCTGAGCAGTGATTCAAGCAGAGCATCCGTGTGAATAATTTGTTCAGCCTGGGCTTTTCTTGGATGTGTCATGAACCCCTACAAAGAGGAGCATTTTACACTTGGTCCAGATTCCTATTCCTGCCTTTTACACTCGGTCCAGGTTCCTACTCCTGCCTTCCCAAGCCCCCATCCCCACAGATCTCTGGGTCCCTGGGCCACCAGGACCTGCTGCTCTAGTGGCACAGGAGCCACAGGCAGCAAAGCACCTTCCCTTGGGCTGCAGTCAGCGCCAGTTTGCTTGGAAAACGCTTCCTTGCCTCAAACATCCTGTTAAATACAAGCACACAGGATTTACTCTTCACATTTCAGGTGTCTGAGCCCGTGTGGCTGCCACGAAACGCTGCCAGGTGCTTTCACGCTGAGCAGGGTTTTATTGCCTCCCATAAATTCCCAAGCCATTCACAAAAAGCATCTCTTTAACCCCAAGAAACCTGTCAGCCAGCTGCCTAAATCCTGAATGCTCTCAGTCCAGTCACTAACCAGTCCAGAACATTCCAAAAATGTTCACACGTGGCATTTGGTCCAGTGTATTGAATTTCAAAATGAAGGGTTCCCTTCTCAGAGCAGATTCTGGATGTTAAAATATTAACCACTGCTAATTTTAGAAGGGTGTATAAAATAGGAGGCACAGAGGACACAGGGAAGGTGTGTGGATGCATGTGAAGAAAGAGGATCCTTCTGAGACGTCTCTAATTTGAATTTCTTTGTCTGATTTCCAAGTTTGTTGTTTGATATTTTTCCTTTTCAATTTCTGCATCAGGCTGTGCAGTATAATTTTCAAGACTGAACTCATAGTTTACAAGCAGAACATCTCATTCTCAGGGTCAAATTCCAGCTCGAGTGAGGGGTGGGAGGAAAAAAATCCGATTCCAGCAAATGATGTCACTACATTTGGAACAGACTTGGAAGGCAGGCAGAGATGAAATCTTTGAACCATGAATTTAGTTCCCAAAGTTCTGACTCTTAGTTACAAAATTATTCAGCCCAGACTCAGCATCTGAGTCAATAACCTCTGAAGGAATGAACACTGAGCTCCCTGCAGAATCTTTTCATTAGTTATAAATACACCTGCCATTCATTCCTGCCTGCCTGCAATTCTACTCCCACTTCTTCCCTGTTAGATATGAGCAAACAATGACACTTACTAGATTATTTTTTGCAAAACTTACATTTCTGGGCCTCTCATCAGCTTGCCTCGGGCTAAACTGCACAATGACACCTTTGTAAAGCCAGAATTAAAAAGCACATATTAAGTGGAAAAGAAAGAGCCCCAGTAAGTGGAAGCACAGTGAGGCATAAGTGTCTTTTTTAATACACTGGAATCTGGCAATTACCTCACACATCAGTGTTCCTGATGTGAATAACATCTAATAATTAAATCTGTGGCACAGAGCTTATTTAAGGGGTTGGTTTGGAACTGAAATAACCCATGGGCTTTATAATTAGGCATAGCTACAATGGTACTGATAGCACTGGGATGACTTCCAATGGGTCAGTGCAATTCTTAAAGAGTAAAACTTTCCATTTCAATTGCACCAAGAAAGCAGGAAACCTCTTTTCATCTTCCTAGGACAGAGCCTGGAGACTTGTTGGTCCTCCTCTTCATCCAGTACAACTTAAACTGCCTCCAAAAACAATGATCCGAAATGTCATCCCTGACCTAAGGCACTGGATCTGCTGCATCTTCGATCTCTCCATAAAGATGTGAAATGGTCCCCAAAGCCACCTCAGTGTGTTTATTGCTTATCCCTCGGTTTGAACATGTTGGAAAGCAGCTCAGGAGCTCCAACCTTTGCTTAGACCACTCCAAAAATTACCATTCAAATCCCAGGGAGAGTTTGCAGAATTAAGGTGAATTAAGGGTTCATCTCCAGTCCAGCACAGGTAATTAACATTTTATCAGCTTTTATGTAATAAAACTGGGCCATAGATGGGAAAGAGATTTGTCTGTACTCATAAACTTGGTTTCTGCACAGTCATGGGACAAAAGGATTTTCAGGTAATGCTTGAATAATACAGCACTTTCTCCAGCTTTCAGTGAAATCTGCACTTCCAAACAAGCAGGGTTTTGGGATTGTCCTGCTTTTGGCAATGAACTTTACCCCAGCTGAAAGCAAGACAGGGATAAGACTAATTGCTAAAGCACCTTTTACAAGGTACTTGTGCTCAGGGGAGTAAAGTGTTTTGCAAGAGTTATCATTCCATTTTCTGAGCTTAGATGGACAGACAAATCAAATATACCAAGAGCTGTATGCCTGACACCTGAAAATGCATCCTCTAACAGCTCATATACAAATGTTCTGCCCATTTAGTCTCCACACAGAGCACCTAATAATGAGGCAGGAGCCCAGACAGATGGATGAACAGGCTGAGTCTCTCCCCCTCAAGAAGTGAGGATTCAACAGCATCTGCTCCAGACATCCAGAAGGCTCCTGTCACACAAATAAAAATAATCATCATCTGTCAGTCTCGAATCACTTCAGCAAGAATTCACCAAGACTTGAGGTTGTCAGCTCTAGGAAAGCCAGTCCTTCTCCAGAGGAGTGAAAATACAATCCCATCTTGTGAAAATACAGCTCAGCACTGCCCTGAGAACAGGGGATCTGCAGCTGGGCTTTCCCACACCACACTCCAAGGCAGCTGCAGGAATTGGGTGTTTCCTGAAGTGAGCATGGCAGGAACACACTTTGTGAGCAGGTGCTTACACGAATTGTTTTCTCAAGTGAACCTATGCCAGACAATTGAGAACAAAACCAAAAGAAACACACAAAGTTCTTCCCTCAGAGGACTTTTAAGAAAAAAAAAAAAAAAAAACAACCAAAAAAACCACCAAACCAAACACTTTCAGTAAAAGAATCAAGAGAAAGTGAAAAATGAAGAGGTAAAATTAGATCCCAGCGTTGCAGTGTTCCCTGTGTGGAACAAAGTGCCCAGAGAGGCTGTGCAGCTGTTTCGAGGCGAGCAGGGGCTGTCAGGGCATCCCAGTCTCCTTCAGCCACCGCAGTGACCTCGGTGCTACCAGGAGACCTGGAAGCAGCACAGGCTCCGTTTCAGAGGGAGCTGTCCTGAACTGTGACAGCAGCGGATGTGACACCGATCTGCCTCATTTACTGGGCACGGGGTGGGTTATCTCAAATTTAAGGTTGTTATTCGAGCGTGACCTGCTTGTTCGGGGCCAGCGAGAGCCACTGAGAGCACAGGGTTTATGCACAGCTCTGTCTCTGCTCAGGTCTTTGCCATGGGTCTCTGTGCAATGCAGGAAATGACACTTGTGTCCCGGGTAAATAACTTCAGGGATCCAGAACAAGACTAAACCTAACCTAAACAGAGTAGGAGGGAGACCAAGATCCATTATTTCACTCAAAGAGGCCACTCATGAGCTAAAAGATGTGAACTTCAATTTAATTAACCACCAAAGGCTCATATGAACTCACATTCTTGAGATTCCTTCACAGTTTTCTGACCATTCCATCTGTCACACTCCCCACTCAGCTTATTTTTAAGGGTAATACAGCAAATAACATTCATATAAATCTAATTCTGCTATAGAATAATGTTTATAGTATGCACAGCCTGATTTCTCCTGCGTATCACTGTCCAAGAATGAGTGTTTAATAAAATCGACCCATATAACATAGCAATGCTTTCCCTGTACAGCACCGATACCAACTCCAGTAGAAAAGTCCTCCACATTTGTTGCAGTTTCCCTCACCAATACATCTAAGAACCTGCTATTGTTCCATACACTCTCACATGAAAAAAAACCCATAAATTACAATTAACAAGCCCGTTTAATACCCACCCTCTACTCACTTTTCTCCCTTCTGCTAGCTGATACTTTCTTTTGAACTAAAATTGCCAAAGTTCGCACAGGTAAATGCTCAGTAAAATTCACATTTCAAACAGCCAGTAGGAAATGCACGTGGTGGTGCAGCACTTACAGGGTTAAACACACGGCAGAGAACAGGGACAGTGTTCCTTGGCTCTCTTCCTCAGGGAAACCTCTAACACAGAGCGCTGGATTCATGTCATCACCTCTGGGAGCTGCAGTGGTGTTGGAGGGAAGGCACACTCTGGATGGACTTGTGCGTGCACAGAAAAGAGGGAGGGGGAAACGGAATAGGGAGGATCAGCAGATTATAGGAAATCCTGCTGAATAAAGTGTGGGAATCGGGCAGGAGATTCCATGACTCTCTTCCCCTCCCTTCCCACCACTATCCCAAGAGTGGTTTCAAAGCCAGAGGCAGCAAACAACAGCACTATGACTAACAAAGTTCACATTTATAACGCTGGCCCGAATCTGCCTGAAACTGCAGGAAACTCAGAGCCTGCCCTGGCACTTCAGCAAGCGCAGAAAGCAACTGCAAGCACCACCTGCTCCCACAGCAGCTGCCACGAGCACCAGGAGGAGCCGGCAGCTGCTCAGGAGGGTCTCAGACCCCCAGGAATCTCCTGCTGGTGACTGTGTCCCTCACACGGTGCTGCCTCTGAGATGCCACTTCTCTCCAGCCGCTATTTTGGGAGAGAAGACAAAGAGCCTTGAAAGATCATCTTTCACAGAGAACATTAAAGACACAACTTTTCGGCTCATTCCACACGTCCCTTTCCACTCCAGAAGGGATCAGCAGCTGGAGTGGACGTGTGAAAACTGGGATATATTTGAAGGGGTTTGTGCCCACCTCCCAAGAATGCCCAGTGGGACTGCAGCAGGAATGTGCCCGATGCACAGGTCTCCTCACTCCGAGGTGCCGCTTGTGAGAACACGCACAAGGATGCACTGAAGCTCCCGGCGTGGAACAGCAGCTGCCAGCAAGCCGAGGAAGAAAGCTGCACGTGATGCTTGAAGAGAGCCCTGACGAGGACTCCGCGTTAGTCACTTCCAACTCGAGAAAAGGCAAGTGACAAGAACACAAAGAGCTTCAGTTTTCCAGCAGAACACTCAAGGCTCACATTTTCCAAGGTTCACATCATTTCTTTAAAGCAGCAGTTGATGATCCACCTCCAGACACTCACTTCAATGAGTTCAGCGCTTCAGCCAAACACTCCAAACTTGCCACAGTTTTCCCTCTTTGTGAGTCACTAGCAGAGCTTTCTCAATTTCCTCTCACTTAATGCCACTGAAACACAATTCGAGGCACTGGACTGACACACACGCACAGGGATAAGGATCTTAGGAGGGTTTGGGGCACCTTTTCCTTCTCCAGGATCATTCAAGGGAACTTTCAAGATTGAAGTCACAGGATGCGATTCAGAAATCACTGCGAGCACAATGAAACCTCCCATTGACTGGATCAGAACAAGTAAAACGCCTGTGGAAGTGCAGGAACAGGAACACAGCTGTTCTTGCCCGCTGTCTGAAGGGTAAGAGAGCAGTTATGGCTGAGCACACTGACTCTTCTCAGCTCCAATCAGCCCAAATTGAAGTTCAAGTAGCTGCCTGGGGACTGGAGCTCTTGTAGGAGATAATGTGGCAAACCTCTGTTCCAGGTAATTTAAGGTCTGTCTCAACGTTTTCTCCCAAAAACATCCAGTGCCTTTTTCCAACCAACCAGCTCCAATCTAGGCTTTTTATATCAAACCCACCACTCGGCTTAGACTCTGCCCTTTCAACCACAGTCGTTTCCCGATCTCTGCTCTGCTTCCAACACAAACCAGCCCCGCTTCCTGATTCTCCTGAAATTACACGATTCTCTTGGTGTTGGCCTTTGCATAATTTACAGTGAATATTTTGCTTTCTTCCTCCTCCCCCCCCCAAAAAAAATATCAGAAGTTTGATACAATCAGTATCGTTATTTTTAAATAATTCGTGTTTAATATATTGCCTTGAAAGTTCTTTAAATATTAAAAACAAAAGCTTGGGGGTTTACAGGGCTTGCTGTCCTTCCAGAAGATTCACTGACACCGAATGAAGCTCTATTACACCATTCATGTCTCATCTCAGGTGTCTTCAGAGCCACACGCGGCATGACACAGGTTTAAATGCTCGAAATTCCCTTTCTCTTTTTCAGCTGGGACTTTCAGAGCTTGAGCTTTATTAAGCCAGGCAGTCCCTGGGGCTTTTTTTCCGCCGTGTTAGACAGGAGCTGGAAGAGCTCATGGGGCAGTGAACAGTGCCATCATGTGTGTCAGGAGCACACAGCCAGGGCTGTGCCAGGGATCTTCAGCCTCGCTCGAGCATCCCTCCTCGGATGTTGCCATAGAAACCTCCGATTATGTCTATAGGGGAACAAGGAAAGGTTTCCTCAAGGTATGGATGAAACGGCTCCATGGAAACAAGCCCCGACTGGCAGAGGAAATGAAGGGAAGGGGGTTCGTGTGGGAAGACACATCATCTAAATATGCGGAGCAAGAGCCCTGCAAGCCAGGCGAGCTGTCCCTCGGGAGCTGCCTAAGGCACGGCACGGAGACTTGGTGGCATAAGAACTCCTGGCACAGTGGGCATCAGGTGATGCCAGTGATGCCACAGGCACTGGAGGTGTGCAAACATCTGCCCACCTGGTTATAGCACACCGTGGACTGCCACTAAACCTGGGGCCAGCCCAGTGCAGCCCCGCACAAATTAAATGTGATGCGGGGTGAGAAAGCTTAAGGCAAGTCTGCAAATTCCCCCCTTTCCCCCCGTTGTTTTCAGCCTTACAAATCCACCAGCCTGTTCTGAAAAGAAAAAGGGATATTTGTGGTAAATTTTCATCCCACTTGTGTACAAATCTCCCCTTTTTCTAAAGATGGCATTTGTTCTTTGAGGCAACGTTGGAAGGGCAGACTCTGGAACAGACACCCTCCAATGCAAGCAACAGCAAGAAACCTTCTGGAAATTCCCCTTTGCTGCATAAAACAGGAGACTGACCCGTAGCAATGCATATTATTGTTGGACTGTGCTGTAGTCACCGAGCCTGAGTGTCAGCCACCCTCAGCATCTCCGTCTGATGCTCTTACCCTGAGCTCCCCCGGTTGTACTCCGAGGAAAACACATGCTGCTACCTCAGGGTGAAATAAGCATTTAAATAGATCAGAAGCCTAAAGCAAATGAGTCAAATCGAATCCTTAATCAGCACATGCTAGTTCACCAAGCTCAGACAAATTATTTAATGCTGTTTATTGAAACTCTCAGAGCAGCTGGTTATCTGCACCTCCAGTCCCTGCCTGCAAACTGGAGCATTATCTCAGCCAATACCTGGGTCATTCATTAAAGCACTGATGAGGCGAAGTAAAGAATAGGAAACATTCAAACATATGGGAGTGCCTCAAAAATTCTTCCAGAAAAAAAATCAAAAGAGCTTTTGCAGGATCTGGCTGCTTTCTCTCTGATTTAAGGTAAAAGGCACAGATTTCGAGACCCATGCTAGAATCTCAGCCTTTTTCCTCTCTTTTTTCTATTCTCCCTCCCAGATTATGTTTACCTGAAAAAAAATTTGTGTCCAAACACTGTTTTGGAAATCCCCATTAATCCAATCCATGCACAACCCCGGAGCTGGGAAGTACTGTGAGCCCCCCGAGAGCCACAGCTCACACCAGACGGGCTCACACAGCACCCCAGAAGCTGCTCCTATTTTTCAGCAGGTCAATGGCAGGCAAGACTTCTCTCCAGCAACACCAGAATTCCGAGGCACGACAATGTCCTGCCCTGCCCCCAGCTTTCCAACCCCTGCTGTTTCATGTTTTTGCAACCTTACACTGCAAATCCCAAACCTCTTCCTGCCCAGCTTGATTTCACATTCCCTCCATTGCCTGCCAAAACCTAACTCACATAACACTTTATTTATAAAATTCCCCTCTCTTCCAGGCTCAGGAATAACCTTGTCTATCAGCAAATCCAGTTTCCTACACCACCTCTTCGGGTTTGCTGTTTGCAGCTGGAAAATTCTGCTTTCTCCGCTGCAGAATGTTAAAACAAACCTGTGGGGGAAAAAAGCATCGTGAGCTCAAAAAGGCAACTTTCAGTTCACTGGAACAGAGCCACCAAAATCCCAAGATTATGTGCATTGGGTCTCTCTGGAACTCAGAGCTGGTTTTCACCATAGGAAGGGAATCAAAGCTGAGCTTTAAGGTAAAGTCTTTCAGTTAAAGTCTAGCATTACTACAACAAGAGCTCAGATGTTTGCAATTTCAAGTCATTAATTTCTAGAGCCTTTGGTTTCATCTCGACCAGCGATTTTTACAAAGGAGTTGGTGAAAACAACGGGAACAAATCAAGTCAAGCAAATCCATATCAAATAAACACCTTCCAAACAAGCCCCTGCTGTGTAGAGCTTCAATAGGTACCTGTGCTCCTCTAATAACCACCCTCTCATCTCAAAAGCACAAACAAGTCTCGCTTATCTTGGAGTGCCAATCACAGCATTGCATAAACAGGCAGAGATATCAGTGTCACACAGCCCAAGGCGGAAAAGCACTCTCAGCTCTTGGGCTCTCGTGCTTCTCTCCTTGACACAATTAACAGTAGTTAAAGAAACATTTTCCCTGCTGAAATGTCAGATTCTTCAACCTGCCTGAACTTCACTCACCAATTCCTTTCCATCTTTCCCAGAACTTGCAAAACTCGAGCCATGAGGTGGCTTTAAGCAGACAAGTGTTTAAGACAACAGCTCAAGCACTGCTTCCTCTGCCCAGGCCTCGGCAGAGAGTATTCCTCTCCCAAGAATTTATGCCAACCTCCTTCTGAAAATGTAAGATATTGGAGGATGTTTATCTTGTCAATGCAAATGTAACCCCTCGCAAACATAAATTCAGTGTGTAGCACAAACTCCGGGGACCTCTTCATTTAACACCTACCAGTGTTTTCTCTGGAAAGAAATACCCATAAAAAACTCTTTTCCCTCCCGCTCTCAAAAGTACACAATTTGTCTCCCATACCTTCATCTCCCAGCCAATGCTGTGACAGCTGAGACACACCCAAGCACCTGATGGTAAATTCCCTATTTTGTTCCAAATTCATCATTTCGTTGCCACAGTTCCTTGCCTGCACTGCAATTCCAAGTATTCCCATAGTGGGAGAACTTGGCAGCACCTTAATTGCAGAATTACATGTCACTATCACCACGAATGTGGCGGCTTGGAATGGCAAACAGTGGGACACTGTCCACAGGTTTGCAGTAATAATACAAATTCCAACCCCAGCAGAGCAGCCATCCTTCAGGGCTGCATTTCCACCAGGGTTATTACTACCATTGAATTACCTGGACAGACTATTGAGGGTTTATTTGTTCTATTCCAAAGCAATCTTCTCCAAAGTGCCTGCATTATATCCTCTCCTCCAATCACTTCATCACTTCCATTTCTACCTGACACCAATACATGAACTTGGCATCTCTTGTTGCTCAGCTCATAGAATGTGATTTGTCCCCCTTTTACTGGGGACCATTTGCTTTTTTTAATGGGATCGCTCCTTAATCCAAACCACTCAAGTAGGTGTAGGAGTTCCTGACTTCATTTCCTCCTCAGATAACAGTGCCAGTAAAGCAGAATAATCAGCTGAATTAACACGCTAAGGGGAAAAAAAAAATAAAATATCATCTCAGGAATTCTGTTTATGATCCGAGGGTGCTAAGAAAGGAACAACATGCAGTAATGATTAGCAGGTTATTCAGAGCTTCACTGGAGAACACACAGATGGCACACAGACAGTCAAACGCTGCACACACATTGTCTGACATTTTGGAAGCAGCACATTTGGATTTGAATACGCCAAGCTGTTACTCAGAGCAGCTTTTCTTGCCGTCAACAAAACTCTGCCTCGTTTATTTTCATGTTCAAACACACACGCGGCACGAGGCTTTGAGCGGGCTCGTAGTAAAACTATTAACATGGATTTGGATGTTGCTGTGATTAGTTTTCTTCTCCCTCTCGAGTCTGGAGGGAGCCAGAAGCCAATGGAAAAAGAAAAGCAATGTGTAAACCCAGGAAAAGAAGACCCAGAGGAACAGACCCCTTCAGGGACTTCTCTTATTCCCATCTCATGGAATTCCCAGCTCATTGAAGTGACCTTTAGGTGCCTCTGCCAACTTGTTAAAGTTCTGTAAGAACGGGTTGAACACTCCTGCACTTTCTTTGTCCCCCACAGAGGTTAAAGGTGAAATGTTCTTCACCGTCCTCGTGCTTCCCAACCCCTGTGGCAAATGGAGATGCCCAGTTCCCACTTTAAAAGCAGATTCCAATCATCCCTGGCAGCTTTGCACTCAGCTGAGCTTCTTCAGCAGAATCCTGCTCCATTGCACTCATACACCACCGGGTTTATGAGCACTAAAATATGCTCATTAAATGAAAGCCATTTCAAAGGTTTTATAAATAGTGGGTTTTTTTACTGAGAAAGCAGACCTGTAGTCCAACAGCTGCCACAGCAGCAAGGGATAGGACGCAGATAGATGAATTTCTGAATTTTATCGAGCAGTTGTGTTGCAAAGAAACCCCAGAAGCATCTGCTCTGAACCCATAGTGCAGAATTGTGCAAAATCATCCAGCCAGTTCCCCGTGTTCGTCTTCGGAAGGGCACAACCCAGGAGATGCTGAGTCCAGATTGCTGCTCTAAACCCTGGACTAAACTGAGCTCACCTGAGCCCTCTTGCAGGGTCATGCCAGGGATCAGCGACTTCAGCCACTCCTGTACTCTTAACAGTCCCTGTAGACACAAATCAAGCCATTCTTCTATAAAGTTTCATCACATCACGAGGAAGGAAAGAGAAAACACTCTGGGCCTCAAAGTATCTCATCTCCATTTCTGTTCACCCTTCAGGATGAGGAGATGTCTCCAGAGAGTGGAGAGCACTAGTGAGCAGATCATTTCAGCAGTAATTACACTTGGCACTTGAATTATAGCCCAGAATAATTTCATTTAGGCCTTCACTGACTAACAGGAGAAAAAAACAATATTAATAAACATCACAGAAGAACGACAGGCTGACACCAGAGCAGGGCTGAACTCCTTCCATTCCTACGCTTGGTGAAAGACTCAGAAATGGGGGGCAAGGGAAGCTACAAACCCCTGCCTGCAGAACCCAGCTGCCCCTAAAAACAAGCAGATTAAAGCAGCCACTGGAGGATCTCATGGAAACAAAAGCGAAAACTGAACTGCATTTAGAAATGAGCAGTCCCGGTGCCCTGTTAATGACATCAGCTTTAGCAAAAGTGACTCCACAATGTGTTTTAACCATCCGAAATGTTTCTGGTGCTGCCCACGCAGTGCTGGGGTCCTCAGCCACTCTAAACCCTTCTACTCCACAGTGCTCTTTAGACTGAGAGCACTCAGTGGTGTTTAAATAGAGATTTCAACCTATTTCCCTTGTCACATCCACATTTAAAAAGCCGTGTTTGGTGCTAGCTGACATTTCAACAAGTCTGAGACGATAAATAACTTGGAAACAGCACTAGACCCCTTAAAAAATTATTTTTGCCTTCAATTGCAATGCAAACCGAAAGCAGAATGTGGATTCCTTATCTGGAAGGTTCTCACACACATTTTGTTCCTCACACCCAGGGAAATACTGTCACTAACCCACCTGGCTACTCTGCTCAGCCTCACTTTGGGCAATTGCCAGTCAAGAGACACAGTGGATGGAAAGATGTGGCCACGTAAAAGCAGAGCCTTTCAGCGACAGACAGGGTCTGCAGGAGCACATTAAAAGGCAAATCACTCCAAGCACAAGTTGGTAGCTGGCATGGAGTGGAGCAGCTCCACCGACTCCAGCAGAGCTGCAGCAGCTGGCGTGGAGCAGTGGGCAGGTTGGCTTTGTGTCCCCCAGCTGCAATCCAGACCATCTGTGCTCTGGCACAAGCGTACTCCCCCCGAAAAAGGCAGGAGTTTGGCACGCAAACCACTGCTGAGGTGAAAATTTCCCATTCCCCCCCAAAATTCCACATGTCCATCTCTTCCAGGCATGACACCTACGCAGGAGCAGCGTTGTTTGTACGGCACAAGAGCCGAGGAGCTCCTGGCGCTGGGGGCTCATGCTTTCAAATTTCAGCTACTCCTGAAAGAGAGGCCCTTCCTCAAAGGCACATTAAGAGATAAAAGGCTTATCTACACAAATAGTAAACACACAGCCCCTGATCTGCTTACTCCAGCCACGAGGTTGCAAGGGCTTGCAAAGGGAGCTCAAACACCCCGGAGCCCTCCTTAGTTCAGGGGCAGCACTTGGGGCACACGGAGAATTTCCAGGTGTGAGGTGCCCACGCAGCGCTGCACGGACAGCTCAAAAGCAGACAAAAAACCCACGAGTGCCAAGTGATGTCCCAGCAGGGCAGGGGCTGGAGCACTCCCAGCCCAGAGCATTACATCTCGCAGAGATGTGAAGTTAAAAGCTTTGGGGACATGGCCCCCTTTTGCTCCCTTCCAGCTTTGTAAAAGTGAGACATCAGACACAGTTCCCTTTGTACCCCAAGGTCTCATTAAAATCAAAAGAGAAGCTTCTCTCAGACTACCAAGGTAGCCCAGAGTCCCTGTACACACTAGTGGGTTGTTTTTTCCCTTTCCCTTCCTTGTGGCACAAGAGAGAATTCTTTCAACAGTTAGACTGCTCTAATACTAAATAATTAGATTTTCCCCTCCTCTATCTTGCCTAGATCCCCAAAGCTTTCCCTGGCAAAGGCAAGGAAGAGCAGATGTTCAGTTCAGATGAGATTAAAGAAAAATGTTGCATATTGGTTTCCCTGTTCTGTAAAAGAGAAGGTAGGGATTAAAATCAAAGCCAAGGCAAGAGAGCTCAGATTTGGTAACTGATTCTGCAGTTTAAAAGCCACAGGAAACTGGCCAAATTTGCCACCAAGTGGAAAATGTGGCAGAACCAAAGAACTTGGCTTCGAAAATGCCCTTGGCCTGAGGAACTTGGTTCCAGTCTTCTGATTTTATCTTGCCAACCACTCATAAGACTTCAAAACCAAAGTGTGAAATATTGATTGATTATTGGGCACCCCAGAGCCAGGAAAAGTTACATATTAGAGGGGAAAAGAATAATGGTAGGAGAAAGAAAAATCAAGATGAACAAAGGAGAAATTGATAAATTAGGTTAGAATAAGCAGTTTATATGTGTACATCTTGGCTGGGTGACAGCTGCAGTGACTCACATGATAAAACACCACACAGCCAATGGAGACGTTTGAAGAGGTCTCCAGAGTGTGAAGCAAGGAATAATGGAATAAAAATGAACCAAGACAATTATGTGGATGTTTCCTTCAGTCATAACACAGCTCAACTCCAGGGTGAAGAGGTAGGCGAGGCGTGTGGGTTGAAACACAAATAAGGATTAAAGCCGTTTTGTAAAACTTTTAGGCACGCACAGTTTGCAATTCCCAGCCCGGTGATCGGGGAGAGATTATTCCTTAACTGCTTCCCAGCACAGAGGGTGGAACCCACTATGGAAAGATGCCATTTTCCCCATGATTTTCATCAGGGCTGGACTAGTCCTCCCATAACCATGGAAAACAGCACGGCAAACACTCACATGGGCGTAATGAACGAGCTGCTGGATTTCTCCATCCTGCTTTTCCAGGTGTCCTGGTTCAAGAGCTTTGTCTAGCCCGGGCTCTGCAAGTCGTAAGTGCGATCACTGACCTGCCATGGTGGTGAAACCACGCCTTGAAACCTTCTGTGCGGCAGGTAAACCTGCCTGGGCTGGATTAGGGTTTGGAGCTCGCTGCTGTCATCAAGCTTTTCATTTTTATCTCTACTAATCCCATTAATCTCTTGCTCTTTAGCCCAGTTAGGCCCCAGGTAGTTACCAGCATTTATGCTCTGAAGACTCAGGATGGGGTTACAGCAAGTCCAATTGTTGTTCCCACTCTACTCAAGTCTCAGAACTCGCAAAAACACAGGAGACAATTATTAAATTAACTTTTTTTGTGAGCGTGCTTCTTAAGAACCCTACAAGGGAAGCAGCCCAAGAGAGTCCTCAAAAAGGAGTGCACTTGTTGCAAAGAGAATTTAGCTTAACATGAAGCTGCACGAGTGACTTGCTCTCTCTCTCCACCACTTTCCTCCCCTGCGCTGGAGGGAAAGCATAAAAAGCATTGAGACCATGAGAAGTGAGTCCTAGGACAAAGCATCACCACTGAAAGGCACCAGCTGACCCAGGCCAAGCCTAACACAGCTGTCATTTCTCTCCCTAGAATTTAGGGTGTCACGACTAAAACCAGTGACACAAGCTGGGTTTGCATCCAGCAGGCAAACGTGGACCAAACGCAGCCCAAGTGCGAGAAAAGGTGTGCTTGACTTCAAAGAAAGGGCAGGTGAAGGGACAGGGACAAAAGTTGAGCAAAGGAAACGAACAGGCAGCAGAGAGAGGGGCCAAGTGATTAAAAATAGCCTTGGCACGTTCCTGCTTTTGCTTGCCATAAACACATTACTGAGGTCTCTCAGCACACGAGGGAGAAATCATCTTGATGAATGTGCCGCTGTTTCTTATTCCCGCAGAGCTGCATTCAACAAAAGTTTTCGGAGCAACCCAAGGCCAGCCTGATTCCATCTCTGCCTGCAGAATTCACTGGGCACAGAACTCCTATTTTTAGCACCGCAGACCCCCCTGTGCATCCCAGCACCAGCTCCACAGTGCCAGGTCCCAGCCTGCCTAAGCTCTCCTGCCAACCCAGCAGGACCCTTGCAAGTCTCCCGGTCACTGCTCCGAGGCCACAACCCCTGAAACACGTCCTCGTGTAGCCCAGGCATTCCAGGCTGCATCACAAAATCTGCCAGATTCATACCATTCAAAATGTCCTAAACACTTAGGGTGCAAGGCACTGGTACTCAGAGAGTGCATCCCAGTGTACCCGTCATAAAATGCAAGTAAAAAGGGGGCATTGTACTCTTTGATGTGGACATGACAGTGTCGGACTTGAGCAAGCTGCTTTCACAGGCAAACATTCACACAGTGGTGCATCCGCAGGTGCCAGAGGAACAGCACCCACCTCATGTACCTGGGAATGCAGATCCCCTTTTAGAAGTCACCTTTTTGCCAAATCATACGTTTCAGCTTGTGCCAGTTGTACTTTCTGGAACCTGCAATCCAAGGTCCCAGCTGGTACCTTGTGAATAGATAATTGCAGGGATAGAAATGAGTGCTCCACGGAGCTTCAGATGGAACACGTTTGCTCTGCTCATCTCCCTCCCTTTCTAGTACTTACAGATACTCTGTCAGCAAATGCTGCAACCTGAAAGATCATTAATCATTTGGGTGCAAAAGAATATTAACCCAACAGTGCTCTCTCCTGGGACTCTGGCCCCAGGCAACTAGTAAGTCATTAGTTGGACTCTGCAGCCTCACCTCAATCACAGCAGTGCACCAGAGCCCATCCTTGATTAATCTTTTATTTCAACACAGATTATCCGTTAATGTTTGAGGTTATTTGTCCTTTTTCCTCCATTGCAGAGTTAATTCAAAGTGCAGCAAAGAATAACATGCAGTTCCAGGAGCGAGTTTGCCCGTGGTACCATCCAATAACCCGATGTATGTATTATGCCCAGTTCCTCCTTCCTGACCCTCCAACCGCAGGTTTTCACAAGAGATGCTTGAAATAAATACCTTATTAATTAACTAAGAATTAGAATAAAGAAAACATGTGTTTCTACTGCAGCCACAGGCCCGCTAGCCAGGCATGGTTACTGTAAATGACCTAGTTAGAGATGGAAATGTGAGTGAGAAAGCTGCAGAAAGCTCACACTCCATCAGCACTACAGCCCACAGCAGCTCCCTGAGCCCTGGGTTTGTCTCCTTGCCCACCTGCCCCGTCCCACCCGAAGCAAAGATCCCTCCAAACGGCACGAAGAGTTTGGGGTTCTGAGCCATCTGGTCAGTTTATTGCCAGACAGAGCAAGGCAAAGGGAAGATGCATCTCTGCTCCACATTGTGCGCCTTTAACTAGGGAACCAAGGCTGTCAGATCAGGTGAACTGCTCCTTTTTGGATGGGTTCCCTCCTTGCTTTAGGGGGCAGGAGGGCAGCAAGGGTCTTCAGCTCGAGGGTCTCTGCCCTTTCTCCTGTGTCATGTGTCACAGCGATGAGTGTCACACCACAGGCACAGACAGCTTGCTCTTTTACATCAGCTTCTCTTGGGAGACAGAAGGGCTGGAGATGGCCATAATTACCTCCAGAAAGGATTTCCAATCCCTCTCCTTCCAAAATAGGACACAAGTAGCACTATATGAGCTGTCTGTTTCACAAGGAAGAGGTGGTGGAAAAAAAATACATGGCACCAGTTCAGGATTTGGGGGAATGTCGTAGAAAAGCCCAACACTCCACAAACCCAGAACACAGCCTGATCATTGCCATCCATCACTCCTGCCTCATCTGTGAACAGGGCAAGATGTTCTGCAGCCAGATCTGAAACTTCCATCTCCACCCCCAGGTTTTCCCTTGTCATCAGCAGACGCGTAGCCCAAAGTGAGACATTTTCCATCCCTTGCAATTGTCACTCCGTTTTAATTTATTTTAGACAGTCAAGTATCACCAGCCTCATAAAAGCTCAGTTCCTTCGTGTCCATCCTGCCAAACACCCAAGGGAGGAGGGGAGGGTGGAAAAAGAATGCAGAAAGACGTGGGCATGTGTGAGAAGTGCTGGAAATAGCCTAGAGCTGATAACAGAAATAAAACCGTGCACCAACAGCAACTGGATGGGCTGGGGAACAGCACGGCTCAAAGGCACACCACCTCTCCGTGGTTTGCAGCCAGGAGACACTGCACAGGACACCACCCACATTTTGACACCTCGCAGGGGTGGAATGCCACAGTTTGATCACAGAGCATTTCGGTGGCTCAGGAGACCCCACAGCAGCAGGGAAATCTTCACAAACCCACAGCCCTGCTGTGCGAGGCTGAGGAGACACTGAGGAAGAGCAATCCCCTGAAAGGCAGCGACATCAGCAGGCACTTCCACAGGCAGCAGGACCCCCGTGTTGTTCCACATCACGCTTTCAAGCCAAACCCCATAACCAGGCGTGGGAATGGCCCAGGAAGCAGTCTCAGGGTATTCAAAGCTAAGGGAAAGGTGCAGGCTATGTGAGGTCTTGTAGACAGTCACTGGTTCAGCTACAAGTAAGAGGAGAGGCTGTGTCTGAAATAGGTAGGTTTAAGAAGTTTGAAGGAGAACAGCAGAAAGGGAAAAGTAATTCTAGTCTAGAAGTAATGATAACTATCAATTAAGATGTTCATCTGGTTCCCATCACAGCTACAGAGCGTTTCTCTTTGCTCTGTGTTTATCATGGCAACATCCTCCAGGACGGTGCTGGCCAGGGGCCAGCTCACATTCATTCAGCACCATTTAGACACCGAGACACCACCAAAATCAGCACCGGCAACATCACAAAGTGCCTGACCTCAAACGACCCATTTCCTGCCGCTCCAGAACCCCACAGTGGAGCAGGGACAAAACTCCAGCCTCCAAGTGGCCCATGTTAACTTTCTAATCAGTCACTGCATCTTTAAATAGGAGTTTAAAATATAGATCTCCCTGTTCATCCACCACCCAAGAGCTGCAGGCTCGGTCCTGCCTCTCATGAACAGACAGACTGCAGACAAACCCAGGGCTTTTAGGATCAAGGACATCATTAGTTTCAAACAAACAGTTTAAATAGTTACAAATAAACACTTGCTAACGTAAACCTGTGAAACACAGTGGAATTCCTCACATGCACCCAGTGACTGCACACCTGACCCACCTCTGGTCATTGTTTGACTTTCTTCTGTAAGGAAGTAATTTATTTCAGAGACTGCAGGACTGAACCAAAATGTTTTTAACTTCACCCTGCACCTGCATCCCCAGTACAGACTTACCAGAGCATGGAAGCACAGCAGAGTCACTGATCTGCATCTCATTACCACAGGTGCTAATTGCCCTATGCAAGTGCTCTGAGACCAGCTCTGTTTGCAGAGCAGACCACTCATGAACTCGTGTGCCACAGCCCCGAGCATTAATTACCTGGGGACACACGTGAGGTCCACAGGGCAAGTGAGCGCCAAAATGCAGCATCAGGGCCACGAGTTGGTGCGACCGCAGGACATGTGACAGATGTGACAGTCAGTGGAATTGGGGTGGCATCTCGCTCTGCAGCACATGAGCAATGCACATAGAAGCACTTATTAAGCAGGGTGCACTAAAAGAACGTGCTAAGCACAGGCACGGCAGGCAAAAACAAGTTGCCAAAAAGAGGGTGTTATAGTCAGCAATTTTACTTTTTGGATTGAAAAAGTTATAAGTCATTAATGTTATTAAAGAGTAACAGATGCTTTAGTTCTATGTGAAATAGAGCAAGTTCAAACTCCCTGCTTCAATTCCCCTCTGATATCAGCACACGACAGCCCAGCTACAACCACAGCATTCACAGACAACTCAGCTCCAAGTTCTCGGTCTTTTGTAAGTGGAACCTTCATAGAAAGTTTAGCAAATATGCAATGAAATTATTCCCTGTTCGGTGTTGCTCTTGGCTCGTTTCATTGTCTTCTTGAGAGTGACAGTCTCCTTCAAGACTCAGATTTTTTGAAGACGTGAGGTAATCAGAATGATGCATTTTCTGCCCATGGACAGCACGCACAGCCTTTTCAAAGTATCTCCTCACTGTAAAAATCACTTGTTAATTATACTGCTATTGACCAGGGGTCCAAATACACTCCTGCTTCTTCAGTGAATAAGCAGAATCCTCTTTCCCTCCTGGAATTAAAATGAAGCCACTCCAAGGCAGCAGTAAGCCACGGTGTTTGCAGGGCTGTGCTGCAAAGCCCATATATTCCCAAGAAGTTCAACCATTCCCATCTGTTCAAGGTTCTCGTCCCCTCTGCTGCCACATGCACACATTTTTATGTCATTGCACACTCCTATTTTCCTCCTTGCCTGATGATTTCCAACACCCAGACTTCACTAACTCCCAGTTTCATGCCGGGATCAAGGACAAATCCCATTTGCTGTTGCTGCCCCAAGAAAACAGTGTTAATGACTAACAAGGGGACCTTCCCTGTTCCTTAGAAGGCCATCTCAAAAACAGAGAAACTTCATTAGTCATTTCTTCAGCCTGCATGGATTATTCCAAGGTAGATGTGGAATGTTAACTGCAGCAAGTCTGTTTTATAGACACTCCAGCCACACCTGAAGTGTGATTTTTGCACACATCATCCGAGGAACCTCCCTAGCCTGGATCCTTGGCACACACAGCACCCTCAAGAGCTCTCTTTGTGCCCCTTCCTAACCTTCTTTTGTCTCAGAGTCCTCAATTGCTGACTGTCTAGCAAGGAATTGATAAATTGGCAGATGAATTTTAATGACAAGCCTCTACATTCATGAGAGAAAACTGATGCTATGAATGTTGAGATCATGTTCTTTTCAGGAAAGGACAAAAATGGAATTATTCACTCTGTTGCTTCAGTGCTTCGGGAGGAAAAAGGCAACAGGAGCTTCGAGGCTTAAACTTTTGGTTGTTCATGACCAAACTCCAGCCTTGTTATTAATATGCACTAAATATATGTTGTTAAGAGAAAGAAACAGTAACTATTCAGAGGTCATCTAATCCAGATAAAGCAAGCTGCAAATCATGGTCATTCTTTAATACATGAAAAGTCTGCAACAAATCTCTTCTTTAACATTTACTCAATTCTTTCAGGCTTCTTACATAGGAAAGTTCAAAAGCAGATGATGGTAACAGCACCTGATATCTGCACATTGACTTTAAATCTCATTTTCCCTCTTTGCTCCAGCATGTTTTCACAAAATATGCACACAGGCACAATGGCTTGGCTATAAAACAGCACAGAACTTTGGTTTTAGATAAATGAAGGACAAACACACCAGCTCTGGTCACCAATCACAGTGTTCTCGCATTCCATTTACATGCTTGCAATTGCTACAAGCAACAGGGCACAAAGCTGTGGAAAAGACTAAACAAAAACCAGAGGGAATGTTTCCTAGACCTCAAGCCATGCTTTCACCTGCTTTTTTCTCTCAGTTTGACATTTGGATCCGAATTCCAGCGGCTGAGGAAGTCTGCAATCTCTGCATTCACTCTATACATTCACGACACGGGGCTCATATTTTAGCAATGTTCTTTGTCAAGCATCCAGAGAATCACAGCCAGCTAAACCCCAAGATTAACAGTGTCATCTTTTATTTAGGACCTAATGCCTGCTTCTGAGAAGGATCACTATTAATAAGATTAGGTGGGTACACATTTTGAGCCGAGTGTGTTCACAGAATAATCAGTGTGTGGCCAAAATCCTTGTCTAGCTCAGCCCACACTCCAGCCAAGGATTTTTGGCAACTGTTTATTGCACAAAGTAATGCCTCCTGTCAAACATACATATGTATGAATTATATAAGATGTTCAGGAGCCTGAAGTTCATTCTAAAAGCACACAGACAACCAGCTATAAAGAGTGTGGTCCCACTGATTCTAACAACTCAGATGAGAAGGCTGGACTAACCTGCTGGCTTTCACAGCCTACTAACTCACATTTAGGGTGCTATTTCCAAGGCAATCATTTAAACGGGAAAGCTAGGAATACTTCCTGACAGAGATAAAAGCTGTTTAAGAGGAAGAAAAAAATAGAGGAAAACCGTCCCATAATTAAGAGAAGTGAGATCACAGCAGAAGGCTTGTTTTAAAACTGAAGCTAGAGCTAACACAAGTGTTTTGCCATATCCAGGAGGTCCACAAAACACTGTTATTAAATATACATTGGTTTGAACACACCATTCTGCATGAGAAGACACATGTCTTTGTGTGTAGTATGTCACGTATTCTTGGAGACAAAGACCTGTCTCGAAAACACTTACATCTTGCAAAATGAACCAAGCGAAAAGTAACAGAATTTCTCATCCCTCCAAACCCCACAGCGGGTCTTTCCCATCACAGCCTTTCCAGCGGTCCATGTTAATAGCTTTACTATCCACTTGCAGCAACTTCAATGCCCCAAACGAGCTGATAAAACCCCGCAAGTCCCCCAGAGGGGACAGTGGGACGGTGTCCCCGGAGATCCGCACTTTTTATTCCAACCTAAGGGACCGGCACGGTCATGGGTGTTCCCGGCTTCCCACCGACCACCAAATGCCAGCGCCGGCTCCGGCAGGACGGGGAATGGGAAATAAAGGCTCTTACCTGGCTCTGCTCGGAGGGGCACTCATTCACCAGCCGGCGCTCCCAGCAGCATCGCCGGGCGTGGAGAGGGGGGATCCCATCGCGGGGGTGGCGGCGGGATGCGGGGATGGAGGCGGGATGCGGGGTCCGTGTGCCAGCCGGCAAACCCGGCACGGAGCGGCCCCGCAACACTCGTGCTGTGGCTCCTCTCCCTGCCGAGAGCTCACACCGCCCGCACGGGAGCTCTGCGCCTCCTTAACCCTCCTCCGCCCGCGGGGATGGGAGAGGGAGCTCCCTTCCCTTAAGGACTCATCCCCCTGCGCTGCCCAGTCCATCCCCTCGGAGCCGGAGAAACAATGTGGTCTGAAAGGGATTTGAAAGCAATGGCAAGAGGCTGCCAAACCAACGGAAACACACAAAAGAACACCCTCCGGAGCTGCAGGTGTGGAAGGTCCAAACAAAGCCCATCACAAGGGTCTGCTATGGAAAAGGGGGTGTCTAGACTGGCTGAATCCCACATTGCTGCCAAACACAGCACTGGAGATGAAAAGGTGGCTTGAGTCTCACAGTGGAGTGGTCTCAATCTTTATTTTTCCTCCATTTACTCCCACATACCCCAGTTTCACACTGGGACAGAGGCTGGGACCAGGGACAGATCCAATTTGCTGTTGTTGCCCCAAGGAAACAGTGCCAGTGGTTAACACGGGGGATTCTCCCTTTCCCTTAGCAGGGACCACTTTAAAGATTGAGAAATTCCATCAGTCATTTCTGCATCCTTCAAGGATTATATACCCCAGTATATATGATATATATAGTATACTCCATGCACTTCCAGGATTTAGAGAGGGTCAGAGGTTTTGAGAATCTGTTCCCACCATCCCCAACAAGAACACAGTTCTTTGGGGGTTTAAATATTTATTTGTTCCCAGAATCAGAGAGCTCAGGGCAACACCTGGCAAAAATGACATACAGAAGGCAGACGCTGAACTGGAGTAGGTTACGGGGTAATCAGGTTTGTTCCAGCATTAAAACCACTTGGAGCAGAACATACCACTCCTCTCTGCCAACACGGGCTCAGAGCTTTGCTGTGATCCTCTCCCCCTCATCATGATAACTTGGCTTTTGTAGATTGTCTTAATTCAATGACCGCAGACCAAATATTCCTTCCTTAAAAGGGGTTTGGATGCCAAGTTCTCATTAACTGTAATCAAGTCCAAACCCATTTTGTAGCCTGAGACTCAGATGTCTGGAGCTACTTTTTACCACAGTTCAGTCCATCACCTGAGAGTTCCAGCCCTGACAGAAACACCAGAGCTCGTCCTGTGGCTGACAGTTCTCAGGGAACAGACTGACTTGTACAATGCCTGCCAGAGAAAGCTGGGGGACTGCTTTTCAGCAGGCTGACACTGCCCACACTAATCAGAGGAAGGCAACATTAAAATAAAAAAGAAGCTCATTTCCTCAAAGACACTCAGAACAAAAGGCATCACAAAGGAATAAGGTCAGAAAAATAAAACGCTGCTTTGAGCGCATGGCGTGGACAGAAAACCTTCACAAAACAAACCCCAGCCACCTCCAACATCCTTCCCCTCCCAAGACAGTCTAACTCAGGGCTTCCTCTGCACTGTTTGCTCTCAAAGCAAACCTCAGCCTTCCCACCAGAGTTCCAAGGCAGACGGTGGCAAACTCCAGTGCTTGCTCGTCAATCCGCGCCAGGGCACCTGAGAGGGTACGACCACGTCCTGCAAGGATGCAACCAGACCGGAGCCAAAGAGAAAGAAGTCTAGAAAACAGCTTCACCCAGCCCAGAGGAGCATTGCAGCAGCCAGACAAAGCTGCAGGACTGCACTGAGGGGACAGCTCGTGCCAAGAGGCACCACTGTTGTCATTACCACAGGGTTGTAGCAGCATTTACACACAAGGCAGCAGCTAAAAAGCGACAGAGACTCACCCCAACAACTTCAATGAGCTGCTTTTTGCGATATGTGAAGCAAGAGAATTTGCTTAATGAACCTTTATTCCTGTGACTTTGTCTTCTCTGGGAAGAACAGCCAGCATTTAAGCCCATCACAGCATAAAGGAGTAGTAATACACCTAATAAAAGAACTAATAGCACGCATAATAGAAGTATCAATAGTGCACATAATAAAGACCTATACCTTGATCTTTTATTGAGGAAACTGTTTCTTTTCCCTACACTACTTATTTCATACGAGCAAGCACAAAGCAGAGCCACAGCTCTAACTGGGCGTGCAAAGCACTTTGCACTCTGTTCTGTGGGCTCACAGCACGGGCAGAATGAGCACTGCTCTGTCTGCGGGAAACCATATCCAGACACACTGCAAACTTCACCTTGCAATCAGAGTCTTGGGTTAGTGTACCCAGACCCGAAGACCAAATTCTGTGCTCAGAAGCCAAAATTGATCATGGACACAGCCGTTGTGCAAACACAACCTGTGTGTTATGTTAAGGTTGTCTTTGCCTCTCTTGTTTGAGTGCTGCTCTATAAAAAGCAAAGCTGACCCCCTCCAGCAGCCTAGTCCTTCATGCATCACCTGATAGCTCAGGAAAACATCCCTGAAGAGAGCTGTCAATGCAGAGCTTAAAATATTCTGAAGATGATAGAGTTACATGGGGATTTCCACAGCAGCAGAGATGGTGACTTTTAAAGGCAAAAACCCCACAGTACCAGCACCAAAACCCACATTTGCTGTGCTCACGGTCATTATGCAACTGGACATCAGGTTTTCACCTGCCCGTTTTGAAATCTAAATCTCTTCCCCTGGGAAGCAGGAAAATCTGTGCCCCTACAGGCAGCTCTCCCATTTCCTCTCCCACAGGCTCTAATCTCCCTTCTGCAAGCAAAGAGTCGGCACAAAGCTAAGCCAGTGTCTCCAAGGGAGGAATTTGACCTCAAAGACTTATGTGGATGTTGATAAGCTGCAAAAGAAAAAACATTCTACAAACAAGAAAAAAAAACAAACCCCCAAACATTTAATCTAGCCCACCTAGACAAGGGATTAAGTCTAACTGCACAACAGTTTCCTACTTACTCCCTCCAAATATCAAGTTTTCTAAGTCTCAATTCAAAAGCAGTGTTTAATTTTTTGTCCAACATTCGTTTTCTGACAAAGAAAAAAAAAAGATCAGATAAATGCTGCCTTATTACTACACCAACACAGTGTTTTTGTTCTCTGAGCAGACACAGAGAGTCTTCCCTGCCTTCAGAACGTTGCAGGAGGACCAAAAGGCCACCTGCACTACAGAACCCTTTCAGTTGCCCCACTGCTTTGCTTTTCAGACATCATTAGTTCAGGGCCACATGTTCATCTGTGTCCTGAACCGAGCAGAGAAAGCAGCTGGAAGCTGCAAGTACAGCCCCTAAATCATTCACAACTCCAGTTGGCTCCCTCCAGTTGGGAACTGTGATTAGCCTTTACTTTTTCAGCTGCCAATTAGAGAGAAAAGCCAAAAAAGATACCTCGTTCTTCATTTGCAAGCCCTTAGGGGAGCCCTGGAGGAAAGTGAGGTTTGGCCCTTTCATTCCAACTGAAAATAGAGCAGTGGAATTTATTTCCCCTCCCACCACTCATAAATTTGAATGAAGGAACTGGAGCAGGGAGAAAGGAAGGCAACTACTTAGAGACAGGAAATTCAAGAAGAAATTGAGCAGCTTCTGGTGTTGCATAAGGTAGTTGGAACATGGGACCCAAGTGACTTCATGTGATTTAAGAGGCCACTAGACATCTACTCAGTCCCCTGGGGCATTGGGCAGGATTGTTCCCCACTGGAGGTGGATAAAATATGTAATTCAGTGCTCAGGAGAGTCTGGTTGTGTCATTTCACATGAAAGATGGATTTACCTTCTCTCTTGGGAATCAACAGTGCACTCAGGTACTGCTCTTAGAAAATGTTTCCACAAAAAGTTTATTGTTTGCAGCCCATATTGCAGAAGTTTAAACTACTCAAACAGCTGTGCCAGAAAAAAAATATTGGTCAGCTGATCACAAAGTTAATTTACAGTCTGTCATCTAATAATTACAATGCAAACATAAAAGAAGTTGCTCAGGAAATGGATTCTTTCTTTGAGACACTGGGCTTCTATTAAAAAAGCAGGTCCTAGGCTTGGTTCCAATTTCCTTCTGTATTTTTTGCCATACAACCAAATTTAGTTTCAAATAAAGGCATCAAGTAGATCAGAAGATAAAAGCCATCTCAGTACCTGTGAGTGCTGAAGCAGAGAAATTAAAGCACATGGAGACTGTGGAGAGACTGAACATAGAAATATTGTTACTGTCTGAGCGATTTCAATAAGAATTCTTGGTTAAGATGCCCTTTTTTACAGAGAAACTAAACATTCCTCAATTACAGAGGTCAGGACAGATTCGAAGAACACTTCTGACAGATATGTCTTGTCTCCAATTCAATACCATTGGTAGAAATACACAACTCTAGGTGCTGAATTTCTTCAGTAAACCATTGCATTCTACTCTTAACTTGTATTTTCTTCAGACTACCCATTAAAATAAGAAGAAACACAGAGGAGTAATTGGATGCAAAAAAAGGTACAGTCTGAAAAGCCCTGGTGCTCTGACAACAGGGCTGGGCAAAACAGACTTGGCAGCAAAGAATGTGATAGCTTTGAGCTTTCTTTTCTCAGGAAATAAACCTATTATCTAAGCCTTGCATGGTGTAAAATTATTCCATCTGTATTTGGCAGACTTCTGAGCTCGACTACACATCAGTGGAACTTCTCAAGTACCAGTTCCCCTCGCAATCAGTAACACTTCAACAAGGAGAATAAACAAAGATATGAAGGCAATCGAGGCCTTGACAGGCTGTCTGCCACGACCCTTTGGGAAATGCTAAGGTGGCTACATTGCCCCCCTCCAACCTCTGATACCACTCCTGAGCGGTGAAAATCCTGAAATCCCATTTTCATTTGGATGCAGTGGTTCATAGGTTCAGGATGGCTACAAGCAGTCTCAGCTCACTGGGGTTATCAGCTTAGGGCAGAGTTAGGAGCTGTGCCCTTTTGGGATGGAACCCAAGTTGTTTGCCAGAATAATCGCTACAATTAGGGACTTTGGCTTTAAATTCAAGCAGCCAGAGCAGAGGAGAGTCAGGACATCTCCTCTCTGCTCCTTCCCCTCCCATCCCTGTGGTCATTGCCATGGAGGCCAAGCATAAAGTTGATAGATTAGAGACAGACACGCAGCAGTAAACAATAAATACCAGAGATACACAAGTTCAGGAGGAAAACTGTGGCCCCAAGGCTTCTTTCAAGGACAGGGTCCTTAATAATAAATGGGAGATTAATACAGCTCTCCATCACCAGGGCAGGCCTTCAGGGAATAGGACAGGGATGGAGCCTGGTTTATTAGAGCCATTTAGCATATTCACAATGTTTGCTCCACACCAAAGCACTCCACGCAAACAAAGGCATCCTCCAAATTTAGCTCTTCAATTTCCCCTGCTTTCCAGCACTTCCACAAACACACCAGTCATCAGGAAGAGCTTCACAGCAGCAAAGAGAACAAAGCGAGTGAAGAATCGCCAGGATATCAAGGGCATCATTCCTGCGAAACAGCGAAACAGCTCCTCTCCAAAAATAAGCTAATGAGGAGCTTCCAGTGTGAGAGCAGAAAGTGCACTGAGCATATGGGGAGAGCATCTGCCTTCAGAGCTCCAACTTTCCTAGACTTTCTGGAATATAAGTAACTGCAATAAACATTCCCCAGCCTGACCTTGGGAGCACAGACTTGTCTCTGGTTTACACGGAGATCCCAAACCACCACGCTTAACAACTTTTATTTCTTAAGCTCCAAGACACAGGCAACAAAGACTCTCTGGCACCTGGAGCTTCTGCAACCACCTTAAAAACTGGGGGGTTTGTCTCTATGCAAACCAAGGCAGTTTCTGAGCCCTGCACAAAACTCCCATTTCACACAGTGAAGTTGAGAAATGCAGCAATAAAGTCACAGCTGCTCCCACCTCTTCAATCAAGTCACTGAAACTGCTGAAAAAACATTATAATCAACTCTCGGGGCTTCTGCCAGGGGGTTATTGACTCGTGTCTACTCCAGATACGTGTTCAAAAATCTAACCTAAAATTTTTTTGCACCTTAGAAGAGTTAGGGAGCAAAGGGCTCTTTGAATTAGCTAAATTTGGCATCTATTTTTCTTGCCCAAATTATAAACCAAGAACACCAAGTAAGGTGTTACAACTGAGATTCTGACAGAAGCACAAGATTGATCACTGGAGCGCCAGAAACAGTCGGGGATTTGCAATGTTATAAGAACAGTTCATCACTTTCATGTCCCCCTACTATATTATTTCAGCGAAAAAACTTCTTAAACATACAAATACCTACAGAGCAAGTGATGAAGAAAAAGCTTCACGACTAATCCATTCTTCCTTCCTGAAAACTGAGTGCCATCCTCCAAGTGCTTGCCTTTATCTGCCCAGAAGCAACTCTGCAGCTGGGAAGCAAATCCAAGCTCCGAGTTTGGGACCTTATGGGTGAAAGCTTAAAACCCGATGGCACTGCAGCCAGGGTTTTGGGGTCTCTGGCCCAGGATGTGGGCATCAAACATGGGTTCCTGAGGGAAATGTTAGAGCTTCGAAATCTCTCATGGAGTTTTTGTTTTGTCCCTTGCCAACACGGCGCTTTGGGAGTTGGGAGCCAGAATGAGATGGTTTGTTGGAGCCCAGCTCTCACTCCCTGCTCCCAGAGCCAGCTGACTAAAGGCTAAACCTCTGTCTTTGCCTCGTCAGAGCCAGAGGTGGGGAAAGGGGAGGAGAATGGAGAAGGAAAGGGAAAAGGGGTGAGTTATAAGAGAGCAGGGGGTGCAAGGGGCAAAGGGGACTCATGTTGGGGGACCCTCAGTTTGCCATCCTTTCAGTGGGAGAATCCAGGGGAGACAAGGGCAGGTTGGAGGGCAACTCACAGCACTCCAGCAGACATGAAATCAGACTCAGGACAAGGTTTAGATTTCCATGTGGTTTAATAAGTTAACAGATCCAGCCATTACACAGCAATAGAATTCTTCAAGATTTACAAAGGTGCAAGAACTTCATTTATTCATAAGTAGTTTTATTCTCCTCTCTTAAATAGCTACGCAGTTCCAATTCTTTTCCCCCCAGACAACCTGGGGTTAAAATAATCCACCCAGAGAGAAGGCATCAAAGTCCAAAAGAGCACACACAAGGAGGGGCACTAATTCAAATTCTGTGTGGGTGTTTGGTCCAGCACCTCACAAGCAAGGGAAAGTGGTGTGGAGCAGTCATGCCTGTGGAAGGAGCTGCGATATCACGAGTACACGGAGACCTTTGCCAGAAGTTTCACCACGCCTGGGACTGTCACTCCCCATGGCCCTGCAGTGGGGCAGGTGGGGTGGAGAGCACAAGATTAAACTTCGCCATGTGACCAGTTCTAGTCTACAAACAGCACGTGCCTCTGGCGCTCTTACATCAGTTTGGGGAAGTTCTCATTACATTGCCCTCCACTGAACCAGCTCTCCAGTCTTCCCTCGCTCTTCCCCACTTCAGTCAATCTGCCTAAAAACCTGTCCTCGGCTACAGGAGCAGCAGGAGGGTGTTTGCAGGGGCAGGAGTGGGACTCACTTGCTCAGGTCCATGCTTATAAAGCATAAGGAGAGGATGTATCCAGAGAGAAACACTCACAAGCATCCTTGCAGCTAGACCAAATCTATTTTCTTCAGAGAAGTAGAAATACACAGCATAGGTTAAGCTCTAGCAATCCTGTTCAGCCAAAATTGAAACAAAGACCCAAAAAAACAAAACCCCCAAGCAAACCAAAACAAAAGCCAAAACCAAAATAAAACAAAACCTAAAACCAAAAAAAACAGCCAACAAACAAACAGAAAACAACCCAAAATGGCAACTTTGGCTTCATTCATTGCTCGTGCTTGTGCAGCTGGCAGTGACACACAGCACTTGGATCACAGGCCCCCATCAGCAGGTTGATGGAACTCCTTCAGGAGCCTCCACGCATCGAAGCCACGGCTCTGCTGCTCCTCTTCCACCACGCATTTGGTCAAGGACCAACCTCACAAGGTGCAAATATTGAGCCTACCCTGAGACAACCATCTGCCAGCTGCAGATTATTCAAGCTCCCAAAGCTCCACGGCGGCCTCGCCACTGCCCGGGGCTGCCCTGTGGTCCCAGCGTTAGGAAACACCCCAGGAAACTCTGCAGCAGCACCAAGGGGAGGGCAGGGGCATCTGGAAGGAGCTAAACAGGGAAATCAGATTTCAAATACCGTTTCTTCTGTCCTAAAGCAGGGATTAAACACAAAAGAGGTTTCTTTAAGCAGCAGTTCTAGAGGGGGGAAATTCCCAGGGACTCAGTCTTTATAGTTTCTGGAGGCCAAAACCCTGTGTGACCTCCCCTTTCCTTCTGAGAAGACCAGGATAGAAGAATTCCTTCTCACAGCCATAACCACATCTCCCCCACGAGGCAGACTGGTTACTTGCACACGTCTTTGGAAGCCAGGAGAGTCACCAGTGCTCACACAGTCGGGATGAACAAAACCAGCACCTGCTGCTTGGGGGATGAGAACGTTTCTGTCAAGGAGAAAGGAAGCCACGTACGGACACGAGGGAGGATCAACGTGTCAATCAGGACATATCAGAGCTAAAAGACTTCCAGTGCACATAAGCTGAGCCCTTTCCCCTCCACATCCCTCTGCTGCTCAAACAGCAGTTTAGCCAAACACCCTGAAAAACAATCTCATTTACCGGGAGGATTTAAAAGAATATAAAAGGTTACAATATCAGTCCTACCAGTATGACTTTGAGAAGCAAGAAAATGGCAGAAAATACATCTCCACCGGGAAACACAAGCAGGTGCAGGACAATGTTTGGGGATGTGCTCTGCCAGCACTTGACAATACCCCTTTCCTTTGCAAGCTGTCTGACCAGACAGAAATCTGCAGCGCAATTCAGTGCCTGTGAGAAAAAAATCCGAGGGAAGATGTGCCCCTACCATGACGCTTCCCATGTGCCATCACTCTGCCGACCACAGTGCAGGAGTCTTCTGCCACATCAAAGCTCAAAACCAAAAGCTGCACCTCCACTGTGGTTGGGAGGCATAGCCTGGAGCCAACCAGAACAAATACAGTTAAGCCCACAGACACAGGACAGGAACTGCCCATTTAATATGGCTAGAAAGGGTCCCCAAGGCCAGTGAAGAACTTGAGTTTCAGTTGTACTCCCTTTTCTATCACTTGCTCTTCAGAACCAGATCAAAATATGCCAGTCGAGACTCTGGGCACGTGTCTGTAGGACACAAATCTCACCTTTTCTGCCTCCAGTTCACAGCAACAAGGACAACACTGGCCAGCCCCCCTTATGTGCACGAGCCCCAGTCCCTGATTCAGAAGCACAACGGCCACTCTTGGTGTTCACTTCCAGCTGCTCCTCACCACAACAGCTCAAGCTGCTCTTCTGCAAATTCTCTTCACTCCAACCAGTGCTTCTAATGCAAGGCTTCTCAGCCATGCCACTAGAGAAGCTGTGCTGTTTGGGTTCAACCAGAACTTTCCATCCAAAGCAGCCTTGATATGGTATTAAAAAGAATAAAAAAATCCCCACTAATCGAGCATCAGGTAATGCCAAACTGGAACCAAAGCCTGGGACTCTGGGAACAAGGGTGTGCTGGGGAAGGACAGCACCATGTGTGACACCACCAACCCAGCATAGGAAGGCCACATCCAACTGGTGGCTGGATCCCTACACGAGAGCCACAGTTTGTCAGGTCCCACAAACACCAGAGCACGAGGAAAATGATCTTCAGCAAGAAACAGAGTTCTCAGAACTGCAAAAAAAGCCACAAAGCCAAGGAAAGTAACACAGGATAGAAGACATGGCAGAGCTTGAGGATGGCAAAGACTCCTGCACCAAAACAAACGAAGAGGTTCCTGGTCAGCCAGCTGGACCAATCTGATTTTTCACACATGCCCAATCACGGGGGGAACAAGCAGGAAAAACGAGGAGTCCCTCCTGCTGGCACACACTGGCACTTTCCATTCAAGCCCTGGGTGACTCTGGCTTTCCCCACCTGCACAAACAAGAGACACCCTGAAGCTCCTGCCTGTAAAGCCTTTTGCAGCAGCATATCCAGAGATCTTCTAGTCTTTGGAAATGGCACAAGTCTGGATTTGTCCTTCCAAAGAACATGTTCTACATGTGCCATCAAGAGAACCAGGGTGACAGCCACCACCTTGGGAGGTACTGACACAGGAGAGCAGAGCTGGTGAATCCAGTCAGACCTAGGCAACAGCTCTTCTGTGAGTTGTTTCCTCCCCTCTGTCCCACCTCCTTAATCTTACAATCCACAGGAGAACAGGAGCTTCCACTCACACCAGGCATGCTGACAGGGCACGGGTGTTTCTCCAAAGAGCACTGCTGTGCTCTCTGAAGGGAGCCTCTGGGGATATTATATTCACAACGTGCACAGCTCAGGAGACCAGACAACCATTCATCTAAGAAGGGCAGTCTCCTCTCACACAGGGAGTTGATTTCCCCTGCACACCCCTTCCTCCTCTGCCAATATCCAGTGCAGAAATGCCCCCTCTGTTTGAGTGCAGTGGATCAGGTTTGCTAGAAGAAAGGAAATACCAAATGCAATCAAGAAAGGTTCCTTCTATTACAGGAAACCCTTTCATCAGTGAAAACATGTAAACTCTTGCCTCTTTCTGCCACGAGCCTTCAGGCTCCCCACCAGCCTGCCCTGTCACCACATTCCTTGCCATGGTCCTTGCCATCCATGCCCAGCATGGTGCCAGTCCTTGGCACGAGAGCCACAAGAGCACACAGAGCCGGGTGCTCCGCAGGTCCAGGAGACACCCTGGCACCCCTGCAGCAACACCCCCAAGGGCAAGGGACCTGCTCACACGACAGCTGGTGCAGACGTGCAGCACAGCCCCTTCCCTGTTGAAGAACACAGCTGTGGAAGCAGGGCTGCGTCACAGGGTGAACGCACAGGGTGGCAGAGCTGGCAGCACTGACCAGGCGTCCTTGCAAGGGGCCCAGGCTTCTACAAAAACGTGTGCAGTGGTTACGACTTCCTTCTTCTTAGAGACTCCTTCCTTCACCAGCACAGCACAGAAAGCAGGGGTCCCTCAGTGCCGTCCAAGGACTGTTCCAAGGACAGTTCCCAGGTGGAGAACCGCAGCTTGTTCTCCTGGCCAGCTCACAGCCCAGGAACACATCGCCCTGAGCACCCCTCAAGTCACAGCCTCTGCACCAAGCACAGGCAGCACGGCATCTAGATCGCCAGTGACCGCATCGTTCTCTCTCGCTAGAAGAGCTGAGCGAGGCTACACCCTGCACTTCTCAGCAATGCAGCTCACCTGAGGAGTTTCTTGATCTGTAACTCTGAAGGTTGCCACTTGAGAGGCCCGCCTCCCATTTCCAAGGGGCACCTGATGATGCCAGATGGCTACACAGGAGGAGTCACTTCTGCAGCTCCTGGGACCCCCGGGGGGATTAGCATGCCACCTGGATTTTCTGGGAGAGCACAGTGGGGTAAAACAATCAGAGAGGGCTAAGCCAAGGCAGACGGGCAGCCTAAGTCCTGGGTTTGCCACCTCCGCTCCCCAAATGGCATAACGCACTGGGGTGTCTTCCCTCAGCCAAAGCTGGAAAGAACTGGACTGCAGGTCACAGATACCATGGAGTGGGAAGACAAGAGACTAGAAAACGATCTCTCAGAAATCTTTCCGATGGGCTTCTCCTTCCTTCAGTTCTCACCAGCTGATGTGCTGTCACTGCCTTTGGGTTTGGATTTAGACTTGAAGGAGAAGCGCTTGATGAGGCGGTGAGAGAAGCTCCCAGCTTTCTTCCTGGTGGTGGAGTTGGCAGTGACATTAGACAAGTCATCGTGTGACTGGCTCAGGCCCGCCTCCTTCTGCTTGCTCCTTCTCCGGAAGATGAGCTTGGTACCACTCCGAAGAAAGCTAACTGCAGGGACAGAAAGGAAGGAGACAGGAACCATGAGAGCATCCTGCCCTGGCAGGTTTCAGGCACAGTAACACACCAGGCCACTCTCAGTTATGCAGCAAAGACCCCTCCACCCCAAGCAGCAGAAGTCCCAGCAGGTCAGCAAATCCCAGTTCCCAAGTGCAAGGCAAAGTCTCTGTTCATGACAGACTGCGATGCCAACCACCTGCTTCACTGAGCATTCCACCACATGTCCCCTCTGCGTGAACTTCCTTTTATACAACATCCTCCCCTCGGTGGAAGCATGCAGGACTGTAACAGAAAGCCAAGACTCATATGAATGGAAAACAAGTGAGAATGTCTGAATGTGAAGACCCTGGGAGGAACGTGCAAGGGGGAAAAGGCCTCTCAGAGCAGCCTGTCTCAAGGGCACACAGATTAACTGATCATCAAGCCCCTACAACATCTGCCTGTGGTTTCAAGACATGCCCAATCTGGAGGCAAATAATACCAAGAGCTCCTTTTGACTCAAACAAGAGGAGACGACGGAGACACCAATTGCCATCAGCCTCAAATGGATCAGGAAGGCATATCCAAAACCTACACGCTATACAGCACTGCAATGGTATTTCCTACCAGAGGGGGTTTGCTTTGTTTTCCCTCTCTTCCCCACCCACTACGTCCCTCAGGAATCTGGGTCACACAGCTTCCTACCCACTGACACGAAAACAAGGGGCCTCCACAGTCCCAACCACACCTGGCTGTAACAGGGTACAACACCCCAAAAGCTGTCCTACTCTCATATTCTGAGCAATCAAAATTGGGATTTGCCAGAAGGAGAAAACAGTGCTCTGAATTACACAAGCTGTGCAGGGTTCCCATTTAGGAGCACAGTAGCTGAAAAGGCTACAGGAATCACACACCTACAAATGGAGGAATTTAGAACCATTCAACTGGAAAGCACAGGAGAGAGACAGGCTCTTCCAGGCTCCAGTAAGAAGCTGCTCTTTGTCATGCCAAAACTGGCTGCAGACCCCATGCCCAGGAAGGGAACTCAGTGTGTCACTCTGTCCTCATGTGAAACAAGTCAGTGTTAGCCACCATCTAAGAGTCCATCCTTACCTTTGTGATCTTTCAAGCTCCTGGTCTCAAGGGCTCCCGTGGAGCCGGTTTCAGACTCCACATCTTCCACTGATGGTCTTTCAGAGATGTCAGATCTCGTGGTCTCATCCAGCTCCTGACTGGCCCGTTGTCCTGACGAAGACGCTTCCAGTGGCCGGGACAATTCGGAAGAATCGTGTGTCTGGTCACCCTGTGCCGCAGAGTCCCCAAACGCCGCGCCCTCCAGGGATGCAGCATAACCCAGAGAAAGTGCCATTTCATCTTGAGCAATAGGTACCTGGAGGGGTTGGAAGGGCAGGCAGACATGGAGACAGGACCAAAGGAACTGTGTTCATCTCCCTGCTTCCGTCTACACCTACATATGGACACTCCAGTTCTGACCATCAGACAGCACCGAGGCACAGTTGCCACTCTTTTGCTGAAACGTACTGGAACACTGCTGATTATAAAGCATTCTGCAGCACCTTCCTCGCTCCCATAGCCAAGTTCAAGGAGAAATTATATTCTCCACAAGGTTCAAAACCAGCTATGGCAGCAGCCTCCCTTTCTCCTTTCCACTGGGAACTGCCCTGTACACCGGCAAGGTACCTTTTAATGCTCACTGGGAAGCAGCAAAAGCCTTCTGCTGAGCCAGTCATCTCTGCTGGAACCTTCCCACACTAGTCCCTACAGGGCAGGGCAGTTTCACACACGCATCCCTAGAAACAACCTCCCAGACTGGAAATGCAGTTCTGAACTACCAGAGACCTTGGAAACTCCTGAGATGATCAGCGTGCTACGTTTAGTTGGTGTCTTCTTGGTGGTCTTGTTATTAGTCTCGGTGAGCTGCCTGATCGCCGTCTCAGCCACCGGATCCAAGCCATTGGGCATATGGCCATCCCCTGAGCACAAGAGAAATACCAATGCTTGGAGAAACAACCCTCAGCACAGGCTAAAGGCTGCTTGCTGACCACAACACTTGTAACAGGCAACTTACAAGCACAGGGGTTTAGTACAGACTTGTCCAAGTAACACACAGGAAGGAAGCTATGCATAACTAGCTCTTGGCTTTTTTAGGCATTTCCCACCAGGCACATCTTCAAAATATCCCTCCCACTCAAAAAAAGGCTTCCATGGACTTCCAGACTATCAAAACTCTTGCAGTACACTGTTTCAGACACAATCAGAGACCCGAGTGCAGAGTGACCAAAGTTCTTTGGGTCCAGAGAGTCTGGAAAGTTCTTGTCAAGCAAGGAAACAGAGCCACTGACTGGACAGCCCAAGTGGAATGTCCTTTACCTGCCTCCACCCCACCACCAGTCCTCTGGCTCTGCCGTCACTCAGGCACCTGGACATCCTCTGCCACAGCAAATGTAAAGAAGTTCAGTGAACCACACAGCCCTTCCAAGACAGGCTATGGAATATGGTCACTCCACTAAGAGCCTCGAATTCCCAGACACTTACGGCTACCGCTGGGCAAGGGGCCAGGAGGACAGCCAGTCTCCAAAAGCACTGTTGTCTTCTTTTCAGTCACTTCCACCTTGGAAGGCGACCTTGATGGTGAATCTTCATGGCAAAAGAGACACAGAGACACCAGTAAGTGGAGATGAAGCTTAAACTATGCTACTATATTGTGGCCCCTACACACAACCCCAAAAAGCCTCGAGAGCGTGCAGAGATCCTGCAAGGCTGGCTCTGTAAGGCTTTGCAGCAACGAAGCAGTAAGAAGCCTACTGGGAAAAATCACAGGATGGTTTGGGTTGAAAGGGACCTTAAAGACCATCTAGTTCCAACTGTCCATCCACTAGACCAGGTTGCTCAGAGTCCCATCCAGCCTGGCCTAGAACACTCCCAGGGATGTGGCAGCTTCTCTGGGCAACCTGTGCCAGTGCCTCACCACACTCACAGGGAAGGATTTCTTCCTAACAGCTAATATAAATCTACCCTCCTTCAGCTTAAATCCGTTCTTGTGGAATGTCTTATCACTGCACGCCCTTGTAAAAAGTCCCTCTTCAGTCCCCTTTAGGTACTGTTAGGCTACAACGTCTCCCCAGAGCCTTCTCTTCTCAAGACTGAACAGCCCCAGCCCTCAGCCTGTCCTCACAGGGCTGTGACTGACTTAGTGGCCCTCCTCTGGACTCAGTCCAACAGGTCCCCATCTTTTATATGGTAAGGGCCCCAGAGCTGCACGCAGTACTGCAGGTGGAATCTCTCTCACAAGAGCAGAGGAGGAGAATCACCTCCCTTGACCTGCTGACCATGCTTCTTTTGATGCAGCCCAGGATATGTTGGCTTCCTAGAGCACAATCCGGTGAAGCAGCTGCATTGCAAGACCTCATTCATGCCATTTCCCAGCCACACCTCATGGAATATCCAGCACCACATTCATCAGGACACCAGACCACAAGCAACAACTACCCCTAATAAGCAAAGTCAAGATGTTTTTGGCTCCATATTCAGTACACTGACCATGACTTCTTTAGCAGTGAAGGAAACAGAGGAAGCGTGGCTGAACACTTAGCCCAGCATCACACAGAGGTGTGATGTAGCAGCATATGCGTTAGAGCTCCCAACACCAAAGGGTATGAGAGAGGCTCATCCCTCCCTCACCTCCCCACAAACACAGGGCTGCATCAATTCCCTCCCCCAGGGCTACACACAAGTTTCCAGCCAGCCACAAGGCACTCAGGGAACAGCAAGGACACCCGTGATCTGCCCCACACGCCAAAAGCAACGTGCCAGGTGCGAGCCTGCAACAACCACATGTGATGGCTGAAGAGGTTTGCTACTACCTGTGTGAGCAGCCTCGGGAGTATCACGGCTACGACCGTGCTGCCACAGCAGCCACCTGCACAATACACCAGTTGCAGGGCAGCCTCACCCAGTTTGCAGTCTGCCTTGGGCCGGGACTGGATCGTGGTGACAGTAGTCACGATGGTGCCATCGGGCATGATGGTGCGGTCCATCTCCACCTTCTTCGTGGGGGTGATGCTGGTTCGCAGAGATGTGGTGTGCTGAGCGTTCAGAGATGCAGGAGGCTCCTGGAACAGCAGCTGTAAAGAGGAAGGCTCTGCTCAGAGAGGCTCTGCTCCTCCCAGATGGATTTGGGCAACAGAAGATAGGGCTCTGGGCACTGAGGAGCCATCCCCACTACAGTGGTAGTTCAAGAGGGAGGCTCAGGGACTGAGGGTCCTTGGCATAAGGGTTTGCCCGTCCCCTGTGCCAAGCTCAGCTCCAAACATACTTGTCCCCAGCTAGAGGTTCACATCATGAACACTTCCAGAGCATACATCAGCGCAGAGCTTGTGGAGTTGTGAGCTCACCTCCAATGTAATGGTAGCTTCAGCTGTCAGTGACTGCCCAGTTCCTGGGGCCAGTGAGCAGACCTGCCTTCCAGATGGTCGTTTGCCCAAAGAATCAATCACAAGTGTGGCATAGGCCAGCACCACATCTGCAAGAAGGAACAGGAAAATGAAACACACCAAATGACCTTAGCCCCTCAGACACCTCCCAGGCCTCTCCCTGCTCTTCAGAAGCAGCCCCACAGGACAACAAAGCAGATCCCCACAACACTGCTAGCTCCCAGGTTCAAGAGGGAGAAAGGGCAGGCAGCACTCCTCCACTCCTCAGTAACAATCCAGAAATCAACTCCCTTAAAAAGGTGGCCATTGTGTGGCCTCCATCAAAAACAGGTGCTACAGTTAGTCACTGAGTACAAATGAACAGAGTTAAGAGCCTTCTGCAAAGTTCTTCTAGTGCATGGGGGCAAATCCCTGCACGCCTCTCCTGCTTCAGAGCAGAGGCAAGGCAGGCCACAGGAACCTCCTGGTTCAAGGTGAGACCCAGACCATTTTGGTAAGAAAAGCAGAACTGAGTGACTTCATGCAGTCAGAGGCCCCCCTAAAGCTACTTATGGAAAATCCTTTGCAGAGTTCATCACACATCATAATGACACAGAACTACCACAAGCTTAAAGCACACCAAGTCCATTAGGCATTTTTGTCTCCCTTCTTATTGCCCACACTCACTTCTCGCTCCATCGCTGTTCCCCAGCACCTGTAGCTTCAGCTCTTTGCTTTTAGGTCCCAGCTCCCTGTTGAAACAGAAAAAGATGGGCTGCTGTTAGACACTCCTTCCAAAGTGGCCATGGAGCAAACAACCCCCTTCTGTATCTTCTCTCCCTCAAATCTCACACACCTCGTCACCGTCTCCAAAGCTCCAGTATGCTTGCACTGCTTTGGAGGACATGTCTGGGGCAGAAACTACACAGAAGAGAACTCTGGTTCGTGTCCCCTGGAGGGCTGGGTAGGCTGCCAGAGGAAGTGGAGAGGGCAACCTGTCTGGAAGGCTGAGATATACATTACAGCCCTCCTGTGCCTGCCACTCCCACAGTCAGCGCTTCAGCTCACCCAGTTAAAGTGTCCAGAGTGTTGGGAAATATGTACATGCAAGCTGGGCCAATTGCTGGGAGCAGCAGCCCCACCACAGGGGCTGCACAAGCAGACACTGCCTGTGGTGCCAGACTCCACCTCTGTGCCACCCACAACTGTTCCTGCGGTGCGGAAGTGACATCCAGAGACTGTGCCAGCCTGCAAGCAGGGCAGACACTTACAGAAAGAGCTCCTCGTTCCACTCCATCTCCCCTGCAGCACTGGCACTGCCAGCTGTCATCGGCCTCGTCCACTTCTGCTGCGGGGGGCTGTCCAGCTCTGCCACACAGCACATCTCCCCAGCTCCTGCAACAGAGGGACAGAGGGCACGCGTGCACTCAGCAACACGAGTCAGTGGCTCCGTGGACACACGCCCCTCTTTTCCACTCAAACCCACCCAGAAACATCCACTCACTCCAATCTCGCCACCTGCGCCCTTGCCCCTGTGGATCAGCAATGTTTTCACGCTTACCTCCCTTGCCCTGGCAGCCCAAGTTCAGCACTCGAAGATTCCGGAGCACCAGCTTGGAACCCACAGGGGCTGCTGCTACTCCAGACGGGGACTCTCGAGTCAGCTTATTGCTGGGTACCTGAGGAATGACGAGAGCGAGAGCCATGCCTTTATCGTTCACTCGCCGGCACACAGCAGCAAGGTGCATGACGCTGGTCCTCCTGTCTACTAAAGAGCTCCTCACACCAACACGGGAACACCCGCAGAGCCATCAAGAAATGCTGCAGGTTTCCCAGGCTATCGGGCTCCCACGGGTCCTCGGGTTATTTCAGATGGGAAGTTTAAGGCAGACAGGAAAGGAGACATGCAAGAACTGACGATGACAAACCATGGACCATTCCACGTCTGCAAAGGCTGCCCTGGACAGAGCCTTGGTGTTCAGAGCAAGGCAGACTGCCGAAACAAAGATGTGTCTCAGGCACTCTGGCTCCACAACAACAGACCAACAATCAGCATCCAAGAAACAAGGCACAGAGTCGCCCTTGGAAGCAGTTTCTAATTATCCCTACGCCCCATGATGCAGAACCCCAACTCCTATGACAGTGCAGGCTGGGATTCGGCTGTTGCCCAGAAGTGAGACTCAAGCCCTGGATTCCTGCCTGAGCCTCAGCAATCAGAAGGGTCCCGGGGCCCGAGTTTGAGGCACAAGGATGACGGGAGGACAGCGCCTTACCGAGCCGGCTCCAGCAGTGCAAGCCGTCAGGTTCACCGTCATGGCTGGCTGCGTGCTCACAATGGTGTCCTCGATCAGATCCTTTATCGTGGACAGATCTGCTCTCCCTTCATCCTTCTCTCCACAAATCAAGAGGAAGTACAGGAAAGTCATAAAAAAAATAACATATTTTCTCCTTTTACAGCTACAACTGCCTCCCAGGCCCCTAAGATGCCACACAGTCTTTCTCCCAGTAATAACCTCCCAGTAATAACCTCCCAGATACTCTTCCCATATCCCATACTCACTCTCCCCAGTGAGCTTCTGTGCAGCAGCTGCAGGCAAATTCCAGCTTTCTAAATGAGACACACTAGGCCTCTACATCTCTAGTCTTAGCCACTGCAAATTTGTACAATACAGCTTTTATAGTTTCTCACATCCTCACTACCTCATGAGACTGCACATGTGGGAAAACAGACACATTCCTACATCTACTCGGGATAAAGTAAGAAAGGTGTCAATAAAACAAACAAATCAACCAACCCATTTAGATCACAGAAGCGCAAGCACACCCACATTAAGCTCATTAAACCTCTAATACCCATGGGTTCCCCACACTAATCCCTCAAAAAAATCCCCACCACACAAAACCAAACACAGCAACAAGCAAACACCACCTCACACACCCCAAAAAGTGGCAACACAGCCCATTTTGCAGCTCCACATCTGACAACAGCAGGAGAAGCCCACATAGACAGAAAGCCTCCAGCAGATACTGGTGCTGCTTCAGCCCCCCTGAAGATGTGCTGTTCTGACTCAGCTGTCCTAGTATCGACTCCAGGGTGAAAGAATCCTCTCCCTAAGGGGCCATGGCAGCGAGTTGCCAACCTCTCCCCTCCACAGCAGCCTTCCTCCCAGCTCCACACTGTGTCTACTCCTCCCTCCCCTTCCTCCACTCAAGGTCAGTCTCTCACCGTGCACCACTAACCTCAGGAAGCTGAAGTCTTGGAAGAACCGAAAGGTCCAACTCTGGTCTGTCCTTGAACGTCCACGACACCAGGAGACCCTCATTCTGTATCTCCTCCAAGTGGATCTCCACCTGCCCCAGAACAAATACCCACAGTCAGGAACAGTCTGTGTTCACATTAGGTGCTTTTTGCCCCTCGTCGTTCCATAGCATGATCTGGCATCTCTGATATTCAACAAAAATCAGGTCCTCCTTCCTCAGTGTGGGGCTGGATGAAAGAATAAGGTCAATGTCTCACTTTTTACAACTCTTACCTGAGCCTGCAGCACCGCCAAAGTGACATGATAGGTGTCCACAGAAACAGCAGCTGGGGACTGCTGAGTGACAGACACAGGGAATTTCACAGCTTCAGCTGACAGATGGCAGCACAGCACCTAGAGAGAAAAGAGAGAGATGGGTTTCTGTCCCCAGCAAGGGGTAGCTGGGTTACTCTTTCCAAGTTCCACATTGCCAACCAGCCACTTTGGACTCTGTACATGAGGCAGAAAGGACAGACTGGTGACAAGAGCTCTCTTCTCCTCTCCACTGTAGGAGATGATGTTTGGGCTCAGCATTCACACAGCCCATCCTCACCAACACATATCCCCTCCCGGAGCTCACTGATGTGCAGCTCCAGAGCCTCCAAACAGGAGACAGGTCTCTGAACTCTGCAACAGACCTCACCCACAACTTCCCCATCACAAAGGTCTCAGCAACCCCTGGAACACACTGGCAAGGGAGAAACCCCACACTGTACAATTCAGAACAGCAAGGCCTTACCATGCTGTGATCAGACTGTGCCTTGCACGTCACACAACTTATATTTGCAGCTGGTGGTAACTGAGGACCCTCTTCAAATGTGATCTGCACTGAACTCTACAAAGAGAAAACTCTGTTAGTTCCCAGTGGTCAGAGCAGCCCAGACAGATTGAAAGAGGATGAATGATTCTGATGTGGGACCTCAGAGATGCTCCAGTCTGTTTTCACAAACCCAGCCAGCACACAAAACCATCCCAACACTGCAATTCCACCCACCTTGGCTCGTCCATACAAAGGAAGCCAGGTCTCCATTTAAAGCTCAAACTCCCAAACACTGTTAATTTCAGACAGATAAGCCCAAATGAAAATGGATAGCAGGCAACTGTAAATCAAGTGTGTTAACCCTTCTCCATTGCAGAAGCTTTGCTGTTTCTTTTCTCTCTCCCCAATGTGCTAATCATGGTCCAAGGAAACAAAAATACCAAACCACCACCACCAAAACAAAAACACCCCGAAGTAAATAAACAACAACAACGAAATCTACACCCTCAGCACATGGTACATCAGCTCCTGTGCTCAACTTGTTCCTTTCTTCCACCCTCTCCTGGTTTATTAGATTACAATCTCCACTGTGGAGGCATCTCTCTTCTTCATTTGAGGATTTCCCCATATCCCCATATTCCAGAACTGGTTCTGTACGAAGAACCCTTCTCGAGAAATACAAGACCACAATAAAGAGTTGAGAGCATCCTTGAACAAAACCTGGCGCTCAGAGATTCCCTCTGCTTACAAGGGACAAAAAAGAGAGAGAGGCAGAGAGAACAGGCATTCTGGGCACCAGGACATGACCATTTGCTGAGCTGATTGCACTTTAGGGCCAGGATGAGCAAGCATGTGCTTGAAAGGCAACTCAATTCCTTTCAAGCCTTTGCCCCCATTTTAAGGCCAGTAAATTGTAATCCAAACAGGAAATACTAAATGTTAGCCACTGGTATTTCGAGATCTGCAAAAATGTGACACCTTGTGACTGAAGCTGCTCTCTCAAATAGCAGGGATGAGAATGAGACATGGCTGGAAGGCAGACTGGCCTTCATCTGCCCACTGCCAGCCCACTCAGCCCACACTCCCAGCACAGTCCGCTCAAATTCACACGCTGAGATGCTCTAACCACCAATGCACTCCCATAAAGCTCCTACCACGTTATGTACCCACATTCACCATGAGACAGGAACACAAGGAAACATGGGCAAATCTAGACCTGAGCAAGATCAGGACGTATTCCTTTAAAATTCAACGTGCTGAAAGAAGCCATGCACAAAGAACAAACCACAGAAGGAAAAAGAATATCGGGATGTCAGCAACCAAGGAGCATTCCTCCAGGGCTCCAGAACACCAGCCTCCCTCTATTATCCTTTAATGGCAAGCCAGGGGACTTCTAGCCCAGTTTCAGCATTTTCCCTTCCCTTTCTTGGGACTATGCTCAAAGGGAAAAGACAACACACTCAGAGGATGTCAAAGACAGCTCTTGGACAGGCAAGCAAGACAACAATCTACAGTACTTCCCCAAGCTATACCAACAAGCCTGTGGAAGAGGGCTTATAAATCTGAGAACCCAGACCCTCCACCATCCTGTGCCTATACCAAGAACCAGGCAGAGCTGAACCGAGCCAGGCTGGGCCGAACAGAGCCAGGTCAGACAGAGCCGAACCAGGCCAGGCCAGACCGAACAGAGCCAGGCCGAGCCGGGCCAGACAGAGCCGAACTGAGCCGAGCTGAGCCGGGTCAGACAGAGCCGAACCAGGCCAGGCCGGGCTGAACAGTGCCAGGTCAGACAGAGCCGAACTGAGCAAAGCCGGGCCAGACAGAGCCGAACCGAGCCGAGCTGGGCCGAGCTAAGCCGGGTCAGACAGAGCCGAACTGATACAA